>CM076652.1:24793821-24862707 GCA_038496675.1 Rachycentron canadum
TTTTTGTTGCCCCCCCCCCCCCCCCCCCCCCCCCCTTCTTCCACTCTCCACCCTCGCTTTTATATGAGCATAATTAAATAAAACATTTTGTCCAGATTCACGTTCTAATACGAGGGTCCAGAGGTGGCAATGGTATTAGTATTGGACAGACGCTCTGGTGACCTCTCTGTGGTCTCTTTGTGCGGTTATTGAATGTGAGTGGCTTCAGTAGTGCATTAAAACAGTTCTGTGTTAGATGTACTCGATAAGGTGCACCGCACTTAACTGCTTTCATGGCTACTGAGGTGGCAGTGGAGTAAAATGCTGCAGTTTTTCTGTCTCCCGAAATTCATCTTGTTCTCTGAAAACATGTCGTGTTCTGTTGGGAATGTAGCCTGTGGTGTGTAGATTGTATCTGTAAGTGCTTTCCCCGCAGCCATTACACTGGCCAGCCTCTGCTGAGATCCTACACCTGACTTATCTCACATCAGCCACTTCTGCTTGTCACATCTATTATAGCATCTGATGTGAGGTTGTTGAATTCATTTGTCACTTTCTGGCACTACGGTGCAGCTCTGTACCCAAAATGGCCTTTAAATGCATCATTATGAAGTTATATATATGAAGCTTTATAGCAAGATTACCATGAATGGTTATAAAATGTGACTATTGTTGCTGCCAGTCATACAAAGCTTAGTCACAGAGCAGTAGTTCCTCTGTAGGTGAAACTGATCAAATTTATTATTGCCACAAATAACACCTGTAATCAGGTGACACACAAACACTTTATTCTGACAAGGCCTTTGTTGTTTAGTTCCACAAAAAAAAGAAGCTGGCGTCAACATAGTTCATCCAAGAGTAGCGTTGTTCCGATCTATCTCCGATCAGTCTCCTTCTAGTCCTGCCTAAAACGCTACATCAGTTATCTGTGAGTACATGGGCCTATCTGCCTTTTGGGTACCATATCATTCATTAATAAACTTATATACTGTCTTGTATATAAGTTTCTTGGGTGCTTTCTGTGTGGCATTTGCATGTTCTCCCTGTGCCTGTGTGGGTTCCCTCCAGGTACTCCAGCTTCCTCCCACAGTCCAAAGACATGCACATATAGGTTGCTTGGTGACTCTAAATAGCCCTTAGGCGTGAGTGTGAGTGTGAGTGAGAGAGTGGATGGTTGTTTGTCTCTGTATGTCTCTATATGTTGGCCCTGCAATAGACTGGGGACCTGTCCAGGATGAACCCTGCCCTCACCCAATGTCAGCTGGGATGGGCAGCACAGGGCTTTTATCGCACCATCAGCATTGAGACTGAGAGGACTTCTTGGTTTAGTATTGACAGTAACTTGGTAGATGGATCTTAAATAATAATATTAAATAATAATATAATATTTAACATTTAAATTGCAGACTTCTGGGGATGTGGTGACATTGTTAAAAATATGTTCTGCAGGTCAGGAAACGTGCAGTCATATGATCAGACAAACTGTAAACAAACCCTGAGGTTAGACAAACTTACAGCAAGCCGAACAGTAAAACTGTTACTCACACTGTCTCTCGTAAATGTTTATCAAAGTTTACAGAACAGCTTGTGCTTAAATGTTGACTTACTGTACTTACTGCAATTGTGTTCACACATTCTTTCTGTCCAATGACAGATGACATAAGACATAATTCATTTTAAAATATACCACTTACTTTACTGTGACATGTAAAAATGTCTTCAGTGAAAAAGCGTCTTACTTTGATGGTATCAATGATATTAGCAAAAGAAACAATGTTGAAAGCTATAAAAATAATGACCAATAATGATAAATAGCATTTTTATAGAAAGCAGTTGCCACACAACATATATATAACAGACATATATAGACACATATAAGTATGTTCAAATGTGTTGTACAAACATTGAAATGCTGCTCATTTCATACACGTTAATGCATCACCGATGGAGATCTAATACTTATCTTATACTTAGAGTACTATATTTTTTTAGCACATTGCTAATTATAATTCTGTGCCTTTTTATATAGTCAAAATAAGTTGTTACTAATTCATCAAATTAGTAAATATGTCTGGCTTATTTGATATTTTACAAGATTATACCACAACAAGGGGAAAATGACACGTTGAGGGGTGAAGTAAAGCATCCTCAGGCTCAACTGTGTTCAGGAATGCATGAGAGAGAAGTGGGTAATGGACAAGTGCCCTGAGGAGGTGACTTTGAAAGCATGTCGCCGTCAAACTGGACTGATATTCTATGAAATCATATCTGATATGGGTAGGAAAGCAAATTGGTGGCTGGCTTGATTCGTGAATCATGCTAAGGGTAGTATCCACTAAAGATCATGAGGGGGGTGCAGGAAGGGTTCTGTGAGTCTGTACAGCAACAGTCGTGTTTTTCTCCTCCCCCTCATGCTGTGTGTGTGCTCATCTGAATGTGTCACACTAGGTCTCACTTTGTAAATACTGCATTATATAACCACCTCATCTTCAAAGCTTTAGCCCAAACTTAGGCCCAAGGGCCCCCAGACTGGCTGGCACATGCCTGTGTTTGTGTGTATTTCTTAGTGTAGCAAAGTCGTAGCGTGCAGGGTTTCTGTTTCTCTCTCTCTCTCTCTGTGTGTTTGTGTGTGTGTGTGTGTGCTCAGTATGACCCTGTGTGTCCTGTGTTGGAGTCAGCAATATGATATGTTGACTCATTCATGTATTTCAGATCTGAGATTTCTGATTTGGGGAAATCAAATATGAAGTTTACCTAAAATAGTTTAGTGTCTTGTGGTTTTCAATCAATGATTTTAACTTGCTGTTATCTGTATGATGTATAAAGGAACTACAAGTGCAAAAAGTACATTTTTCTTGTATTTTAAGTCAAAAAGAGACTCATTACTCGTAGAGTGAAATATTTGTTATAATTTTGATGATTATGTCTTAAATAATAATCCAGTATCTCAAAATATTACATACTGAATTACCATTCGTACAATATAAATACTTGGTATCTCTCGGTCTGGTGCGGTACATGCAACCGCAATCAGTCCAGAAAACAGTCATTGACGCCCTCCACAAGAAGGGTAAGGCACAGGACCATTGCTGTTCACATACTGGTGTATTGAAGCATATTCATGGAACGTTGGCCATGCACAGACATGGACGACAACTGTCACATTCTCAGTACCCAACCACTCCTGAATCAGAGGCAACGTCAGACGCATCTTATGTAGAAGAATAACTGGACTGTTGCTCAGTGGTCCAAAATCCTCTTTTCAGATTAAGTAAATTTTGCATTTGATTTGAGAAGAGAAGGAGTGGAGAGGCACAGAATCCAAGTTGCTTGAAGTCCAGTACGAAGTTTCAGTTCAAACAGTTGGTGATGATGTGGGGCCAAGTCATCTGCCAGTATTGGTCCGCTGTGTGTTATCAAGTCCAAACTCAACGTAGCCGTCTACCAGGAGATTTTACTTCATGCTTCCATCTGTTACCAATTTCCTTTTCCAGCAGTACGTAGCACCTACCCACAGTGCCAAAAGTACTGCTAGCTGGTTTGCTGAACATATTACTGTAATTGATCAGCCAGCCAACTCACCTGACCTGAACCCATAGATTTTCAAGAGGAAGATGGAACACCTGACCCAACAATACAGACGAACGCCTCAGTGGTGCGACAGGCTGATCGCCTCCATGCCACGCTGCATTGATACAATCATTCATACTAAAGGAGCACAGACCAACTATTGAACACATAAATGGACACACTTTTCAGAACTTGAATATTTCTGTATTGTAAATCCTTTTTTGATTTGGAAATATTTCTAATATTTGAGAGACTGTATTTTTTCATTTTCATGATCTGTAAGCCATAATGAAAACATATATGAAAAATAACTTTTCATGATTGTCTAATATTTTCAGATGCGTTGCATGCACATTCAAAAACTTGACGTGTCTGAATTGAGCTGAGTCCCTTGGTATAGGTGACTAATCAGACAGTCCTCCAGTCCACACAGTGTCCTTCAGCAAGACTGAACCCCGAGTTCCCTCTAATGGTTGTTCCATCAGTGCACTGAAATATTTGACTTTAAAAATCGTCTTTCTGCATTGTGCACTTTCAAAAACCTCAATTTTAATTTCCTAATATTCATAAGCTGTATTCAAGTTGTTCAGATCTAGAAATTCAAGTAAAGTCAGAAACTGTTTGCTGAAATACACTTTTGAGTTTTCAATGTCTAAAATTCAGAATCTACTGAATGTCCAGGACACGAAGCAAAAGCAATCTAGAATAGGTCACAGCTTGTCTCAGTAAACGTGCACATCTGTACTACATGACCTGTACTGTATATATAGTTGTTAAGTAATAGAGTCCAGGCTGTGTGATGTGTACAAAAGCTGCAGTCAAGATGGGAAGTTTCAGTCACAGGCCCATCTTAGAGCCAGCCCTAATTTAATAACATGTTATCAGACCATCATATTGTAATTATTTTTAGTTTCCAACACATGTAACATCATCTTCTGTATCATGGAGTAGACTATTCAAATTGGGGAGCCCATCTGTGCTCTCAGTTTTTGCTTTGGTTTTTATATTACAAATCATCTGACCAGGCTGTCTCTCTCAAACTGGAATATATTCCCATTAAATAGCCTTTTCTAATAGTTTTTCAAATTCTATTTGTTGTTCATGAATTAATAAATGTATTTCTAAATGCTTTACTTAGTGTTTTATGCTGCTTTTGGAAATATTTATTTATGGATTAATACTCCATTAGGGAGATGCTTTATTACTGTTCCAGTGACATCCCTTAAACTATCTGTATTATAAGTTTAATCTTTTCAGCCTCTAACTCACCATCAACTGCACATTTGTTCCCCAGTACAAAATCTCTGCAGTTTCACAAGAAAATGACATTTCTATGTCAAATCGGCTGTCAAATCGGGGAAGAGCCAGGCATTTCCTAACAGGCCCTGATGTCTTGCACCTAGTGGAGACACTGCGACACCTGGTCATGAGAAAAGCTCCTTTCACCTCATCGTGAAAACAAACAATGTTGCTTCGTGTTTAGTTTTAGCAGATCAGTACGCCCTTCTTCACTTTGTAGTCAGTCGTGATTGTGTGCTATGGCACATTCATGACACAATGGAAAAACAAAAAGCCTTTGTTTTGTTTTCCTTTAGGCATTTCAAATCTTTGAAGACAATATCAGACTAAATAATGAAATAAAATAACCTTAAAGCTTTTTCAGTGCTCAGTTTCACGAAGTGCTTCACAATTACCATTTCAGTGATCAAGGATATGACACCTTGAACTGGCTTACTTAAATGGAATGCAGCAGTGTCACCTGTGCTTTTTCTAATGTAACATTTGAAAACGTATGCTCAGAAAAGCTCCGTTCAGTGTATCAGTCTATGGGAAAAGCACAGTTGCAACATATAATCTGTTCCACTGAAACACACTAGGGTGCCAGCAGGTACGACGGGGCCACCGTAGAAATGACAGAGGCTGCAGCCATGATTAATGTTAATACTCACCCCCGAGGCTGTCAGTCATATAAAAATGTCTGCTGTATAAAAGGCCTATAAATTATGTGGTGTATATTGGAGCACATATTTCCATCATCTAAGTTTCTTCCTCGTAAGCAACATGTAATGAGGGGGAAGATAAAACAGTCAGTAGGAAGACACTTCCAGATAGGTCAGGTCTATCATGCCTGTCTGTGTCCTTTCCAATGATTTGTTGTTTGTCAGGCTTTTTTGACTTGTCGGTGTAGGGAATGCAGTATCAGTCAGCTGATTTGTCCCCCTTGGTGGAGCAGACTGATATGTCTAATATTGGATTGGATAGTTTACCTCTCACTGCCATTTTGTGTCTGTTATTTTTGACTAAATGTAAAAGACCATCATTGGTAATTCTCTCTTTCCTTTCTCCACAGATGCATTGGGTTGGTGACGTCACCTGTTTGCACCCTCGGGCAACGTGAGGGTCTGCAAAACCCAGTAATGACTAGCCTCAGCTGAAACCTCCAGCTTGCCCCCACATCTGTAACTACCCCCATGTCCCTGCAGTGCACAAAATAGCTCACTCTAAAAACACTGTTACAGCACTCAAAGAAAGGGACTTCTTTCCACTATGGAGGGTGTTTTGCAGTGCAAAACGTAATATAGTTTGACCTGCCCTCAGAGGCCATGGCTCTCAGTGCTCATGCTGGCCAATGTGAAGACCACACGGACATTTTCTCCCCAGAATCAGTGTCTCCCACTGGAGTCCAAAGGCAGCCTTTGCTGCCAGAGCCCATGGCATCAAGCAAGCCCAACTCTCACCATTGCCAGGAGGAAAGAGGTAATTATAGCGAGGCAACAGAGTCAGCAGACAGTGAGAATGACATGGACCCACCGTTTCATATGTGGGAGCTGAGGAGGTCATCATCTTCGTCTGCTCACAGCAGGGAGGATGCTGAGACGGTGGAGAAGAGGCAGTTTATGAAGGCTTATGTGGAGAAGGTGTTTCATGGAAAGTAAGGAGGAATTTCTTTGTTATTTCTTTGTGTGATGCATGTGATGAACCTACATGAAGTCACAGAGGACATATCTGACAGTCACCATTTAAAGCAATACTACCCGTTTTATTATTATTACTATTACTTTTTCTTCCCCAGCTGCTTCTTTGTTATGTTAACCTTTATTTATCCAGGTAAAGTCAATAAGGCTTGTGTTGTCTTTCTCTCACAAAACAAAAGTAGCTCAGGAAATTCTTCCAGATGTACAATCTAAATATACAGAGGAGCATTTTATACTGGGTAGTTCCTCCCTATGCATTTAAGTCTCAGTTCTTCCTCAAGATGTTGGAAATTTTCCTTTTAGATTCTGCTCCATGTTGACATGATTGGATGATTGAATAATTGTATGAATATGCACTTTTAAAGGTTCCTAATAAAATGATATGTGATTGGCGGGCGTATTCCTAAAGAAAGATGAATGCTTTTCTGAATGTAATGTCATCATTGTGCTAACAAAAAATGTACATTCAAACTGTTTACAGCATCAACTTTACACAAAAATGTTAGTCATATACAGAAATGTTTGCAAAAGTATTTTTTATTGCTTTAGGATGCATATTCACTTTTATTCAGATCACCACTGTCCTAGTTCTGTCATCCCCAACAACTAGAAAAATTCTCCCGGTCAGAGATTCCCATGGCTCACCATCAGGGGCCATCGGGGGCCATCAGGGACAGCAGTCTGCTTGACGCATGAACATTTGACAGCAGCTCCAGTGTCAGTTGGGTCAAATGTTAAAAGGGCACTTTCTAAATATCAGGGAACCTTTGTATTTAAATTCACTGAAACCTCTTGAACTTCTGCTGACATTTCTGCTGAAAAATGTCACTGTTATCGTCCCCAACTTTGTACAAACACACATTTGCTGTTTTTCTCTGCGGTATTTGAGATCATTACCACTCATGTCTGTATGTTGACTAAGCACAGATGCTAAAAATGAGGCTTCAGCTATCAAAAGGTAGGCTAACCAAAACCACCTACCAGAATAATTAATGAGTTTCAGTTGCATGTAGCTCGCTCTTACTTTTGAACAGCTAGCAGTTCCTTCCTGTGTTAAACTAACCAGCTGCTAGCAGCAGCTTGATATTTATCACACGGACATGAAGCTGGTGATCTTCTTGAATGTTTAACTATTGCTTTCAAAGTTCCCTGGGTTTCCTATTAGCATTAGCTGGATGCCCAATGCTCTAAAAACAGGGTGCTACTGCTGACGTGTAATGAAGCTACACATCTTGACATTTACTAAAGATTGGTAAATCCAATTTTGCATATCTTCCTTGTCTTATTTGAAGATTCTCCACAAATAGCTAAAATATCTTTGAATAAAAACATCAATGTCAATGTGAGGTTTAGCTGTCAGATACATGAAATTTTCTGAGAGTTAAAATTAAACTGATAGAGTTTTAATCAAACAAACAAACAGCTGTGATGAGACGATCCGTTTACAGGATCTATAAATTACCCCATGTTTTCACAGGGAGGACTTTGACCAGGAAGAGAAGGCTCGGTTTGGAGATCTGTGCAGTGGAGAGACTGGCAAAGGCAGGGAGTGGTTTGCCAAATATGTCAGTGCACAGGTGAATATGGGGAAGTGATGGCATGGTAACTCCCGAGACGTCACACATGACATTTAAATGGGGAAATAACCTCAATATTCCTATTGCATTGGAAAAAAAATTACAGTTTCTTTTTGTACCCGAAACATAGTGAGGAAGCAGCACAGGCCTGTTTCTGCTTGATTACTAAGTAACACTGTTTTCACAAATTGTAGATTCTGAATCCAAAAAGATCTAAAATAAATACAATATATTTCTGGCTGTTGAGTTGTCAACAAGATCAACTTACTTCCATAATATCAATGACCTGTTTTACATTGAGTAACTGAGTTTGAGGATAACATTAATTCTAAACTTGAGTTTTGACAGACAGTGATGAAGAAAGTTTGGATGGTCTGTCCCTTTTGAATGAACAAAAATACATTTGTCAAGCATTTCAGTAAATAAAAACAGATGTGAAAGCCAAACTACCTTATAAAATAATTGGTGGAGTCCTTTGGTAATTTTTTGAATGTATAATGTTTCTTTTATTTTTACAACTGAATGAATGTTGTAGTGTTCTGGTTCTGCAGAGCTGTAATAATCAAGCTCACAACTGTCTCTGTCACACTTTGTTTACAGCGCTGTCATTCTAAATGTGTGAGTGAAGCCACCTTCTACAGACTGGTGCAGTCTTTTGCAGTTGTCCTGTTCGAGTGAGTTTACATTTGGTTGACTTTGCTGAGGAACATTATATTGTAATGGTCTTACCCTGTCTGATTGTAAGAAATAAGGAAAGAATTTTATGGGGACTATTTTCAGCAGTGGATTAATGCACGTTTGCACTCTAGTGTGCATTTCCAACATTTCCTGTGTATGTTAGACGGAGTAAAATAAACTAGTGTGTGTTCATGCCCATCAACATACATGTCACCCAGTACCATGTTTTGAATAGTTTTTTGAAGTGATAGAGCTCAATGGCTCAGACGAAAAACATACATTAGGTATGAAATATACAGCAATACTGGTATCTACCCTTTGTGTGTTAGGTCCTTTCATGGGTTTTGTTAACAAAAAAAAGCATATAATATCAGTCAAAAGTATCCAGTAAATGACAGAAATTCTCACAGTGAGGATCATCTCTAAAGATATGTCGTCTTTGTAGGTGTTACCAAATGGATGACTACAGCCCAGCCAAAAACCTTATGACAATGTGCTTCACGTACTACTACATTGGTAAGGTGTAATTCAACTGTTCTAAACATTTTCACTTTCGGTAGCCATCATGCTCTTTTCAAACTTTCAGATTTGTTAGTTTTACATAGACACATTAGGAGCAACCAGCTCCTAATTTCAGAAGAAAAGAATTGTACAGAAAAAGAAACCAGCTGTGCACATTTAGGTAAAGATCACTCCTCAGTGCTGATTCAGAGAATTTTACCCCCACAGACTGGCCCTGTGGTTTATCTTGCAGCAGCACCACAAACACACATGCAGTGACTTTGTGGTGTTGCATGAAATGTTTTGGCTTATGAATAGATGTCAGTCTATTATGTTTTGTTTTAGTTTTTTTTTTTTTTTACAAATGATATAAACCTCCTATGCACGCACTTCGCACATGACAAAAAGTCTTCTTACAAAAGATCTAAAGGAAGAACAACCATCTTTAAACACTGATGGCTCCATCTAAAGCTGGTCAACTTAATATAATCATCTCCGTCTTACTGAGTTACAGCAGGTAGCTTTAAATGCATTCTGTTAGGTGATGTCTGTCAATTATACAATTAGTATTTTTTTACAGTGGCATAACCCTGACTATTCTGTGATGTCTTAGATACCACAGGGACACAAGGTTAAATAGACAGATTGATGTTTCAACAAATTGGCTTTATGGGACTTAAAAATATATAAAACATTTCATTAAAGCTATATACTGATAGAAATCATTATTTTGAACTCTGTGCTCTCTTTTTATTCAGGGAAATCCCTGATGTCTCCATCAAAGCTGCTGGATTCTGGCAGTCCTCCAGCTGGTCCAGACTCGTACTTCAATAAGGCCAACTCCTGGCTGACTGGGAAAAAGGATGCTGCTGAGCGGCTCCTTAAAAACACATCTAAGAATGATGTCAAAGGCTTTTTTGGAGGCCTAGAGAGCAAACTCAGGAGCTCAATTTCTCCTAAGGCGGAGTGAGCAAACAAATCAATTTTTGTCTGATTAAATCTTAAAATTAACACAATCAGATATTATTGTATTACTTACCCTTCTTTCATCCTCTTCTTTTCTTTATAGGCAAGGAGAAAGCCCAGTTGAGACAAAGCCCAACTCATCAGGTTTAGTGCTCTTACTACTGTGCAACACACAGTTCAAGAAAAATCAGTTTCCTTCTCCATTTTTTTGTCAACCTTTAAAAAGTTAGTTGTTTAGAAATGAATTGAACTCTGACAGTGCTTCATGTCTTCTCTTCCTCCACAGCTTCTGAGAGTTTAGAGGAAAAGAAAGGAGAGAAGGTATACCTGTACACCCACCTGAAGCAGCAGCCCATCTGGTAAGATGAGGAAACCCGGTCAATCCACCACATACTCTCACTGTACATAATCAGATGGTCATGACATGGTTATTTTAAGATGCTTCTGAAACCTTTTACAGTGCTACAGTACAACACTTTCTGCAGAAAACCAGTGTTGTGTTGTTAATTATTTAATTAAAACATAGTTAAAATGAACTTAGATTCACAACCGACTGGATTAAATACATGCTGCCCCCTAGGTTTGAAAGGTGACACAAAAATATGTATAGCTTTCTCCATCATGGACAACTTCCCAACAATTACAATGCATTGCAATGGTAACCCCAAGCTTATTTATAGTATAAAAACCTCTCAAACTACTCCTCCCCAGTCAATCTCTTTATTTAGTTTAAAATCAGTGTAAAATCTTCGGTAAAAAAAACTTAAGTATAAAAACAATATCTGATCACTAACTAGTCTCTAATTTAGGGTTTGGGCTAGTACATTGACTTCATTAGAGATTAGAGAGTTGGTCTGATTGGCCGACGAGAGAAGTTAAATTCTCCATTAGCAATACGCTGCTATAACTTTGAAGGTATTTGGTTCTGGACAGGAAGTGCACAGTTGACTCTGAGCTTTTTTGATTAAACCCAGCTTCCTGCTGCAGGATGAAGGATGCCATGAGAGCAGAGAGAGTGAAACTAAAGTTTCAAGCCATAAGTTTTCAAATGTTTTCAGCCATAAATGTTTAGAAATGAAGGGAAGGGTTTATCACTAAAAGTAAACCCTTTGTGTCTACAAGTGAACTGGTAATATAAAATTATATATAATTATATGTGCTGCACTATTACTAATTACTGCTACCGCAGAATTGGACATAGAACGTGTGTAATGATTAATTGATCAAATGGCAAAGCTAGTTTAGTCAGTGTACTGTTCCTTTAACTAGAGCAGACTAGGACCTATAATCTCAAATCAGTTTCTACTTGCAAACCCTAGGTCTTTGATTGTAGTCCATTCCTCTCTCCTATTCACGAGAGAACGTGATTGGAGAGAGGAATTTTCCAGACAATGTATAAATATGTCGCTATGATAAATATTTTGTTAAGATGATTTCCAAACATAAAAGGTGAAAAAAAAACGAAAAACTGGGGCTATAAGCACAGCAGAGCTTATCAATATGATTAGCCAAAATGTGACTAGAAGATGTATTAGAAAAGTTAGAGTAGTTACTATCTTTAACCTTATTTTATGTTTTGTTATCTTATAACTAGCAGTGCCATAATGATAGTGGGTGTATTAATAAAAACTCTAGTTCACTGTACTAACGACGAGGTTTCACTGCAGTTCCAAGGTGGAAGTCAACCGCCATTACATTGACTGCACATGAAATGTGTTGCATCACATAAAAAAAAACAAAAACCTAAAAACATATGGACATGTTAACAATAAAAATCTTAATTTAATCTTAGGGGTTCTCTAATAAAATTGTCTTTCAAATAATACATCTTTTCTTTGTAAGTCTTTAAATTATGTCGTAGCATATAGCGGGGTTCTGACCCTCATGACTGACAATGATGGCGTCAAAGCATCAAAGCATTGTATGAGTACAAGCCATATCACAACTTAAAGCACCAGTGTGTAGGATTTAGAGGGATGAAGTATAATATTCATAATTATGTTTTCATTTGTGTATGATAATCATAGACTGTAAGTAAAGATACCAGCATATTACAAGGACATCTGTAATATGTCATCTGCTGTCTCTGTCAGGCACACTCTGAGATTTTGGAATGCTGCATTTTTTGATGCCGTCCATTGTGAGAGGAGGAAAAGATCACCAACCACAAGGTGAGTGGGGATGGAAGTGTAGACAAAAACAGTCAAAAATTTACTCAATATATTACAAAGTTTATTATCTTTTAAAACATATCTGTGTTATTTCTCTTTGTGTATTGTCACCATAACTGTCCAACGAAATTTAAATAAAGGTTAAGGATCCTCTATGGATATTCTGCTGGCTTCAATAAACCTCATAGTGCTGTTCAGCTAAACTACTACTGCTGACAATCTCCTGATGCCCCACGCTTCTCTTCTCTTCTCTTCTCTTCTCTTCTCTTCTCTTCTCTTCTCTTCTCAAAGCTGTTTTCATTCTCCCTCTTTCTGCATGTTAACTTTGTCTCCTTGTGCCTTGCTGCCGAGCAGGGGAACGCAGGATGAAGAGAAAGACGAGAGGTCTGTCCTTCTATTTGCTCCCATTAAAAAAAGTTTTATTGTTATACTAAGAGAAAAAACAAAGAGTCAAGGCAGACGGGAGGAGAAGGGCAGAGGCTCTGCGGTTTGTATCATTGATCTTCTAAAATAGTATCTGGTGACTTCAGAGCTTAAGGGAGAAGCTAGTTAAAGAGGTCTGTGTAGTTCTTAAGAGAGACTGTGGTAGATATTAGAGCTGGCCACCAGGTCTGTGGTGCGTGTATGAGATGCTTAATATGACCTTGAGGAAGAAGAATTGAATCTGTCGTGCTCTAGAATAAATAATTGCATTACTATGCTTGAGGCTCTTCAGTTAAAAGTTAAAGGGTGACACACAATTAACATCAAAGGCATGGCCATTTTTAGTGTTGTAATCTTCTGTGTATCTTAAACACTAGTCTATTCACCCTCTGTTTGAGCTCAGGGCTTTTTAAGGAATGACCAATCAGGGCACTGTGTGCTGTGATTGGTCTTGCTGTAAACAGGTGGTTGAGGCTGTTAAGCCCTGTTTCTAATTTACAGTTTGTGCGAGAGTGTGTTTTGTGTTCATTAAAAGACGTAATCTTTTTTTTTTTCTTTGAAGTGATTTCAGTATAATTGGATAACATAACTGTGTTTGGGTACAGTTGTTTTTTTTTTTTCATGTACACATGTTCAAGTTATTTTTTTGCTGTTGGCATGTTGTTGTGGTTGTTTAATAGATTATATGATTCACTTAGGTATTCTGTCATGCTGTTGTTGATTTTTGTGGCTGCCTTTGATGAGTGAAAGCCAGAAAATGTCTGGGATAGTATTTTTTTTCAGAGCAGGAGACAGAAGCAGCTGATCCACTGCAGTCGTGAGGTGTTCACACCATTGATCTTCTTGTATTCGATCATATTTCTACCTCCATCTGCATGATCCCTTTTCTATCTCTGTCTTTATGCACTCCTTTTTTTCCACTGTGGCTTGGTTGTACATGCCATAAATAGAAATAAGTTCTTACATTGTACTTTTGGTCAATTTCGGCATTTGGAAATTTTTAATTACTGCCAATACCTTAACATCAACATTCATTTAGAGTCATGTTTGTGCTCCCCAGTCATTATAAGTCTAATATTTTCTGTTTTTAGCTCAGTCTTCAGCTGCTCATGGGGGAAATATGGGGTGGTGTTCGTGCTAAATTCTCTTCTTTTTTCACCATCTAGTCATTAACTCTGTCTGCTGTTTTGTTTTAAATTTGGTTTTATTGAAAATGGCTGCATGGCACTGCTGTAAGTGAGAGAGGGGAACAATGAGTTGAAATGTTTTCTAAAGCCAAGGAGATGACTGGAATTAGGCATTAGGTGGCAAAAACTGAACTCTACAGTAATGCTACACTAACGCAGATAGTAATGCTGAAAAGCTGAAAATATTAATTAATCAACAGTAATGAACTGGACTACATACGTTTGTTTGAGTGTTTGAATACAGGCTGCAGATAGCCTGAAACTGTTTGAACATAACATTACTCATTGTATATAGATTTACATCATGTTGAAGTACTGCTATTGATGCTATTTATTTACACCACCTTTAACCTCGCTGCTTTTTCCAAATCAGAACTTTGTCCCCATCAGGTTACAGCTGAATAAAATATTAAAACAATTAATAGAAGACACAGTCGATTCCAGCACAATATTCGTTATAGAAATAAAATAAATAAATGTGGTATAGTGAATTATGCTGAATAAAATGTAATAGTTTGAACGTATTGACTCTTTTCTCCAGCTCAGACTCTTTCACTGCTGTTGTTGTTACAAATGTGCTTTAATGTCATACGATTTTTTTGAATTAAAGTGGAGACTTCGGTCTTTGTTTACCCATTACCATGGTGAATCGTGTACACAGTTAACTTTAGTCAACTCTGAGTATGTTCACTGTAACTCAGATCAGCTGTTCTGGAACTAGAAACTCATGGATTTTCCAATCTCAGGGTTCATCAACTCAGAGTTCAGGTTTATACTGAAAGTTTGATTGACCTGCTTTCTGGAATAGACCCCTGATGAAGTCAGACATGGAAACATTTTTTAGGTTACTAAATATTTGTTTTGCATTACACACGTACATGTGAAGCTATGCTTTTCATTTACTTGTTGATAATAATTTGT
Organism: Rachycentron canadum; assembly: GCA_038496675.1. Taxonomy (NCBI): domain Eukaryota; kingdom Metazoa; phylum Chordata; class Actinopteri; order Carangiformes; family Rachycentridae; genus Rachycentron; species Rachycentron canadum. The sequence continues at coordinate 24,808,770 of CM076652.1, forward strand.
GAATGAGTCATTTTTTCAGTCTTTTCAGTTCAGTCATTTGTTCACTCTTCTGGTGCTAATGCGCTTCTTGTCTTTTAATAGCTTTGCAGTATGTGTTATGTGTAATGGAATCTCACTTTTCCCATTACAAATTGAGCAGTTACAGGGATGGATGTCATGGCTATTGTAGGCAGATTAAAGAGCTGCTTTAAACATGTAAAAAGCTCACAGACTAATGAAAAGAATTCATTGTCCAGCATTTTAAAGTTGTATGTGAGATCCGTGCTGTCTATGGTACCTGCGACACCCAACCCTGGCCTGTTTCTGTAGAGAAGCTGAAGGTCAAGTAGAGATGCGAGAATCAAAGCCTGATTATGACTGTATCTGCACTGCAGGGAGAAGTGGTGTCATATGACCCAGGAGGAGCGGGATGACAGCTCCAAAATTGATGAGAACATTGTCTTCGGCCAACTGGGGTGAGTGGCCATAGTGTTGTCTATCCACTCGTACAAAGGACATGAAGACATTAAGCTTCAAATATACTGCTTTGCGGGCACACAATTATGAAAGTCATTAAACAGCACTACTTTTTGGTCCACCTAAAGGACACATGCACAGGTGGTGCCCATGCAGTGTGTTGGCGGTGGTGGTTACATTTTTCTCCACTTGAGGTGGGGAAAGATCCTTCCTATCATTTCTGTTTGGCATACCCTGATACTCTTGCATCATTCATGCCGTAACCTAACCAAATACTAACCAATCAGAGCCAAGGAAGTACACTCTTCGGTGATGTAATTGGGACTTTGACAGATCCTTAGTTTAAAGCTAGAAGGAGTTTCAGCAGGTGGGGCCTCCTAGTGGTAAAACAAGTTTGGCTACTGGTCCCAATAATGACAATAATATATAACATATTGTTCACTTTATGTAGAGAAGCCAAGATTATAGTTGGATGCTCCTAAAGTGCACCTTGTAAGAGAGAGTGTGTGGAACAGTACAGTGATCTATCACTGGTCCACACGGTATCTTTTTTCAAGGGCTGAGATACCATGTTTTTTTGTAAATGGTAAATATATAATAACTGCTCTCTGAATAATTTCCATTTCCACTCACATGAGTTTGATCTTATGTGGATTCAGGACATTCACCCATAACATGCTGGCATTTGGGCTCAGTAAGAAGCTGTGCAACGACTTCCTCAAGAAGCAGGCAGTCATTGGAAACCTGAATGAAGGTAAGCATTAAAACACTGTAACCTTTTCAGCCCATTCACACTGCTGCACACATTGAACACAGAATGTGATTTGATTGGCCAAACCACATCTGGAAGTGACTCGCACTGTGACTCGCACTGTGATCAGCTCTTAGCCAGAAGTAACTGATATTTGTACAGTGTGATCATATGTTTAACGCAGCTGTTTTAGTTCCATCTCATCGTTTAGCTGTTTGCCAAAAGGCCACTGTACCCCACCAGCCCCACACCAAACAGTAGACAGAACCAGAGAGATAGAACATAAAGAACCAGACATTTCTCACAGGAGATGGTAGTGACTGGGCAGAAACATGATACCAAATGAATGCTAATGTTGGTCCACACCTGCTGACTGTGAAAATAAACTGTTTGCTAACAAGCTCAACTTAAAAGGTGCCAATGATGATATGATGATAAATGACATTTAAATAAAGCTAATGCAGCTAAAAGAGTATGTGTTTTACCCATTTACAGAACAGTACCAGCTGCTAAGTGACCACATAGAGAAAATGGCTGCAGAGTGACTCCGAGGTTGACGGGTCTTCATATCATAGACTGAAAGTATGCAAACATCAGAAATATCTTTTCAACTCATCATAGTGGCCAACTCTTTGTTTGACTGTTTTTGGTTTGTTTGGTATGGTGCACTACTGAGTAACAGCTTAAACCTCTGTACTGAACTGTGCCATAATTGTAGAAAACACTGTTTATCCAGCTTGGTAGAGTTCTTCTGCATCTTGTTCTTTATCAGCAATAATGTGATATCATCAGCTACATACTTTATTATCTGTAACTCCTCAGTCTATAACTTACTTTACCAAGCATAAAGTGGAACCACCAGGTATAAACCTTAAACAAGCTTATCACACTTTTGATTCATACATGGTGTATTTTTCTGTTTTTTTTTTTTTTTTAGTAACCATATTACTGTTACTGTTTTCCCCTGCTTCCAGTCTTTATGTGGAGCTAAGGTAACTGCCTGCTGGCTGTAGCTGCTCCCTATTTCAGTCCTATTTTTCCAAATTCTAGTCATTTTGACTAGTTAGATTAGAAACTTAAACCATAACATTTTCCATAAAAAGTGCCTTGCATTAAAGTTCAAAGACCTGTCTTTATCCTCTGATGCTTCCCATGATTGAACATCACAAATAAGGTCACTTTATTGATTCCCTGCCAGATTCACAACTGCTGCCCCAAATATGATTGAATTGAATTGATTGTTTTCTGTAGCAGTGTATTTTTTAGTTTAGTGAAGATGGGGCCCACCATACACGCTGTACTCAATTCTGCTGTGTGTGTGTGTGTGTGTTATCCATCATGAAGAAACGGGTGACTGTGTAGTAACATTTGTTAATTGTATTACTTTATCTTGCCACTATGGGGAAGCATTGTGTGTTCCTTCAAAGCACTTCTCAAAGGCAGATGCCTGAATCCAAAAAGCCACCTGACCTGTTTCAAGAATATATCAATGTGTGCTTTTTGATTAATGAAATATGGTTGTCTACATGTGACTGAATGATTGATTGATTGATTGATTGATTGATTGATTGATTGATTGATTGATGATTTTCTTCCAACCATTTCAAACTGTATTTAGTATGTTGTTGAAGTCATTCTGTAAATACTGCACATATTTCTCTGTATGTTGTAAGAGTTTAATCAAGTGCTGCTTTTGGTGAATCGTGGATTTTAAGATTACAAATATATAAACAATAGATGTAATAGTGCTTTGTGAACATTGTGTCCATTAGAAGAAATGTCTAACTATAGGCGCTGAAGTGCCCATTCTCAGTCCACCTCTGTTCGATGTGGTCATTCAGTATTTGCATATAGTGTTAGTGCAATAGTCTCCAGTGTAAATGCATCTGAATGACATTCCTTCAAGCCATCTTCCAAATGCAGTCTAATCTAGATGAACTTTGACCCCAATCTCTCTTTCTTTGAAAGATAAATGAATAAAGAATCGTGTTAATTTTACAAACAAAATGGCCACAGACCGAAAAGAATCTGCGTCTTGTTTGTGTCATTTAGCTGTGTGGCAGCATGTTTGCCAATCCTCGTATCTTTAGTCAACTGCCTCTATGACGAAAAGTACTGACATTTCCATATAAATGTGCTGTGTTGTAAAACTGATATGTCATGAATGAAAACACAGTATGCTAACATTTTTAGCCCGTGACAAGGCCTGATTTAACTACTGAGGCCATGTGATGAAGTGGTGACCCCACTAAATGTTGTTAGGCAGGCAACTGATAGCTAATTTGGGAAATCATAAATTTGGGCATCAAGGGTAAATGACTAAGTCATTTCAAAGTTAGCATTTATGCTATGAGTTTGGCTAGAAGAGATGAAATGATCTAAGCACAGTAGGTTCTGGGAATAAAAATACTGGAAACTAAAGGTTAAAATCAGTGTGTACATTATTACTTCAGAGTTAGAGAGAATACCATTATGGTTTTTGTGTCTGAACATGCATCAAACAGAGATATTTTATTTTATTGTACTATGCCCACGTTTGTATGAACTTGTTTTTAATATTGAGTATTGAGTGAAGTTGCTGATACTGTAATAAATTGTTTAAGGTTTTTGTTGTTTTTTTTTTCACTTTTTGTGGATCTCTTCTTGGATTTGGTGTCTCAGTGTCAATGTGTCAGTCAGTGTGCAGTCCTTATCCAACACACACACACACACACACACACTCACTCATCAGTGGGGTGTTGATTGGAAAGCCTCTGCAGCAGTACAATGTGCTGGACTGTTGCAGTGTTTAAGTTTCTGTCCCAGCTGCCTGCACTCTGCTATTTCCAGCTCTATGTATAAATAAACAGCACTCATGGTAACTGTGCTCTGATTGGACACTATGTAATGAGTTGTGAAAGGCCAGTCAGCAGTGTCACACCATGAACACCCACCTCCACCTAATTGATAGCAGACCTTAGCACACATGACACAGTTATGCAACACTTTAGTCACTTATTGTCACCTTTTCTGAGCCTGTGGCTCTTAATTCGCATATTGAAAACTGCACATCCTTTGTGCATTGACCTGTCAGTTATATAACTCGTTAGTTTTCTTCGATGTGTGCATGTATTTCTAAATGTTCTCTATACCAGATAAGATCCAGATGATGCCCAGGACAAGAGAAAGGAGGGAGGGAGTCTGGCTGCCTATGCTGCTGATCTTTGCCACACTGTGGATACCCAACCGTCGATACCACAGCACAGGAAGAGCTTGCTCTCCAAACCTTTGTTCAGGGGCTCCAGCCAGAAGGTCTACAAGAGCACATCTACCTACAAGCACCCAGGACCTCGACAACAACCCTGACTGAGACGGAGCGCGTCAAACGTGCGCTGTGTCCTGAAGACCACATCCAAAGCATGAGGCCAGGAATACGCCAGGTGAACCACGAGGGGAGTGATGATGAAGAGGTGACCTGTCAAATCACCACCACGACCCCACAACAATCACAGCATGAAACCAGGTGAAGAGCCTGGGAAGACGACAGAGGATTGTGACCAAGGTGGAGAACTGGGCCACATTACATGCCACTGCCCAGCACATCAGTCACTATCAAACTAGAGCAGGGGCACAGCAGGGGAATCGCTACGTTCCTCCTAACCGAGACAGAACTGTACTTGAACTGCAACCTTATGTTTCTGAGTGGGAAGCTACGGTGGATGTATCCAGACCCATCCTTTACCCACCTACCTACAAAAATGAAAAAAGCTCAGTTAACCAGTACCAAAGTCCAGTATCTGCACTTCCAAGTGGCTCCAAAAAGAGTTAATAATATATATATATAACAATATCACAGGAAATCAAGAGAAATTAAATCAAAGCAACTAATAAATATACTTGCAAATCACATCAAACCAGAAATAAAGCACAACAATATGCATGGGAAACAAACGTATCACACCAAGAATATTCTGATGTGTGACATGTCAGCCAAAGAGGTTGACTCAGGCAGAGATGGGACATTGAGTGGGACCCCCTGATTGGTCACTGAAAACAGAGATAGGACAGAGAATGAATAAAGACAGGTCTTCCTGGTTGAACTTGAAGGGTTAGAATCATATGTGAAAATCAGAGGTGTGCAAAGTATATATACTGGTCCTACAGCACTTGGCTTTGAAAATACTTGACAATCTAAAAGTCAATCTTGACCCTGAAACAACCTAGTGAATGGATCAATTTGACCAAACACAGCATATAAATGGCGACTACAAGCTGTCTGTTTAAAGGTTTATCGGGAATTAAATATCTACGCATCTCTTAAATGTCAATGTCAATTGCACAGTGAATTTTCTGAGTCAGTGATTGAAAAAACACAGGGAGTTTACACTGTGCTGCGTCGTCAAACGTCGGTGATGATACACTGAAAAATCACAGTAGAAAGGTGAAGACGTGTCCATATTGAGGATGATGCTGTGTAGCGACTGCCCTGCCCTCCTCATCGTCGAGTCGTGTATGAAATGAGCCTCTGAAGTGGGTTCGATGTCGTCTGAAATATGTGCCAGGACCTCCTCATCCCAGTTCTCCTCTTCCTCTTCCTCTCGCTCTCGTTGCTTCCTTGTTCGCAAATTCCGCACAGATGCTCAGCTGAGGTCTATAACAGCGTAAAGGCTGAGACTGATTTGGTGTTTTCTGGTGTTTTCTGGTGTTGTTAAGTGTGTGTGTGGGTTGTGTGAATCAAATTTGTGCACCAACTGCTAAATCACTCAAAATACCTCTCACTCTCAGCCTCCGTCAAACCTTTCCCTCTCGCTGCCTCCAGTGTTGTATACATTTTTTTTTTTTTTTTTTATACAATTTACATCCTACGCAAATACAGTATGTGTTGTGTCCCATCTCTTGCTCTGACTTCGCCTCGACTTCTTCCTCTTGCTTTTGCCTCCCTTGTTGTAAAACTGTGTCTTTACAGTGGTTACATCCTGTCGTTGGTGTTGGCCAGCTGGTCCACGGGTGTAGGAGTCATGTATCGCACATACAGAGCTGTGTGGAGCGTATTGAGCGTTGTTGTGTGTTGAACTTTATTGAAGTATAATTTGGGTAGAAAGGTGTTTTGTTCTCTGAGTGTCAGTTTCAGTTATTTTGCTTTGTGTCTTATTTTAGTGTGTTAGAAATTGAAAAATAATTTTTAAAAAAAACAAACTGTAATTGTTCTTTTTACAGTAGGTTCACCTTTTATTTGTCATTCATGATTTACTCTGGTTGCTGGTTCTACTTCTCCACCTGTTGGATGTTCAACCCAAACAGTGAAATTATTTTTGTATATTTAATACAAAAACACACAGCAGTGGAGTAACACAGAGAAACAAATATTTATTTTATGTTGCAATATGAGTGTGTTGCTGTTGAAGCAGTGCTCCGTAAAAACTGAAATCCTAAAGACAAAACATCTCCAATGCTGGAGATAAACCAATTCTGGTTAGATGATCATCCTAACCAGACATCAACATCTCCACAGCTTTGCTTTTACCAAGTGTAAATAAATACTCACAGTCTCATGATGCATGTGTGTATGTTTGTATGAACACTGGCAGGAGGACTTGTACACAGCACCAGGATTACCACCCCCAGACTGGGACCACCCTGACTTTAACATGTAATCCCAGAGGAAGTGGAACTTCATCAATGGCTCACTTGGGCCACTGCCTCCTCTGCACACGCACACATACACTTATTCAAGCTAGGAATAGTGTTGCAATTTTGGAGTTTGGAGTTTGTGTCCTCACGTACGCACACACAATTTGACACAGTATTAATTTGAGTACTTAAGATAAAATAAATCAGTTAAGATTTATTCTACACAGCCTTTTGTACAGATTCCACATCTGCTAAATGTGTTATAGTAATAGTGACTGAATGTGTGATGGTTTGTGTGAAGTGCATTGGTGTGTATCTGTTCTAAGATATGTGCGCTTAAACAAATGCCCCTTATCGTCACAGTCTTTTGTGAATGCTTACACATTGAAAATTGATGCTTTGACCAAAAACAAAAAACACTGCACTTAAAACACAAATCTTGCAATCACTGGGGAAAGCGTTTCGTTTTTCAAGCCGCAAAACACACGTCGATTTTACCCACATTAGACCCACATATACCTAAAAGACTATTTACGGGTTATATACATATACATCTTTATACTAGACTGTAACTTTTAGTATATCAACATGAACTCACAGTAAAGCAGCTGTACAGGGTTCCTTTAGAGATGAACAGTGTGAGTCAAATACCTTCACTATGAATATGTGCTAATACCACGGCAGTAGAATATGTGCTGATGCCATTACATATTGTACATTCAGACAAAGTACGTGACTTTGTCACTAGTGCCCCTCCATCCTGCGATGGTGTCTGTGGAGGCATATATATATTGATATATATATATATACATATACACCTGTCACAATCAAGCCCCATCCTTATATGAGAATGTAGACATTGTAATCTTGTGTTTTCGACACCAGAGTCACTTTGAACCACAGTTCAGTGTAACATGTACAGAATCCTGCAGCTCCAGCCTGTAAATTCTACTGTTCTCTAAAAACCTGCAAAGGCAAAATGTTTTCTGAATATTTTGGCATTTTGTGTTGTGTCAAGCCTGTGCGACTTAAGACTTAAAGAACTATACGGAGTTCAAAAAACAGAAGTACTTAGTGTTAAGTTCATCAGTGCGTCGCTGCTGCTATGACAGTGTAATTCAAATGGTGCGTGTTTGTATCATTTGCTGCAAATGCACCTTTTTGCAAAGGGATTGTCAGGTTTTGTCTGGAGAGTTTCCGCTCCATCACTGCCTCCAAAAATTCACTGCGAAATTTACATTTCAGCGAGGTATGTTAAGTTTATTAAATTGGTGACAAACAACAGACAGCTTGTAGTAGCCATTTTTATGCCGTAGTTGATTCTAAAGGATTTTATGATTCTACAGGTTCTATAAGCCGCTGCATTCAGCAGGATGTTTCAGTCATCGTACTCTGCAGAACAAATGCTCTGTTTAAAAAAAAAAAAGGAGTAGGCAAAACCAAGTACTCCAGCACTGTAATGCAGGTAAAGATTTGACTGAAAAACATTCACCTGGATTGGAGTAATATTTGACCAAGAGGATCTAAACTTTGACTCAAGTAATGGAGCTGTATATACTTCTCCACCTGTGATTTTCACATATGACACTAATCCTTCAGGTTCAGCCAGGAAGAGTTATTTCTCACTCCCTCCCTCGAGGTTGGCATTGTCTACAGGAGAGTACCATCTACAATGGCAAGGTCACCGATGCAACCAAGAAATTTCAAAATTCAAATGTATTTTATTTATATAGCTCCAGATCATAACAGAGTCACCTCCAGGCTCTTTACATACAGAGCAGCTCCAGACCAAACTCTTTATAAAGTTATTTAAAGGAACCAACAAATCCACCATGAGCAGCACTTGGTGACAGAGGCAGGAAAAAGTTCCTTTAAGAGGCAGAAACATGGAGCAGAACCAGACTCAGGGTGGAGGACATCTGCCTCGACAGAGAGAGAGAGAGAGAGAGAGGGAGAGAGCGAGAGGGAGAGAGAGAGAGAGAGAGCGAGAGAGAGAGAGAGAGAGAGAGAGAGAGCCCTTCACCCAGGTATTTACTCAATGTTTTATTATGAACATACAGATGAATTGTCCATTAAAGAGTTACAAAATGTTTGTGTTTCTGTCAATCATAGTTCTTAGAAAGAAAATTGTAGTTGGCAGGTCAAAAAATCAGAAATTGGAATCGGCCAAAAAAATTGGTGCATCTCTACTATACATATCTGTTCACCACTGCATCTCTGACAGACTAGTTTTGCCTCTGAGTTGCTCAAACTCTAACCCATATCTGTGTCCCTTACAGCACCAGTCATCTTTCTGGCATAAATCCATATTTTGTCCCAGAAGTGTTGCTTCTTCCTGTCTGTCACATCATNAGAGAGGGAGGAAGGGAGAGAGAGGGAGACAGAGAGAGAGAGAGAGGGAGGGAGAGAGAGAGGGAGGGAGAGAGAGAGCGAGAGAGGTAGAGAGAGAGGTAGAGAGAGAGGGAGAGAGAGACAGAGAGAGAGAGAGCGAGAGAAAGGGAGAGAGAGAGAGAGAGGGAGGGAGAGAGAGGGGGGGAGAGAGGGGGAGGTGGGGGTGAGACAAATGAGAACACTATAGAATACAAGCAAATCATACAGATGTAAAGAGTATTAATGATGATGGCAATGACTGATACCAATAGTAATAGTACTTTAGTAAATAACAGCAGTAAGTTAAAATAATAGAGGAAACAATAATAGTAGCATAACTAATTGTTTATTCATTATTGCAGCAGCAGATGTTGAGCAGGAACATGGGGGTGAGAGAGAGAGAGAGAGAGAGAGAGAGAGAGAGAGAGAGGACAGGAGGGAAATGACACAATATGATTGGTGGAATCCTGAATTATGTCGATCTTCTGATTATGTACCTGTGGTCACGCTGGACATCACAGGCAACAGTAATTCAGCTCATGTTGGGCTGAACCCTGTGTCCAGCCTCTCGTTGTCCACCCATGGTTGATTACATTAGTCAACAACTGTTGCCTAGATTTCGCCTGAAAGCTGTGCACTTTTCTTCTCATCTCCCCCTTCCAGCTAAACCCCCTACCCCTCATTCACCATTCCTTGGCTTTGGCCTTCTCACTGCTGCTTCTATCGTTGTGGTAAAAATCTATCTTCTTATAGTGTTTACATCTGATGATTAGTCAACTATAAAGCAGTTAGGTGTATATATATATATTGTGTATTGCAAAAAGTGTAATGTTGAATTGCAAATCAGTTGCAAAGGTTCAGAGTTTTCTCTCTGGATTTCAATCATATAATCTCATTTTCGTGTGTTAGCAAAAGTGTGTAACACCATTATGCCTTGGCTGTATGAGCATGAGTGTGTGTGTGTGTGTGTGTGTGTGTGTGTGTGTGTGTGTGTGTGTGTGTGTATGAGTCATTAATTCATTGTGATGTGATACACCTGGGGCAAAATAGTGCAGGGCAAAAACTGCAGAAACAACCAGTTTTCTCCTGTCAACACAAATTGAACATATCTGACGTATTGAAGGTCCGTTGTGTTTAATATCATGAAATCTGACAGGTGTCGATGTTACTGTACTGTCATATGCACATCTGCACTTTCGTCCCTCTGAACGTATGTATTTGCGTCCAGGTTGTAAACAGCATTCTGGTCTGGAGAACATTTTAGGCTCATAATGATGTATAGCCCTCAGGAAACCTAACTTGATTAGTAGTTAATGTGGCCTGAACAAAGCCTATCAATCTTCATCATGGCCGCGCCCTCCCCTGGTGCTGAGTGTATATGTAGACAAGTGAAGCCGGTTTATGTAGAGAGTGAAAAAATATAATAAACACTCTGGTAGGGAGCCTTTTGAAGCCAGGTTTTAAACTATGTGATTTTAGTGCCGAACTGGGACTTGATAGCACATGAAACGGGAGCAATGACACTTTCCAGAGTTGCAGCTACATTTCTCTCTCTCTCCCTCTCTCCCTCACTGTAGGGAGGTCAGCTCTGTCTAAACGTGAGCCATGAAGATGTGTAAAGGAGTCCACCTACTGCCCTCCATCTTAAAACCACTTAAAAGTGATAGAGACAAGTGTGTTTGTGTTTTGATATCTTTGATGATGATGACTTCAAATTGTATGAATAAAAAAACACCAATCTGCTTTTTTATCGGGGTTAAATTTGGTTCAGAGTAATAATCTAAAGCATTCTCAAATAAATACTTGCCCATGTTTCTCATCTCAGGACAGAACAGTGATTCAGCCTGAAAGCGTTCACATTAGAGCTTGAAAACACACACACACACACACACACACACACACACACACACACACACACACACACACACAGTCTTGTGGGTCTTTTCCCAGGAATGATCCTATGTCAAACAGGAAGTGATGCGTTTTCTGTTTCTGGTTTGTTTGGATGAAATTGAGAAGAGGGAGAAGAGAGGACGATCTTTACCTCCGAAGAATTGTTACCACATTCTGACAAGCTGTTGTTTTAATGCACTATTTGACACGAGTGCAGTGACAATAAACGCTCGGTGTCTAAAAATCAAACAGCGCAAAAAACAAAGTTCCTCACACAGCAAGAGGAGAAGCCACCATCTCTTTAATCCATCACGCCATAAGTTCAGACCTGCTGTCTTCAGTGGTGATGCACCTGATGATCATAGTATTTTAGGGCGACTGTTTCCTGCTCCATGTCATACCTGTGACATCATCAAGAGCAGACACCTCTCGTGTGAAACCTGCATTCAGTGTATAGACCCATGGGATAGTTGAAAACTGAAATATTACAGAGTGAAGAGGAGGAGCTGTAACCAGCTGGAAAAACTTCATCAGAGAAAAACTCTGATGATACATGATGATGATGATGACGATGCTGATGCTGATGCTGATGCGATACTTGCCGTATGTGCTACTGACTAACTTTGGAATACGATTGAGGGAAGTCCGTATTTCTTTAGGAAGCAATTATGAATTAGCATGATTAGCTAAGCAGGCTATTTGAAATGGGAAAGATAACTTATGTAAAAACATTCCCATGAGGATCTTTTGCCGTTCAAGCACTCAGGGTGACCATTTGACAGCTAAGATTTATCACATTACTTGTAGAGAACTGTAGATGATGAAGAGCCAGATGAGAACCAATCATAGTATAATCTGAGAAAGAGACAAAAGTGCTAAAAAAGTGCCAAGTGCTAAACTTAAAGTTAAACTCGATACTTCTCACTTCACTTTTTTCCACTCGTCTCTCACCCTCACCACAATTTCATCATGTTTTATTTACATGTCTGACCAAAAGAATCCAATACACAGGAAATGTTTGTGATTGTGGTTCCTCTCCTCAAATGTGGGGAGGTTTATTTATTTCAACAAACATTCCTGATTTGCACAGCGCCGGCCTCACACAGCTTTTTCAGACAGGCATGTGTCTAAGCTATAGGCCTATATTTAGACATTGCTGCTCTGTTTGTAATGATACTGTCAGCAGCACTCTCTGATTTCATGCAGGTGTCTGTGGTGTCGCAGCTTAGAGACGTTCGCTTGGGACTTCAGAGCCATCGGAGTTCACTGGATGTGTGTGTACATGAAGTGGATGTGATTTATAGTGACTCTCCCACTCATCAAAACTTTTCCGGGTGTTTTATGATAGCCTTCATGGCCCAGAGCGCGCATCAGAGAACCAGTCGAGGAAAGTGTATTTACTCAAGTACTGCGCTTCAGCACAGTTTTGAGGTACTTGCACTTTACACTTCCTTTCCAGTATCATTTCAGAGGAAACCTAAGTACTTTCTACTCCACTACTTTAAAGCTCCCACATTTTACCCAGTTTTATTTTAGCATCCCGGGTCGGAATGATTTGATGTATTTCATCCATCATCATCTCCCATGATGCATGTGGTGCAGTACGATTGATCACATCTTTATCGTTAAATTGGTTAACACCAAACTGATTATTTAGGAAAAGATTAAAACCTTTGAATTCATATATTAACCCGTAAGATGCGTGGGATATATCAGTTTTATCAATATTAATATAATCATCCTCACTATCAGGCTATCAGAGGGTTTTTTTCACCACAAGCACAAACAGATTTTAAAACAATGAGTGTCATCACAAAATCAGCTCTGAAAATTTTTTTTTAAAATAGAAAGTTTGTGAACTTCTCAAGAATGAATTTACTGTTTCAGACTAAGCTGTTGAAGTTGGGTATTTGCCAGACCAAGCCACAGACACAGATAAACGACAGAAAACGAGTAATTAGAAGTTCATATTTTCTGTTTCTAACCTCTCCAGAACTGCCTGAGAACTGCTCCTCACAGGACAGACGCCTCAGTTAGAGGTTAGAGGCGTTATTATCACGTGGCAGCACTTTTGTCCATATGTTTTGTCCAGGTGGAGTCAGTTTTTTTCTCTTCATGTTAACTAATTCTCAGCTGATACTGAAACTGTGGCTCATCATTGTTTTCTTGGTGACTATTCATTGTTATCAATCTGAAGTGATAACTGCTGCCATGGAAACACAAAGTCCTGGATTTTTTGTCTGCTCTCCTAAGGTCTGAACTGGCCTCAGTGATCACGAGCCTTATATTGTGGAGATGGAAACACACCTCTCTCTGATCACAAAATGACATTTCATCAAAACAGCAGGATGCTGCTCCAGTCCTCCAACCATATTTATACCCTATATTCTCTCTCATTTTAATTAAACCATGTTGTCTTTTTATTACCAAACTAAACTTTATTTTGCACATGAGCAGAATGGAATGTAAAAAAAAACAGCATTGATTACATTACTGATAGTACTATACTTCATTCTCATAATATCTTCATGTTCAATGAAGGCTACACGGGCCCAGTCATGAGGCTACATTCAAGATTCTTCCACAAATTAATAACAATAATAATAAAACAATACAACATATGTTAAAGCAGAGATCCAGAGGAACAGTAAACTGTCTCATAGTACTCATCATGTAAAGCTAATTACACTTGATCCTTTCAGGCACCCGACACATTACAGTCTAGATTCATTTGAAATGGAGGACTTTGTCGGGGCAGGTGAGTGACAGGTAGGAGCACAGGGGGAATCCCATCTGGTACAGCTGATGCGGCCGAGCACCGAGGACCACAGACGCACCCGAGCCTGGAGCCTGGTGCTCATGTGCGCATGTCTCCCCTGACAAGCCCAGGATGCCGCCGCGCGTTTCCTCTTCACTTCTCGATAAGATGCTCTCGATGCTAAAACCTTTGGATTTATCCCTGCCCGGAGCGTTTCCTTTCGGTCTGCCCTCCGCGGGGGCCGCCAGGTTCGTGTTGGCCGGGCAGCTGACAGCGCACAGCGGGCCTCTCTCTCTTTCTCTTCCGCTGAACGCTGACCTTTTCTCCTCCGGCTCACGGGGCAGGGACGCACCCAGGAGGTGCGCACCGTCCGTCCACAGCGGAGCGTGTCCCGGAGCGGGACGCGGCTCGGGGTGCGGGGCGTGGAGCCTCCTCCCGGTGCACGCCAAGGTGTCTTGGATGGGGAACACTTTGTGTTTTTGCGTGGGGGGGGTCTGCGACTGTTCGCTGTGGTTGAACTCTACAAGAACAGGTTTTAAGTCTGATTGTGTTTCCACCCTCTCTGCGTCCCGTCTGGCTGGTGCCTCTGCCATTTCCGAGCCGTTCTGGTGTCTCACGGAGGAGTGGGGGTCCCTGGGTGGCCCCGTGCCCTTGGCACGCTTGTGTCCATCGGCTTTGTCTAGCGAGTCCAGAGCCTCTTGCTGGCTTTTCGACTTCCTCTTCCTCCGACGGTAGTTGCCGTTCTCAAACATATCCAGACATTTGGTGTCCAGCGTCCAGTAGCTGCCTTTGCCGGGACGGCCCTTCTCTCTGGGCACCTTGATGAAGCAGTCGTTCAGGGACAGGTTGTGGCGGATGGAGTTCTGCCAGCCCTGCTTGTTGTCGTGGTAGAACGGGAACCGGTCCATGATGAACTGGTAGATGCTGCTGAGCGTTGCGCGCTGCTCCGGCGCGCTCTTTATGGCCATGGCGATGAGCGCGATGTAGCTGTAAGGCGGCTTCTGCGGAGGCTCCTGCCGGGCCGGCAGGAAACTCAGGGCGGTGGGCAAGACCCCTCCGGCCTCTCGGCCGTACAAGTAGATTAGCGGGGGGGCGGAGAGACTCAGGGCCGGGGATGCCACTCCGAGAGCCGGCAGGCGGCCGTGGTAAAGAGTCATGACGCCGAGGAAGCAGGGCCGTGTCCCGGGAAGAAACTGAGCCTGCTCCCGGAGCTCCACTCCTCCACTGACTGACTCTTCAGCCTCATGAGGGCCCCAGAAAAATGTTAATAATTGCTGTTCGTTTTCAGTGTTATGTTGACTTTGCACCGGGGAATAAATTGTCCATCATAAACAGTCTGTGGTGTTCTCAGCCCACCCACATTAATTAAAATTTCATTGCCCTGAAACTACTTTGTCCCCCCCCCCCTCAAAAAAAAAAAAACAAAAAACCGCCCCCTCCCCCGGCCCACCAGCCAATGAGGTGCCGGGTTATTCCCTCATCTGTTTATAGAATTAGTCGCTTGATAAGTCTGCCCACCCAGGTTGAATCAAGCTGTGTTTATTTGGAAAAATTTCCGGGCACCCAATACATAAACGCACTGATGTGCTGTTTGAAATATCACGTCCACCCCTGACGCTGAGAGTTGCTCACACAGAAAGAACAAGCAAACATGGCCGAGTCCTTTCTGGGAGTTGCTGTGGCTTCGCTCAAATGAAAACAAAGTGTATAAAAGGGAAAATAACTTCAACAGTTTTAACTCATGTCAGGGCCTCGTCTGTCCTCCAGCCCGGCCGGACTGGATGCAAAGAGACTGCTGTTGTTGTTGTTTTGTTTTTTGTTTTTTTGTTGTTTTCTGTTTGTTTGTCCCCGTGTGTGTTTGTGTGTGTGTGTGTGTGTGTGTGCATAGGGACTGACTTCATAGCAAACACCACAAATATCTGAGGATTAAGTAAATGATGGATGTGTGACAGGAAGGGCTTATTCTCATTCTCCTTATCATTATGAAAACAGACACATTCCCATTTCTTTTCTTTTTTTTTCACAGTCGTTGACTGTATCATTGCCTTTCATTTTGAAAATGTCCCCTACAATCAAACAGTAATTTTATAAAATGGGAACCAGTCTTAAATAAAATGATAATGTGTAAATAATCAGTCATTATTGATCTCCACATGAGCAGGAAACATGAGGACGCGACTTCAAAGGATCAGAGTTCTCCAGATGTTGATGAATGGAAGAAAAAACAACCAAGTAAATGGACTGAGATAAGAATTTTGGTCAAATAGTCTGACACAATGCAGCCATCTCCTTTGTGCCCATCTGCTGCAGAAATATACAAAAATTGGGTGACTGATGTCGTCGATATTAGAATCACAGTGATCTCACTAATGTCAAATAGACCAGCAGTCAGTCTGACTATGCAGCGTAGAGTCGCCAGGGGACCCAGATTCCACCCCGACACAGGGAGGACATCAGACAACGCGACAGGCTGCAGCTGATCAACAGGTCCCAGCCCTGGACCCTGGACCCTGGACCCTGGACCCCAGACCGATCACCAAGCTCGTTGTCACATGCAGATCACGATTATTTCAACCGACATGACATGAGGCAAACAGGCCAGAAATTGAGGTGAATATTTTAAGTAGTTGCCTGCAGAGCCAGTCGTCACACAGTGGAGCAGCTCTCAGCCTTTTCATCCATTCAAAGAACGGACTCATTTATACCAATAGACCTGTTTTTGTTCTTTCTTTCGCTTTTGCAATACATCAGTCTAAAATCTGATTATATATGTTCAGAAAATTGACACGCCATCATAAGGGGTCCTCTGTGGAAGAGGAGCAAGGACTGACAGGACTAATTTATTTGCTCATTGTTAGAACTAAGGAAAATAAACTAATATAAATGATCACAGCTGATGGTGGCTCAGTTTAACACCTTGCCGGATAATACAACATCTGACAACAACAACAACACAAACCAAAAGTTAGAATGATCAGAGGCGCATTCAACTCCACGGTGACAACAGCACTGAACCGCCGCTCCATGCAGGCCATATTTACGTCTGCACAGGGGCTGATGCAACAAGTGAGACCTCAGAAAATGAAGAACTCATTTTGATCATCGTTCAATTCATCCGCGAACCAAAGAGCCAAATATTGCCCTCGCCGTGCTTCTCAAACGTAAAAACTTGCTCCTTCTTTCTGTCGCCCTGGTAAGTTAAAATGAAGTGAAAGAGCCATCAATGAGTTATTTGAAGCCTGGATGTTCATGTGCTATTTCTAGTTTTTATTTTATTTTTTTTCTGTTCCTGTTTCAAATAAATTGCTAACTATTCTCTCCCAATTTTCTGCCCTTGCAATAATAATAAAACAAGCTGTGGTGGCTCTAATTGTCCTTTGAGAAGCTGCAGGCAGGCATTCGAGACTGTACTGCCTTACAAGGACAACATGGACAGTGTATTATTTGTAGATGTGAGCATGATGCTTTATATTATGTATTTTCCTGTTTATAGGTCAAAGTAGGATTATAACAACTTTACAAGTGCACACAGCTGTCTCCTGCTTACATTAGGGGTTTGGAGCTTTCAGTGGATAAACTCAGAAGTCCTTCTTTTCTCTGTCTCTCTGTCAGCAGATGGTGATTCATTAGCAAATAAAACTAAACTAACATGCAAGAGACATATACAGTGCACAGCAAGCAGGATCTGACTCTTTCAGTGAGCGGCCACACAGCAGAGGACGAGTCTTAGGATCCATGTCAGAGCCTCTCAGCTGGTGCACTGGACGTGAGTCTGTGATGTGGACAGTGGGAGTTTAAAAGCAGGATATGAACCCCTCATCCTTCTGTTAATGCTGCAGCCTTAACCACGCACGATGACCGAGTTTTTTTTTTTTTTATTTAAAATACAATATCTGTTTATATGTAATTTGCAGATCCCAAGTACATCCACGCTACATTGTTATGTCAAAGACCTCATCCTGGCTTGTTTTAAAATCTAAAATTGCTCTTGCCCTTCATTGAAATATATCTATGAACTTGCAAACATTTTTTAATTTTTTTTATCTAATTTCAACATCTTAA
Organism: Rachycentron canadum; assembly: GCA_038496675.1. NCBI lineage: Eukaryota > Metazoa > Chordata > Actinopteri > Carangiformes > Rachycentridae > Rachycentron > Rachycentron canadum. Next base: position 24,826,670 of record CM076652.1, read on the forward strand.
ATGCAGGGCACCAGTTGCCTCCTACCTGACTTTAATTTAATTTTCACTGTGTCGTGGAGGTTCCCTGTTTCCACATCCCACTTATATATGTTGCCTACAGACTAATCACAAGCTCAAGATTTTGCTGCTGCGTGCACATCTTGAACCAAGAGCACGCAGAGACTATTGGTGCACGTGTGTCACAATCGGCATCTTGCAATTATGGAAACGAATGATGTGCAGACGTGTCGGCTTAATCCAGTCTTCTGGATTTCTTCTGTGTTTGTGTCGAAAATTTTACGGTTTCCAAATTTTGTCACCGTTCACTGGCAATTTGCTGCAATTAACCCAGCAACCATTCAGAACCAAGTCCACACTGCCTCACATGTTGGTATCTGATGGCATCTTCTGGACAAATAGAAAACTACTTCACTGATACTGCAGTGTTGCATGACCGCAGCATATAACAAGCGTCAAGGTAAAAGCTAAACCTAAGACAAATCTGACTAATCTTTTATCACTAGCTTCATGTGGCAGAGGCATTTTATAACTTTCGAGCCACCTTTCAAATTTTCACAACCATTTTAGAACCACTCATCCGGTAGTGTTTTGAAACAAAGAACCATGACCTGTGGGAGTTACACATCGGGAAAATCCCCCAGAATAAAGTGTATGAGTCCAAACACAGTAGTTAGTTGTTTCCTCTGATAATGATGACATTAGTGTCCGATCAACTTTAAATCTGCATTAATCAATACTCTTTGTTAATAGATGTAATGACTGTATGGGTAAAGGTGGTTACTCATACAGGACCCGCTGTCAACTGATATCCAGCTTCGTCGTTCTCCCCGTCTCTATGGATTGTTTTAGTGTCTCATTGTTTTGGTTTTGCAGTAATGTTATTGTTATGATTCATTCTCACCAAAGTCATGAACTTTATTTCTGATAAATCTACTGACATGAACCACTGAAGACCAAACAGTGGGCACACAAGCTCTGCAGCTAAATGGTCAACAGAGCGATGCATTCAGGAGCCAGATCTTTCTCTCAGGTGATGGCAAGTAGGGAGTTACAGGCTACGCCGGTTCATTTTATTGACTTTATCGGCCATAATGTGTTCACTGAATACCTCGTTGGTCGCGATTTAACTTTCAACAAACCATGCGCTCCTAGTTTTTAAGAGGGAGAACATACACTGAGACCTCCAGAAAGGCTTCTTTGAGTCATCTTTTCTTTATTCATTTGTAATAGTTTGGTTAAGACAGAAAATGCCCTAACCCTCACACTTTTTAGAGTGAAGAGAGTCTCTCTTTGCTTAAGACATAGCATACATACATACATACACACACACACACACAGAGGAGAATGAAATACTGACAAAAACAACAACAGACCAGATTAAACTGTCTTTAAACAATGTGAACAGCTAAGTGTCCTCAGTCACGTCAGGAGTTCCCGACGCATTACAAGGATCATCTGTCAGCTTTGGGACAAGATACTTCACAGCCCAGAGCAACAGAGATTCAGCAACTCTGAACTGACTGAAATCTTGCAGATTCTGTCCGGACACTTGGTAAGAGTAAGAAAAAAGTCTGCCATCGCTGTGAACGGTGGGAGTTTTGCTTAAGACGGTTGCTACAGTTCCGCCCTTTCTGCGACTGCTGTCCTCAGCATCAGAGGCTGGCCGTGTGTCAAGGAGCCAAGATGGAGGGACCCCACTGATCTGAGCTTCCTCCTTCTGCTCCTCCACTAAGGTGGCGGGCTCATGTCTCTTTCTTTTGGCATTTCTGGATTTTCTACCAATGGTTTCCACCGTGTCCTCCTCCAAATTGTCTCTTTCTTGGCACGAAGCTGAAAGTCGTGCTCTGTGGGCGCAGTGTTGGCCTGTGGCAGATGACAGGTTCGATGGTCTGGAACGGGGCTCTGGTGCACTCACAGAAGCTGATGCTGAAGAACTGGCAGTGGCGGGGAGGCCAGTGGAGCGTGGCCGCTTCTGGTACGGTGGGAAGTAGCTGTGTTCTCCTTTGCTGTGCTCCGATGTCAGCTGGGATTCCGTCAGCCCGTGGAGAGGCTGCATGTCGGTTGAGACTGCGACATGATCAGACGTGGATGTAGCAGTGTTGGGCCGACTGTTTGTTGGCGTTGCTTCTGGGGACGCATCAGAGGATGACGAGGTGACGCATGGTGGGGGGAAAATGTCCCACGGGTTGGATAAAATCTCACTGTCGCTGTCAATCATCTGTGTAGGCACGTCCTCATGTAGAACAAAGCGCTCTACATCGGTGACATGACCTCTCTCTGTAACTGCTGGCATAGCTATTGGCCCCTCTGCATCATCGACAGAAGGTTTTGTGGTCTCTGGATATTTGGGAACTTGTGGCAAATCTCTCTTTCTATCTTTAGAGGCAGCAGAGCACGGACTCACCGTCCTGTTCCCAGCGCCGGGCGGTGTCTGCAGCTGCTGGGCGTCTTCCCCTGGGACAAGAAGACACTTTACGGGGACACTGAAACACTTCACTCCCTTAAATCTGACCCTGTCCACATCCCAGCTGGTTGCGCTGGATGTGTCCGGGTGGGCCAGCACCGAGGCGTGACCTGAAGTGGAGGGCTGTGGAGGACTCACAGGTGGGCAGCTCGCTAGCATCACCCTCTGCTGGACGTGCTCCACCACATCCTGCAGACAGTCGTGCTGCCACTCCCCCAGCAGGTCTGACAGATCAAACCCCCTCTGCCTCTGTGACCCCAGCAGGGCCTCCCACGTTCTACAGATCTTCATCCTGACGGAGGAAATGGTCGTGCAGCAAGGGGCGTTGACTTTAACCTGACCGGTTGCGGTCGTGGCCAGCTCTCCCACGGATAAGAAAAATCGACATTTATTCTGTTCGAGAGCCATGTGAAAGCGCACGCGGTAGTCCTGGACGCACACGGTGGTGTTGACCAGGCTGGAGAAACACTCGCGGTCCTCCTGCTCCTGCAGCTGCTTCCAGGCTGATCTGGTGAGAATGGCGGGGATCTTGAGGACCCCGTCGGAGAGCACGAGGAGCCCCGACAGGCCCTTGCAGCCCTGAGCCTGGGACTCAGACATCCGATCCACTCCAATGACATGAGCCTGCAGTTGCCCGCTGCTGCTGCTGCTCTCCCCCTGAGTCCCGTAGTTCAGGATCAGAGTCTCGATCCACGGAGACGGTTTACTACGATCGCACATGATTGTAGTTTCACAGTGTGTGTCTCCAGTTACGTTCCGCGAGGCAAACCTCTACGATGCTCGGTGGTTCCTCCTCCGCGACATTGCCAAAGGAACTAGGAACAGAAAGCATCGCTATTATAAACAGTAGCGTGTTGGCTTAACATGGTACATTTCAGCATTTAAGCACAGGAAACATGGCGGCACAACTTCGCCACGACGGAGAGGTTTTTCCATTTTAGCTCATATAACATAAGAGTTCTTACCTTCGAGTTATTTCACGCAAAGTAATTTTAAAGTTCAGCCAAAAATTATGGCGGCAGCAGTTGTTTCACGTCACAGGGCGATAACAACGGATAAATCGTTAAAAAAAAAAAGGGGGGGGGGGGGTTCCTTCAAATTAAAAGCGCGAATGTTTATGTTGCCTGCTATTGCACGGCAGCGAGGCAATTATTATATACAACGAAAATACACTTATTAAATGATCTTCTTTCATCTTCTTACATTGTTTATTGAGCGAATTTATATTGCCTAAAAAAAAGGTGTTACTCATACCGGAAACAGTGTTTGATGATGTTCTCGTTGGCTTAATGCTCGAAGTTTGTGGCTTCTTTTTCATTGTCACTTTGTGTATTTGACAGTGAAGACTTGAATGGTTTTGTTTGTCTTATATTTCAACGGCAAATTAACACACAATTCGTCCATACGACTTAGCCAAAATCTGTTTAACACGTAATTTGTACATCATTTTGTTGGTGCGTAGGTCGGTTGTGCGTCCTCGCAGCGTCAGCCTAACTGATGCTGCGTTCCAGTGCTAGATGAATTTTCAAGCGTGAAGCGCTGTGATTTTGAACGGCGTGTTTGAAGTCACCCCCCGTCTTAGTTAAGATAGTTCTAATTACTAAATTGTGTACAATGTTAAGATATTTATTTATCGTTTAATTTTATTTCGACTGGTAGCCCATACATATATTATCACACAATTTAACGGTCCTTCTTGTTTCTTGGCACCTTGGATTTTTATTTTATTTTTTTTTTAACTCGTCTATATTGTAAACGAGTTCTCTACCTTAATGTATTTCCGGGTTAAATAAAGTTTGAATGAATAAATAAATTGAATGACTGCATGAGTATTGTATTTACGACGTTTCCTTTGGCTTCGAATGCAGCACCGTTCGCGTCTGCACGTCTACTTGCTATATTTCCACCCCGAGTGCGTAATGTTGTCTGAAATGTTTAGTGGGTGCAGCCTGTACCCATAAAAAGAAAAGCACATTTCACAGTCTTAAGGTAAGACTCTTGTGAGAGTAATCTTGAACCTTCAAAGGGGGAAAAAAAATGACATAACAACTTCGGCCTTTGTAAACATGCCTGTGTTAATGTGTTTGTTGCTTTCCCCGTCTGCTAATCATTCGATCCGTGAAGTTGGACTGACGTTAGCTGCCCCTTCCAGCGAGGAGCTGCCGCTGCCGGTAACCGACGCGTCGGTTGTTTTGCCGCTGGCCTAGCCCAACCGCACCAGCTTCACCTCACCACACTTAGACATCTGTGTATAAGGCGACTCGTCCTCTGTGGTGTCAGTAACTGTTTGATAACACAGGGAGCCGCTTTCCACTGTCGTGTCATGAGACTGGCGATACGAAACCGAAGCACCAGGAGTGTGTTCACCTGTTCATGTGACTGCCCCTTTAACCCCAACCCCTAACCCCAAACCAGTATGACTAGCTAGCTGCACGACTGGCCCGGCGCAGCCGTTTGACCTGAAACAAGTGCTTTGTGAAAACGGGACTTGGACGACGTTCCCAATCATTTAGGCTAAACTGTATTTGAATTCTAACCGAAATCTGTCTGCGACGCGTTAAACACAAGTAGCTTTGCTTGACGTTGTCTATCGACAGGAGTGAACTGTCCTCTCTTCGGGCTGCCACAAGCGGAGACATGCCCGATCCCAGGTCCCAGAGCGAGCTTGAGTCGAGGGTTTCAGACCCGCAGCATTCCCAGAAGCTGCTCAGGGTCCTACGCAGCTTCTGGCAGGAGCAAAGTTTTCACGATGCACTGCTGGTGGTTGATGGAGAGGAACTTGCCGTCCAGAAAAACATCCTGGCTGCTGCTAGCCCATACATCAGGTGAGTGAATGTGTGCCCTGGTGTGTCCTCACAGCGCTTGTTCTGTTGTACAGTGGTAAGGCAACATGGGTGTGTCCACTTACACGACAGTAGTAATGGTGCTACTGTTACTGTGATTTTTCTGGTAAAGCTGCAGGTTTCCAGCTTTTTTTTTTTTTTTTTCACGTGTGTCATATTCAGTTTTCTGGACTATTTTACTATTAGGACCAAGATGAACTACAATCCTCCAAAGGAAGATGGGTCTACATACAGAATTGAGCTGCAAGGGGTCTCCATGGTCATCATGAAAAAGATTCTGGACTACATCTTCAGTGGTGAAGTGAGCGTGGTGGTTTTAGAATGCAAACAAGTAACTTGCTTAGCTTTTTTTTTTTTTTTTTTTTTTAGGCATGGTGAGCACAATCTTTGTCTCACTACCTGCATGCGTGTGTGCCACAGATCACTTTGAGTGAAGAGACCATCCAGGACATGGTGCAGGCGTCTGACCTGCTCCTCATGACCGACCTCAAGTCCCTGTGCTGTCAGTTCTTAGAGAGCTGCATCACTGCAGAAAACTGCATCGGTATCCGGCTCTTCTCTCTACACTACTGCCTTTACCATGTCCACTATGTCGCCACCGAGTTCCTGCAGACACATTTTCGTGATGTAGCGATCAGCGAGGAGTTCAGGGAGCTGCCACCTGACCGGCTCTGTGAGGTGCTCGCCATGGAAAAGCTGAATGTCGGCAACGAAAAACATGTGCTAGAGGCTGTGGTGCGATGGTTTGCACATGACCCAGAGGATCGAAGGGTGGGTAACACTCACTTCCAAGTCCAGTGAGAGGTTATGAAAAATGTAGACAGCTAACTTTTGCTATCAAATATAATATTTAAGAGAGAAACCATCTTTAAAGGAAACAGCAAAAATGATATGCACACTCAATATTCTGCATATGCAGTTTAAATAGGAAGATAGGCTTAAGATAAGGATTATATTACTGTTATTATACAAAGTCAGGCTTTATTGTTGATAGATGGTTAAGCCAGTTTGACCATTTTTCATCATCAATGTAATTCTTTTCCTAGTAAATATATTTTACACAAGAATAATCAATTTATTTATGGTTGCTGTGTCTGTCTTATGCTTATCTACACTGTATTAAAATGGACATAGATTCCCTGACTGAAAAGTGAAGCCCATGCTGAACCTACATTCTATATAATGAGCATCAGGTTGTGACTCCAGTGATTGCAAAAAGAAGTCTTATTGTATTGAAGTATATAAGAAAATGGCCCTAAATCTCACTTGACTTTTTTTTTTTTTTTTTACCTCAGTAAATATTTCCCAAGTGAGTTTATGGTCTCAGTTTATAGTTTCAAGTCTTCAATACCACATGATGATCTTTTTTTTTTAAATGATGGACAATTTGATGGAAAATAGACCATAAAGCAGGGGATGAATTAGGGCGTGGCTACAGTGTGATTGACAGGCTGCCTCACACGGCAACCTGCTTGACAAGCACCTCCTCATCCTAATATGGTTTCTTCTGGAGTAACACAACTGAGATGGTGACAATTATAAACTGGAGGCATCAAAACTACACTTGTCATGTGGTAAAATGCCACAAAATGACACTACTCTCAACAGGTTTTAACCCTTTCAGTAAACTCACATCAACATCACCTGATCACCAGATACATCCGGATCATTGTTGCGCAGGTGTGCAGTGGGCTAATCACATTAAAGGGCCACTCTAAAAGGTGCAGCTTTAATGAAAAGAGACATTTTCAGGCACTGAACTGTGGATTTCTCACGACCAGGGCTACAGATGTGCATTTTTTTTGGACAGATCGTTGTACAAACAAACCCTAATGCTAGAAATCCTTAGTTAAGTGTCCTATCTTTTTTTAATTTTGGCAAAGGAGGAGCTCACTAACACAGGTTAACACGTGAGACGAAATTTTAAGAAACGTGAGATAATTATGTCTTCTGAGTGCATTTGTACTATTAAATCACATAATCAGTCTTATTCCATTGTGTTTGTAGGTACACATGAAGGAAGTGATGTCTGCTGTATGGCTGCAGGGCCTGGACACAAGCTACCTGAGAGAGCAGGTAGAGCTGTAAAATGCTCCTCATAAAAGTATTATCCATAGTGAAATATGTATAGTGTAATAACAGAACCCATGTAATAATGTGAATGTCAAAGTCTCTCATAAGGTTTCACATAGTGGATGCTATTTTTGAGGCAAAAACTCTTCTTGGCTAACTCGGTAGCTATGGATTGTGTTGCATGGCATCCCATCAGGCCATGGGGGAGCCATTAATGAGGGAGGTGATCAGAGAGCACTGCCAGCCTGTGCTGGGAGATGGTCAGTTGCAGGGAGAGGCTCTGCTCGCCGCCTTCAAACCCAGAGGTTACTCTGAGTGTATTGTTGTGTCCGGAGGAGAGGATCGCAAGTGAGTCCATTGTCTTCATTGTTATTGTTAATATTTCTGTTTATTCTTTAAGTTATTTCTCTAAAACTCTATTTGATTAAATTTTAAAATGAAATGAAAATATGTAAAGTGGATTTAAAGAAAAATCACTGGAACCATAGTTGTGCAGTAATTTGTCCCTCAATGGCAGAGAAAATAAAGTTATTTTTGATGGACATGTGGCCATTACACTGTTCACCCAGATCACACAGTTAGACTCACATCCTGTCTGGTCTGGTGGTTTTTGTCCTGTACAGAAGCAGGAAGCCAACTGCTGTGACACGCTGCATGTGTCCACTCTACGACACCAACAGACAGGCCTGGATTGAGTTGCAGCCAATGAGTGTCGCCCGCCTCAGCCACGGTCTGGTTGCTGCTGGTCAGTTCTGGGCAGGAATTTATAACTCATGAATTAGATTGAACTTGAAGAGGACTTCCTTCTCAACAAAACATTTCAAATGGCAGGTTCAGCATTTACTGAAGTCAATAATAATACTGTTTCCTGTCTGTTAGAGGGTTTTCTGTTTGTGATGGGCGGAATGGATGAAAACAATACAGTCCTAGACAGTGGGGAGAAGTACGACCCAGACTCCAACAGCTGGAGCTCCATACCCCCAATGCTTCAGGTACACTCACCTCTTTGTGTAGGCACACTTCTCCTGAGCTTTCAACATGAAAAATTATTCCTCCCGTAGAAACAAATGGGATTGATCTTGAATTAGGGCTGGGCGATATTTTGTTTTATTTTCAATTACAATTTTGGCTTCCAATGATTATGAAAACAAGCTAATCAAGATAAAATGATTATTGTGCGATTGTGTCACCACTAGATGTCAGCAGAGCTGCAATGCAAGTTTAGTTTGAACCCTAGTTAATACGGTACAGGAAAAATAGAAACCAACTCCCAATTTCCCCCTTACATTTAATAGCAAAAAGTGGTGTAATTCCCACTATATGTTGTCTGTATATTTTTGAGCTCTGAACAATCCTAATGTATGAAAATTACATGATCAAAACAAAACCATGTATGACATTCACACCTTCCCATAGATATTTTAGAGGCACCCCTTGACCCGCTAGCCAGCCACAAGGGTCGAACCCAGACACTTGTTTTGAGTTCAATTTATTTTCAAACTTAGTCAGTAGTTAACAAGTAGTATGAGAGACGTCAGTATAGACTCAAAGCTGCTGCCAATCCATCCAGAAGGAACCAGGTGAGACCAAAAAAAAAACAAAAACTGATCGCCAGTGAGAGAAAGAAATGTTGCATGATGACTCAAAGTCTCTGATGTTCATAGGCTCGTCAGAACTTCGGTGTGGTAGAGCTGGACGGACTGGTCTACGTTCTCGGAGGAGAGAACAATGTAACGGAGCTGATCACTGTGGAAATGTTTGACCCTCACTTCAATACCTGGAAGATGCAGACCAGTATGACCATGATCCGCAAGGTACAGCACAAATTCGGATAGTGTTCACGGGATAGTAGAACATTTGACACAATAGTTGACTGGGACTGGGACGAGTGTTAAAGTACAGAGGCAAACTTGAGATCGCTATTCATGCAGTAGGTAAGTACACTTGTAATCGGGCTACATTTTACATATGTCACAATAATAACTCTTATAAATAGATCTAATAATGTTTTAAGGTTCACAGTGACATTAGTTTGTCAACACTTGCTGTGTCAGAAATGACCTGCTTCAGCCTCCAGACTGGTCACATGTAGCTAACCTCAACTTCCATATCAACATATTCAGCTGCTAAAACTCTGTTATCTGCTCAGTCAAGGGGTTGATGGATTTATTTTCTTGTACTGAGCCATGGACTATGACTCCACAACCACACTCACAGTTTATTGCTAATCTGTGACGTCTACACCTTCCTCCTTCAGCTCACTCCCGTTGTGATGTTGAAATAGAGTTGCTCAGATTTTGACATTAGTTTCAGAAATGCCACAGATACTGTCTAAAATACAGGATTAGGTGTCACTCTCAAATCATAACCTGCACAGAAAGTGCTTTTTTAGATTTCTAAAAAAAAAAAATAGTGTAATGTTAGCCATTAGCAAAATGTCAGCAATTTGGCAATACTGTACTCTGGAAAGTCCCACCAGCAAAAACAGTATCAAAGACTGTAATTTCGAGGGGAGCCGCTAGTGTTGCCAATTTCAACACTAGCAATTCAATAAAGACAGATCACTCAAAAGAGTACAACGAGTTCACCAAAGCTAAAGAGAAGAAATCGGACAAACTGCAGCGTCAAACGCTAGAAATATTCCAAAGAAAGGATAACGTCCTGAGTGATACCATGCCATATATTCTCTGGCTACACTGAGTTATTTATTCCCAGATTTATTTAGTGAATAAACTGCCTTTGCACTGTTTTATACTGTTGTTGCACTATTTTGAAATTAAAAATTAAAGTAAATATAATTTATTATACTTATATTTATTATTATAATTTATTTATTTATTTACTCAAATTAGATAATAACACAAAGATTCTGTGGCATCCCTGTTTCTGTTCATGTTTTACAAGGGCTTTAACTCGAGCCATGCCATACAACAAAAGTAATCACATCCGTACAGGGTTAGAAGTATACAGTTGTTAATTCATTTTTTTTATTAGATCGGTACTCGGTATCGACCAATACACAAGTTCAGATATTGGAATCGGTATTGGGAAGGAAAAAAATGGTGTCACAACATTTGTTCAACTACATTGAACTAGACTCTGGGACCATGCAGAATGGGCCCAGTACCATGACAACCCTTCCCCAGAAATTAGACAGAACTTATACCAAGTGATTTGTGTTTTTGACATGATTTTTCTTCCCTTTATTCTTCAGGTTGGCTGCTATGCCTCCATGAACAAGAAAATCTATGCCATAGGCGGGGGCTCCTATGGGAAGCTGTTCGACTCTGTTGAATGCTTTGACCCCAAAACCCAGCAGTGGACTGGCCTGTGTCCTCTGAAAGAGAGAAGGTAAATACAAGTGCTGATTGTGTAAACTGTTGTAGTCTGAGCAGGACTAAAGCCAGAGGAGCTGTGATCTGATCAGCGGACATACAAGTCACTGTTTCTTTGGTAACATTTTCTCTTCTTGTGTTTTTTTTTTTTTTTTTCTCTTCTCCAATGAAGATGTTTGTCACATTACACAGAGCAGCTGCATATAAATCAAACATTTAACTTCAGCCATTAATACTTTTTGCCTGTTTGTATTGCACAACGGGAAATGAAACATGGCAAATTTTTTAGTTTCAGTCTGACTTCTCTGAAACGGCATTGCAACGAGCACATGAAAATGTTGCTCATGATGATAAATAGCTAAAACTGAGACACAATTTGACTCTGAAGGAAGAAGGCATAGACGTCACAGAGTCAAATTAGGTAGGTGTAGACATCACTGACATTTAGTAGTCCTAGAAGAACCTGTGATCTGTGAAAGAAACATTCAACAATCAGACAATTTACATATCTCTCTCCTGGCAGTGCCACTTCTGTTTGAAGGAGGTAGTAGACACCACAGAAAAAAGGTTGAAACCAAGGTGTGCACCGAACCCTTAAGGAGGTGTGTCACATGCCCTAGAGAGCTACCACTCTTAACCCAAAAGATATGACTATTTTGGGGTTTCTTTATAGCTTTGCTTTACCAACAATCAACAGCAAAACCATTTTTCCCAGTTTGATATTTGTGGTTGGATCAGGTCCTTATGAGTAATGTATCTGTCAGGAATTCATTTTGTTGGATTAGCCATGAGCAGACACTCAGTAATTTTGGTTACTTTATCCATAAACTACTTTATGACTTTCTCTAATCGTCCAAAAAGTGCTTAATAATTTTTCACATTTTTGTATGTGTTTGATAACTCAATTTTATATAGATGTGACTACACAAATGAATGTATCCCGATGTAGGATTTTAACCATCTCTCTCATCTATTAAATTTCCTGTCAGGTTTGGATCGGTGGCGTGTGGCGTCAGCCAGGAGCTCTATGTGTTCGGTGGTGTTAGAAGCCAAGAGCCTGACAACCCAGAGCAAAGGCAGATGACAACATGCAAATCTGAATTCTACCATGATGAGATGAGAAGGTCAGTGTGGAATTACTGCTTCTATTTACATTTTAACAATTTTGCAATTTTTTTTAACTTTAACATGGTCTAAATGTTGAGTATCAAAACTCAGTCTTGAGTTTTTTGACCATGATTGTTATTTGCAGATAGATTCTCTAAAACCTTTATTTTTATTGAATTCCAACAAGTATCACAAAGTGGTTGTTCAGCCTCAATTACCTAAAATGTGTAAAATCTGTTTTCAGATGAAACTGATATATAAAAGTGTAGTGACCAATGTTTTTGTTCTTAATTTCATTTGATGTAGACACAAGGATCCATATCAATGACCATATATAAAGAATTCTGTGTACACAGAATACAAAATATCTTGATCACATTCTGGTGGCTGCCTCTAGTATAAGTCATACACCCCAACCCTTTCATGTCAGTGGATGGGACATGGTCAAGGTCCCATGGTCAAGGTTTTAGTTAGTTCTTGTCCCACTGATGTTTATTAAAGTGTTAGTTTCCCTGAAGTTTTTAGTATATGTGTTGCAGAGATTTTTTTTTTTTTTGTAGACTAACCTGGATGTTAGCATCACCCTGGGTCCCTTTTTACATGGACATTTGGCTGATGACTTCAGAAAGTAACATGTTACAAACAAAGATTTGTTAATTTCGGATAATCTCTACAAACGCCCCTTTTATGAACTTTGAAGCATAAATACATTCTTCATCAAGCCTTCATCAGACTATAAATGAACTACACCACCACTAAACTTCCATCTCGTAGTTGGATGGAGCGTTACCTCTTCTACAAAAGCCCTTCATTTCCAATGTTCGTAATGTGAAAAGTATGAGTATAAACAGGGCAGGTCAGTCAGCGGGACTGGAAGTAGCAACAGTCGCTTCAGCACTCAAAAGTGCTAGAGATGCATGCAGTACACTTAGACAACACTTCAGCAGTTTGTCATGTAAGCCATCAAGGAGGGACCAGAGCCAGTCGGTCCCTTAGGGAGGCTCAGAAGGCCCTTCAGTGGGCCCCGCCTTGCAAATCTCGGGGCAATGCATTTGCTGTGGGTGCAGAATATGGCTGAGTTAAAAATAAATTAAAAAAAATAATTTTGATTTAAATCAATCTTCATTAGAATAATCCAATATTGATTCATAAAGTCGTGAGATTGATCTCAATGTATATCTTTTGGTGTCCCCTGTGGATGTGTGAAGCTGTGAGCAGTGGTGTAGCGCTGCAGAGCACATGCTCTTCCTTTGCTTTCTTTATTGCTGTACTAAGAGAAATCAGTTTTCCCGTGACAACCACGTTTTAAAGTGTCCCATAATATGTTTGGATTTACCTCCCTGTTATCATTTAATTCTAGAAAGGTTTTAATTTCAGCTTTTATTTGCTCTCCAAGGCTCCAAATAGTTTTCTTTGTTTTTTTTTTTTAGTTAGGGCAGGGCAGTTCATGAAAAATGTAGTTTAACCAATTTGAGCAACTTCAAGTTTTGTTTGTAATATGAAGTGTTTACGCCACAGACCTCCTACCCTGAATCATTTATGCTAAAATGACTGTATTTTACTGTTTTTGAAATTTTCTGAGTCTCTCTTGAACTCTTGGACAGTGGTTTCCATCTGTTTTTATCTCCAGTATGTGCTTGATTCAGAAGATTCACTGGGAGACTTTGGCTTTGCACAGTGTTTGGCATTTTATTTGCTTCTTCTTGAGAGTTATCTTTAAGTCCTACGTATTCGTTTTTTATTCACTTTGGCAGGAAAGCCGTGTGAAAACATTAACACTTTCCCCTCTTCACCGATCTTCTTTACCCAGGTGGCTCTAAGTATTTTGTCCTTTACATGGAATTTGCACAAATTGCATCTCAAGACGGTTTCATCCAGAGGTTTAGGGCCAAGTGATCTGTGTGTGCACTGAACTTGTAAGTCAGCATATTCATCAAGTTCCAGCTCTTCAGAAAGATGTCAATAAATTTCAGCGTTGAAGTTCTCTCTTTGCCCTCTTTAATTATTTGTACGCAGATGTTATTACAACTTAGATGCCCTTCCACATTTATTTTGAAGTTGCTGAACTCCTGTTTTATATCTTCTCTGAAATCAGTTAATTTCTGCTTGAGCTCTTCAAATCCTGCATGCTCTTACTCGGAGCCTGGTTAGCTTTGGGGGTCGCCATGCAGCCAGGTTCCATAGTTTTCTCATCTTTTTCCTCCGAATTGTGTGAAATGTGTGTGTTTTCTTGAAACTCTCTTGCCTCTAACTCCACTCACTCATTCAAGTCATTTTCGTTTCTTATGACAATGATAGTGTTGTATTGTCATGATTGACAACGTACGGGCCTCAATGCTGCGGTTCTACCCCCTGATCATTGCTGTGCAGACTGAATGCCCCCCACGTATCTATGATATTTCAGCTTAATTTTTGTGCATTGAGAGGAAATGGAGACCTGTCCATCTTTATATACAGTCATTGATTTGTAAAATAAAAGGTACACTGTCACACCCACACTACTATTGTGGAAAAGGAAAAAGAACAATCAAACATTCCTGTCCTACATATTTTATAATATGTAGACACTAAAACAAGACTCTAATCAGGAATATTGTTAATAGGAATATATCTTTATTCTGTAATGTTCTTGTTATCTACATTTGTTTTGAACTGACGTGTGCAGATGGATGTTCCTCGATGACCAAAGCCTGTGTATCCAGACCAGCTCATCCTTCGTCTACGGTGCTGTGCCCATCGGTGCCAGTATCTATGTGGTGGGAGACCTGGACACAGGTCAGTAAAAAAAAAAAAAAAAAAATCGCCCAAAACAAAAGAGGTGTGATGGAGAACTGTCACTATTTGAACGTGCAAGTTTGGTTGTTTCCTGTGAACGTAGGTACAAGCTTCGACTACATTCGGGAGTTTCGCCGCAGCACTGGGACCTGGCACCGGACCAAACCTATGTTACCCACAGACCTCTCCAAAACATCCTGCGCCGCCCTGCGCATTGCCAACTGTCGACTATTCCGCCTTCAGCTCAACCAGGGCATGTTCCGAATCAGAGTCTGACTGTCTGCTCCACACTCCTCCACGTTTGCACACTGGTACTTTATGAACACTTAAATATTATGACGTTGAGTATGGTGATTGTCCCCTCAGTGGTTTATACTTGAGACCTTTTTGCTGTGTGACTTGACAGGACGAAAGTTCATGTAAACACATATTTTAACATTCTAGGTTTTATGGTGGTTTATATAATCAAAATTTAAATCCTTTTAATGTGGTATTGGATATCTTTTTCATTTTTATTCAATGGTCATTCCTCATTTGTTAAGTTTACTGGGGAACTGTTGCTTGGTGAGGGATTTAAACATCACTTGATAAACTAACTCCACAAAAGCACACAAGGAAATACGATGCATGCTTTAGGTAACACTGTGACAATACTGCTCTGGTTTAGGATATTGGTGACGTACTGTGCTTTTTTTTTTTTTTTTTTTTTTTCAATTTAAACATTTATCCAGATATTTTCAGGAGGCACAGTTGATGGGCATTCTGTGACTTACATAGATCTTAAAAACGAGAGAGTAAGGGGACATAGCTTGAGCACAGTTTTTAGTTTCTGATTAGTATTTTAGTATTCTGATTTGTTGGTTTGTAGACTCCAAAAATTAGATTTCAAATAGTGAGAATTTGTTCCTAACTTTATGACCCTGTCAGAATTTTGGGATTGTCATCCCAAGAAAAAAAGACATTAGTTGTTTCAGCAGACAAAACCACTACAAACAGCATTTGTTCATCTTCAAGTGAGGAATCCCTCTGTGGCCCTATAAAAACCTCCTTTGGACACACACATAATGCCGATGGCTGCAAAAGTCCACAGAGGGAGGAGGTCAGGGAGAAAATGCCTGACTAACATGGGAGACTTTACCAACAGTCAATGTTAGGTTCTTGACTAACAACTATGATTGTTCCGTTATTACAACTTATTATTTTAACCATTGCTATGAAAGAACCCTAATTTTATAATAAGTAAGAATTTTAAGCTTCCCCTCACCCAAACGAACTGTAACCTTCTACCCTTCATTATAACACTTGAAAATGACAGTGTTTAAATTGGAGGACTTGTTAACTGTCCTTGGTCACTAACGCTCAAAATCAGCCCTTGATGAAGATTGTTTCACCACATTTTTCTCAAACATTACTTTAGCCATAGAGTCATGGACAGCCCAAAGTCACACACTGTAAGTTCCATGACTGTAACTGGAAGCACTTTGATCTTTTGGTCTGCAGGTTAAAACCCTGAGCTACGCAGTGAATAAGTCACAGCCACTGTAAAAAGTCAGGTCTAGGAAAAATAAGTACATGAAAAAGTAAATCACAGAAAGCATTGCACAGACTGGTTGTCTGTACATGGAATGGAAAATGATTTAATGTCTGATTTTCAATCCAAATTTTGAAAGAAAGTTAATAAAACGTGGTAAAACATTCACTAAATAACTAGCTGCTTCACAAAAAACACTCCTGGTCAGATGATAGAAGTGCTGATAGGAACATACCTCTCATAGTACCAGAAAGGCCATACACCGCACAAACATCAAGAGGCTTGCAGTGTTGAAACTGACCAGTAAATAACAATACAAAGTCGTTTGTATTGGTATTTTGTAAATTGTCGATGTTCATGGCTAGAATGGAGAATGAATGGACACGAAACAAATACTGTATCTTCACATGTCCTTGTATGGGAAAACTGTTGCATTAGTCAGTTAGAATCAGTGCAATACATTATTATTTCGATAGTAATCACGTAGGCAAACAATTTTAAATATTTGAACACACATTGAAGATTGAAAACCAAACAAATCCGCAGCCAAAATTTAAAACACAGGCTTGAATAGCTCTCAACCACGGAGAGGCATCTTGTTGTGCCAAATGAACAGTGTTTGACCCTCAGAGTCAGGATACATTGTGACTTTAGACAAGAGAAAGAAAGCCACTAATAAGTCATGGAAGGACCTACAACAGACTGTTCACTTGACAATGGACAAAATGTATGCTGTCACGTGAACAAGCTAACATGTAGCTAACCCTGTGTCCACGTAACCACACCTGACTTGTACTTTAAAGGTTTATTATTATACATTTATTGATTGCTTCTGGTGTATTTTGATGTTTATTAAGGCGAATATGACTCCTATCATAATGAGTATAAATACTAATGATATAAACAGGCTGGAAAACTTATCTCAGTAGTGTAATGTTTGTACAAGTGTACACCACACATTCTGTTAACACAAAGTGTGTAGAAAGTGCAGCAATGCTCCTGTAAAGGCAAGAAAGAACTGAGTGCAACATAAAATCACATGTAATTGCTCTTTCAACTGTATACCGCAAAACCAAACCAAGCATCTGGCATCACAAATAAAGAGATCTAGTGGCTACACAAAATGTGCTCCCTGTATAATTATTGAAAAAAAAAAAAAGAAAAAAAATCCTCATCAGTCAACCATTTTTCTGACTATCCTTATTTAACGTAAGCTACTAACTTTAACATGGCTGGAAGCAGCAGGATGCAGAGAGTCGTGGACTAACATTAGGCAACAACTGAATTTATGATCTTAACTTTTTAACCACTTTGTTGACAAGCAAAATTCAAGATCACCTATTGTCAAGGTTAGTACACAAAGTAACAGTTGTCATACAGTATGCCATGACACCAGCTAAATATTAAAGGTTTTCCTGGGGTTCATCATCACTCTCTGAAGTAAAAACAGCAGATCCAATAAGCTGACACCTGACTGTGAGTAATGTGCCGTCTTATTTTTGCAGAAACTCAACATTCCATAGTGTCTAATCATTTACAGTAAATACTACAGTAAGTTTCCAAGCTGCTCTGTATACTAAACACTTGTTCTCGTGTGTTAACACCTTAGGACTGTCTTATGATATACTGGGAAACACATTAAGGGAAACCTGAAAGCAGGCTAGTTCCAACCAAAGTCATGTTGTGAAAGACTGGTGGTTTCAGTTTGTTGTTTTGTAATTGATGCGTGACATTTTGTAAGATGTTGTAATGAGTGTCATTATTTTATGTCAAAGGAATTAAAACACCAAATGGTCCTGTGTGTATCTATATATATATATGTATGTATATATGGATACACACAGGATTTATACATACACACATATATACAGTTCAGCAGTTCAGACCTTGATAATCCTCAATTACTGAACTGTTTTCAGTTTGATTCAATTAAAATATGTGAATAGTTTATGTACACACTATACACAGGTTTAAAACAGGCTTGACTTTAGATGATTCTGTCAATAATAATAATAAAAGAAATGTGATTTTAAAAAAAACAATACACTACAATACAAAGCAAATATAAATAAATTGAAATCATTGAAAATCAGAGAAAGAACACCCTAACCAACAAACACAGAATAACAAATGTTAGCAGAGAGTCCGTAAAACCTTTTTTCTTTTCTCTGAAGTTAAAACACTACCAATAAAAAAAGTAAAGTTTACTCATATAGCAAACTGAATCTTAAACTGAATCCAGAGCGTTTAGTTCAAGATCAATTAACTCAAGATGAAATTGAATATAGGCATATGACATATATTGTCAGGTATTTAATCAGTGAGGTAATTTCCATTATTGCCAAATCTGTCCATCTGACTATGACACATTACATTCTTGCAGCACTCTTTCCACTTTGGCTCTCATTGACTGTTGACACAACAGCAATTTGCCTGCCGGTGGGTTGGTCGATGTGTTGTAACTTGTCTCCAGAGCATTCCTGGTTGGAGCGTCGGTGGAGCAACTCAGCTGATGAGGGACTGTGGATGTAAAGGAAAAAAAAATTTGGCTTTAGGAGATCTGTGGGACATCCCAGTGGGAATGCGTTGAGGTGACACTGACGTGCTTGTTGTTGTGAGTTGGAGCCCTTGAGATGGGAGACTGTGAAGGCTCTTCCCTGGCAATTACATTCTGTACAGACGTCTGCACCAAGCTGCTCTGCCCTAACAGTCACCAATGTTTCTACAGCTTTGGTTCCCTTGGGTTTATTTCTCTGGGAGTTTCAAAACAGTGATGACAACACACCAGATTTTTTTTTTTCAACTGCATTGGCCAGATGATATTGTCCCCTATTTGTATGAAATAATGCCCATATTTGACTTGAAGTGTGCTTTTCAGTTGGTATGCAGATGCAGGGTATGCAAAGGGTTATATTTCCCATATTTTATATACCCATCCATCCTTTAGGGATAGGCTACCGCATGCATAAACTATTTGACTGGAGATTAACATGCCTATGATTGCTAATTGGTCAAATATGAGATTTATTTCATAATAAAGTGTTTGTTTTTGGGAAATTTTCTGCCTTTACACAGTGAGAGACCTCCTAAAGACCCCTCTAGTCATGATGTATAAAAGCATTCTGCTTTGTTTTTCTATAAATAATTTCAGTTACCTGGATGGACATATGCCGTTGTCGCCATGAGAAATCCAAAATGTATTAATATGAAAAAAGATTACTTGTATTAGCTACAGTTGTGCCCTCTCAAAATCATGGTTGCAGGTACTGTACATGCCTTAAACTCAGATCTCAGCTGAGTACAAAGAAATATTTCACTTAGATAAATCTGAAAACAGACACTTGTCAAACTGAACATACATAATTCTGTGAGCTGTAGTGCAGGTCAAGCATCGAGTAAAGGAGGCATTAAGTTGAGTTTGCCCACTGGATCTCTACCACAATCTGGGAGAAAGGCTGCATTGACGGAGTTCCAGAGTAGCTGCAGTGCAGGGAGCCCTGCTGTAACTGACTCTACTTGACCTTGGAGCCTGACCTAAAGTGTGCCCGACAGCCCCTTGTAGTATTTGTGGTCAAGAACAGAGGAGACCTCATACCTATCTGAAAGACTATGAAATTACCTTAATGAGAACCTAACCCAGAATTGCCATGGCAGCCCACACAGAAGGGAAAAGTTTGAGGTAGAGGAGGCTGAAAAATATTATAGAAAGTTGGACAATCAGGCTCAAGAGTTGACATTTTGACAAGTTGCTCAGCAAACTACCTGGCACTTAACTATGATTCCTTAATTGAACTTGTGTTCACCAGACTTGTACTTTAGCCACGAGGAACTGACCTAGCCAACCTCAAAAGGAGCATGCCAAGCAAGCCGCAATGTACCCAGCTAAAGAGCCTTAACCCCGACACTGTGACCACTACCTCTTCTAAGCCAGACAAGAAAGCAGCTGGTAAAGCTAAGTTCTTTCCTTATTATCCTTTCTGTAAGAGATAAGCATTGTTGGAAATGTTGCTGGACTCATTCTCTACATACATTTATATTTAAAAAGCCATGTACAGCCTGCAACAAAATCCATTTAACCCAGCTCCAAATTTTCTATCTGGACCATCCCAATAGGTCCCCTTGTGTCATCTTGATAGTTTTTCCAGTTGTGCTGTATAGTAACAAAAAGGAACTGCAGACATTATTATGCATGATGGCTGTGAACAATCAGTGATCGAGCACCTGCAGCTGTCAAACATCTTGACCTTCAAGGTGACCCTGAGGTACTCAGGACCCAAACCATGGATGTCCTGCATGTGCCACAGTGACCTTCCAAATGTCTACACCTGGAGACCAATAAGAAAAGTATCCTGTAAAAAGAGCGCATTTACTGCTGATCAGGTCAGTCTGATGGAGCACTCTTGTCCAGTGTTACCCTCACCTCAAGGATTTACCATAATAGAATTCAGCCACTTCTTCTTATCGGATCTGATCCCCTTCATCTAGCCATTTCTTCTTAATGGCTTGACATTTGTTGGGAATGTTGGGGAAACCTCTGCTCTTCTCCTCCTTTTGAATACTGAGTGGCATCTTAAGAAAGATCCAATTGGCAGAGGTCCATTCTACAGAGCTTCATAAACTGGTTGAGGTTGGTTATGTCACCAAGCTAGAGTCAGAATCGGACTCCAGTCACAACTCAGATGAATCCTGCTTTTCCCCCATCATGTTGTCAAGCAACGGAGAGGAAAACAGAGGAAACAGTGACTGCCATGGTTCCTCAGGTTCACTTGCTACCCAAAGACAAGCCCCTCCTTCATTTCATCTGGAGGGAAGATAGGGAAACACACATATGAGTGACAAGTTATCCTTTGGCAAAACATGTAGCCCTTCCTGTGCCATTTTGCCCCACAGTAGATGTGTAAGTAACTGTCTGCAAAGTTTCACATCTGCCAAGGCTGCTCACTCCTTTTTGGACAATTTTCTTGGCTACTGGAAGATTTGAAATTCATCAGTGGGCAAGTAACAGTAGCATTTGCCTCCCTCGGCAAGTGGACTATGGCTCTCCCACAAAGCTAGTGGCCCACAAGAGCCTACATTGGGACTTCAGTGGACCTGAAATACAGGAAGTTATACAGGGTTCTTGCAAGTCAGTATGACCCTCTTGACAACACCCTACATTTTACCACCAAAACAAAAATGCTGGGGAGGACTCAAAGAGGCTGGGATGACCCTATTGAACCTGCTTGTCCTGCAGAATGAGAGAGCTTTTGGTTCAGTGGCTTACCTTAGCTCTGAAGACCAGCATGACCAGGTATCTCTTGCCTTAGTCATAGCCAGATCCAGGGTGGTACCAAAGAAGCAAATGTCAATACCAATGCCACGGCTTGAACTGTGTGCAGCCCTAAGCGGTGCACAATTGGATACCCTGGTCAAACAAACAAAAAAAAAAAAAATCATCTTGCCAATTCATAAAACTACCCTTTGGAGTGACTCCACCACAGTGCTACAGTGACTCTATTCTGATTATTAAGTCTTTTTTGGCACTGAAATCCAGGAACTGACAAATGCAGAGGACTTGTGGGATATGTGGAGAGTTCCCTTAACCCAGCCGATGACCTCACCGGAGGCAAAACAACTGGCACAGCCACAGAGATTGAGTTTGGGGCCCTCTTTCATTCTCCTAGCCAGTTCTCAGTGGCCTGGCCTTCCCACTACTCAAAGTGAGTATCTGTGGGTTCCTGTGGCAGTCCTGTGCACCCTCTTGGTGGAAGTAGAAGGAACCCTGAATTCCAAAGCTCTTGGATATGTCTCTTTGGATGATGCAGATCTTGACCCCATCACCCTATCTCCTTGCTTAAATCACACACAAACAAACAGGCACATGCAACCAAATGTTGAAAAGAAATCGACAGAGATTATTGAAAAGAAAAGAAAAGAAAAGGTCTGCCTGCCTGAATTTTGGACTCCTGCCTCCTCCATGTGCTGGGGCTCATGTTGTTGTAGCATAACTCACTTAATTAATGGCAACATATTCCCAGTTACTTGGAAAGGTGTAGTGTGTTTATATAGGTGAAGACTTAACTTTTAATGCAACATTATCCAAAATGTCACCAATGACACACCTGATGTAGACAAAGTCATTTAACTGACAACTGTTTAATGAATAACTCCTTGTTGTTGGAGAGGGGTGGAGTGTCTGTGGATTTTAATTGATTGCATTTGGAAAAGTTTTATTGAAGTTGTGTTGCTTAATGTTTGCACTATGCAATCGTGATTTCTCCGATTTTTTTGGGTAAGCTAATCTAAAACAAGGAGCAAGCTACTGGTAGATCATAAGCGGTGTTGCAAATTTGAGTTCAGTTTTAGGAATCTGACCATTTGGTAACAACGGTGGATGTGTCCACAATCTATATGCGTATCCAGAAGTTACACTAGGAAAGGTTTCAAATACAGATTCCTTTATTTGTCCCACAGTGGGGAAATTACAGGCAGTGGGGAAACAGTGCAGCCACATGAATGGACAATGTAATGTTGCTGTACTTAATATATAATAGAGTGGGTGCCAAGTCTGGAGTCTCTTTCTGTCAACAGAGTGGATGACATTACAAATTCACTCTTTGGGGAGGGGGCATTTTGTTTGCTAAAATAATATTCACAAATGAGCATGACTTAAATACAATTACCAGAAATAAAAAGCTAATGTTAGGCTAACAAACAAAGTACACCATGGTAACATGACTTCAACATCACCACCACTACATTTCCAGCTTGTAGTTTCCTTTAGCGCTTAGGGGTTTTCATATTCAGCGCAATGGTGTTTAACATCCCTGACAACCCCGGTACACCCATTTAGCCAGTTGGTAGCAACCAACATTTTTAAGACATGTAAAGGCTTGAGCGTCTTTTAACCACAGGTCTTAATCATTGGGATACAGGCATTGGTGGTGCAACTTATTTCCAAGTTTTAGGACTCCTGCAGCAGAGTACTGTGGATATATCCCACAGCTAACAGTTTGGGCTGCAGAAATGTTTCATCCTGTCAGCTTAAACCATAAAAGAGTATCTTCATGTACCCGTGTCTCTGTGAAACACACTAGTTACAGATGTCTCTCTGATTCCTCGCCTGTAGCTCATCTTAATGTCCAGTGATCTCACATTACCCATGATAATGGAAGGAGGAAGATGCATATTATATCACTTCTTCCTGATCAGTCTCTGTCCTTTAGACCCAGCTCTCTTCTGCTGTTGCTTCATTCCTCCTCTGCATCCTCTGTAAATCCTGATTTCTGTGGGAATGTTGTTTCGGTTGTCATGCCAGCCAGCTTCAGCACAATAAGTTGGTCCCTGGTGTAAAACTATGCAACTTTGGGTTGCTGTCCAGTGGTAGCAGAGTGAACGCAGAGTGAAGAAACAGAGCAGAAATCTGCCTCTAGCAGTTAGCAGTATGACTGATGAGTACACATGCACTCATAAAAGAAATATAAAAAAGAAAAAAAGATGCTCATTAAAAGATTCTCTAGAACACGTTTTGGTCTGGTTGTGGGAAGACATAACTGGAAATCCTATCTGGATACACGCTTAATTGGAACTGGGGCTGGGTGAGTTGTCTATAAAGAAAATGACTTCTTCTCTTCATCAATCATTTTCTCTGGTTTTCACATCTTGTCTGATTTTTTAAATTATGGCTTATGGCGGTGTGTTTATTAACAATGTACCTATTGTTATCGCTCCATCTTCAACTTGTGATGCTAAGACTGCATTCATTGCCCTGCTAAACCGGACCCTGCACCACAGGGCCAGAAGCAACTGCACTCGCTCTCCACCAGTAAAACCCTATAGGGAGCGTCCAACTTTCTAAGATGGAAAGTCTGCCAAGAGCTATTTATTTTTTATTTTGGCATCATCATTGTTTTTGGCAACATTGATCGAATGGTAATCGAGTGTGGGCTGTAACCCATTTTATAGAGGAGGAGGTTAACGGTTGAAATTATTGAGGCTTTTGTGATAAATTGAATCTGTATTGCCCAAGTAAAGAACATAATAAAGTGATAAAGGGCATCCCAGTTTTCTCACAGAACAATAGTTCAACAGCTCTAACACTGTACCAGAAATGAGATCACTCTGTATTGATGGTGTTAACTTGAGTGGTGGGCAGTTAAGACAATAAGTTTATTAGAAATGTTCCATCAGCTCAGTATTACCCTAATCAACTGAAAAGATACATGTTCCTCAAGAGTTTTATTTCTCCTAAAGTCAAACAAATAACATTTAAAATTTGGAGTGACATACTGCCATCCACACACATCCTGCATCACATTTAATGGAACAACAACCCATGTTGATTTTGTGAGATGAAGATTGAGACCATGCTCTCTTTCAAGTGTGAACCTGTGCGGGAATGTTGGCTTTCATTTCAAAGCTGGCTGCGATTTAAAGGCAGTTTAGTGACCCCACTAAATATGATGTGGGTCAAAGCTGCAGTAACTATAAAGAAGTTCCATTTTCTGACACATACTTAGCATTTTAATCACACATTGCAAATATTTAAAGGTTAGACCTCAGGCCAGTGGATGGAAGAATGAACTGCAGCCATTCACAGAAACACTTGAAAAATCTCTATGACGAATAAAAACACCCAGAAACTTGTTTTTATCGACTGCTCTTGTTTACATTTCTTGAATCGTTACTTGTTTCTTGAATCAGACCCTTGTCACGTATGTGTCCGCTGACACACGTCGAAGCACTGGAATGTTAGAAAAGTGTTTGTACTTGATTTTTCTTTTCTTTTTTTTTTTTTTGAAGAAGAAGAATTAAAAAAAAAAATACAAAGAGCTATTCTTAAAGGAGCCACGTCGCTTGCGTAAGATTATCTCTTAAAAAGTGAAATGATAAATCATGGCTGAATAAAAAGAAAAGAAAAAAAAGAAAAGAAAGAGAGCATAGTTTATTTTTAAGCATTATCATATTGATGAAAAAAAACCCCAAACAAACAAAAAAAAAACAAAACAGGGAAATACATGGCAAAATAACATTTCTAATGTTTCTAGAGACCCCCCCTCAAAATTCTCCCTCTTTCTGTTTAGTGGGGAGCCCGTGCATGGCCCGAGCCCAGGCCTGGCCCTGGCCCTGGCCCTGGCCCTGGTCCTGGTCCTGGTCCTGGTCCTGGCCCTGGTCCTGGCCCTGGCCCTCTGGCCCTCTGGCCCTGGTCCTGGCCCTCTGGCCCTCTGGCCCTGGTCCTGGCCCTCTGGCCCTCTGGCCTACTGCGGGGCCTTACTGAACGTCAGCCACTGAAGTTAGTCAATTCTGACTGTGGATGACATGCTATCTTTCCGCTTCATCGACCCGCCCAAATGCTGCCTCAGCAGCTTCGTTTTCTGCTGCGTTTCTTCCCCGGTAGAGGCTCCGGAATTTCAGCCGGCTGTCTCATTTCCAGTTAAAGGAAAAATAGAAGAGGTGGATTCGCTTGAACTCTGCGTTGTCCTCCATGTTTCGCGGCGGAGGGGGGGGGGGGCGGCGAGAGGAGCCGAGCTCGCGCCCTCCACAGACAGCAGAGCGCAAGAAAGACACACGCTCATCCGCTCGCCTCCCCATTGACGTCAGTCCGGCGTCACGTGAACGAGTGGGAACCAATCGGCGCGGCGCTGCCGGAGAATGCTGGCTTTTGCACACCAAGACAGGGGAAAAGACTGAATAAAAGGAAATCGTGCTAGTGAGCTTGTAATGGCCACAAAACCCCACGGAGGAGCCTAGAACCGCCGCCGTTGGATATCCGGGCTGTTCGCCCGCCTTCCTCGCTGTGGATTTATCCGGTTTAACATCGGGAGGACGGAATGGATAAGGCCATGGCCCCAGCATATTGAATAGCTCGCTGGTGTTAGAGGGGAGGCGAGACGCGCTCAGTGGAGACAATTCATGGGGCATTGTGCGGGTAGGAAAATGGTGGATTATTTGCACTGTGTCGTTAAAACCTTACCCCGCCTGGATATCCTGCCATAAGACACACGTTTGGTGGTATTTCCGTGCCTGTAGCTGAGGTCGTGTTGTAAGCGGTTGGTAGGTTCCCCCCCCCCCACCACCACCACCACCCCCCCACAGCTCGACATTACAGGCTACATTTCTGTCCTTTACATAGCCTACATGTAGGATTCCTGCGCCGGTCCGACGCGATCAGCCTCACCTTTCCGACACTTACATTAGGAAACGACAAACTAGGATTATTGAACTATGGATTTCAACAGTGGCAGCGGCGGCGGCGGCGGGGGGGGGAACGAGCTGCACAACAACCAGTTTTATCAGTGCGAGGAGAACAAGCCTCTGCTGGGAGAGATGTCGGAGGGCAACAATAACACCAAGCTGGGCGCAGGGCCGTGCAAGAGGTCCCTGCACCACTGCGGGGGCAGCGGGATGCGATACAAGTTGCTCCACGAGGGGGACATCCAGGTGTGCGTGGTGAAGCACCCCCGCACCTTCCTCAGCAAGATCCTCACCTCCAAGTTCCTGCGGAGGTGGGAGCCGCACCACCTCACCCTCACGGACAGCAGCCTGACCTCGGCCACCGTGAGTTGCTCTCTAGCCTCTCGTGTGTGTGTGTGTGTGTGTGTGTGTGTGTGTGTGTGGGGATGGGGGGGGGGGGCGTCTGGACGCAGCAGACGCGCACTGACACGCACACTCCGTCCTTGACGCAGTTCGCAACGCAACGTGAACGTCGCGTCCCCGCTCTGCTGATGATAATGGCAACATTATGGCCCCTCCCGTCCACCGCTTCCTCCTCCAATCCTACAACCCGCACATCCTCGCTCGCCTGCGGCCCGCAGCCCCGTCCACCGGCGGGCTCGGTATGTGCCCGCAGCCGCTCTTTCAGAT
This sequence comes from Rachycentron canadum, assembly GCA_038496675.1. Classification (NCBI taxonomy): domain Eukaryota; kingdom Metazoa; phylum Chordata; class Actinopteri; order Carangiformes; family Rachycentridae; genus Rachycentron; species Rachycentron canadum. The sequence continues at coordinate 24,853,640 of CM076652.1, forward strand.
CCGAGCTCACTAGTCCACTAGGAGCGAAGCCCATCAGCAGGTGGGCTGTCATTTAAAAACCTACCAGCAGCAGCTTCCTGTTTGTCAAACGTATGATCCGGTCATATACCATCAGAATGTTCTTATCATCGTTGTTAGAATAATCTCACAGAGCTTTATCTTTGGTGGTTTGAACCTATAAATGATATTTCCTCTGTTGTCCATGTGGTGCCCTGTAGGGCCTTTTGGTCAGGTGCTGTGCTTTTGCAGTGCATCACGTCCAGTGCAAGCAGGTCTCTGTATGTCATCCTGAGCACAATGCGTGAATATTTTAACAAATTGTAGCACGATAAAGGAGGAGGGGTTATATCCGATCCATTATTGACCATGCTGCAGCTTTATGTGTGCACCAGCCTGGACAAAGATGCTATGTAACCATCAAAACACAGCCAGATACACGTTTTTGCTTGTAGCAGTTGTTTGCAATTGTATTTGTGTAGAATAATTGTGAAATAATAAGGAAAAAGTTTGTATTTCTCCTTCTGTTATCAACAATATTAATATTTTCCACAAAGCCAGGCCCATTGTTTTATCAACACACTCTGTTAGAGGGTTTTTGGATGTCTGCCTATCACACCCACACTGTGTGTGCTTCAGTGTGCTGAATTGCTTACTGCAGCATGCAACATCTTGAAGACTGTTTTATTGCAGATATGAGGATGGTGAAGGGTAAATGCACCTGAACTCAGGTTACCTTGTTCTTCTTAGTCCACTGGTCCACTTCCTCAGCAATGTAGTGGATCGATTAACCGTGCACATCACTATGTGCTTGTGTACATTATGTCGTTGTGGGTGTAACGTGATGATATAATTCAGCGTGACGCACTGAGTGATTTTTATTTTTATGGATCAATCAACGTATTAAATATGCTTGGATAGATAACACCGAATCATGACGCTCTCTGTCATGGTTGCTTCATCTTGCCCACCAGGTAATAGTTAGAGATGTTCTCACACTTTTTTTTTTTTTTCTTTCCTGATACTGATTCCAATGCCTGGACTTGTATAAAACCTGACCCAATACCAGTGAACTGTTGCAGGTCATTGGCTGTTGTGCTTCACCCAAGCTCAGGAGCGTTCACCCTGCCTGATCCTTGGTTCCTTGCCTGTAGTTTTGGTCTGTGAACACACATTAGGCTCAGTTCCACTCGAGTTTTTTTTTTTTTTTTGGTGTCACCGCGTCTTCTGAATAATTGTATGTTGTCCGCATAGGATATTAGCTCACTGCCACGCAGTACAACCTACAGATTTATTACTAATGGGATACTGTTTTAGGCTACAATAAAGTATTCTGCATACAGACAACAGTGTTGAGTGATGGCGTCATCAGAGTGGAGGGCAAACCCTTTTCTAGCGTTCATCAAGAGGGCTAACTAAAAGCAGGAAGGTAGTAGTGGCCCACGTATATGTCTTTGTGTCATTGTGATACAAGAAGCTTTACATTCCACTATCCATTAAAGGTCCATTCTGTTTCGAAGCGTCTCCACATAAAGACGCATCTCTCACCTTGCTTCCTTTTGGAGCGCAACAAGTCAGAAGAAAGCCCTGCAGCAGATTTCAGGCAAACAGGCTGAAAAAAAAGACATGGACATCTACTTTGTACAGTATTGAACCTGTGATACACAAGAACCGTTATCAGCGCCTTTGACTTTCAATGGAAATGATTTGTTGTGTTCAGACAAGAACATTCGGGCCGGCTGGAGCACCTGGATTTGGAACCAATGAAAACAGTTTGACATCAGAGGAAGTTGCAACCACAGAGTCGAAACATTGCGCTTTTCGGGCTAGCAAACATCACCTGCCCTGTTTGCTAAGAAAATAACTTAGTTGTGGCATTTTGTTTGGTCGTCCTTTGGCAACTCGGTGGAGAGAGACGGGGAAGGAGGAGTGTTGGGAGTGACATGCGGCAAAGGGCCTGGGCTGGAATTGAAGCGGGGCCAGTGAACCTTGTGGAACAAGAACAAGCTGGTGTATGGTAGTTGACCTTGAATCAAGGTTTTTGGACAAACTATTGACAAACTACTGTATGAGAAGCCTGAAGACATTCTGTCATTTCAATACTTGCTAGTAGAATCTTCTGAAGGGGTTCTCATACTTATTGTAGGTGTCCTTGCCTAAAAGAGCCTAATGTAACAGCCACAGACTCCCAGGAGCAGCTGACCTGTAAAAACCAGTGGTAGTGTTGTTCTGAAAGGGAACAATATAATAATAATAATAATACTTTAATGCTATTAAGCCATCAGTTGAATGCCTGCAGCACATTTTGTTAGCATACTAGAAAATATGAAACTAGTGCGTTTCATTATAAGCTGTCCTTCAGTGAACATTCGTTTGCTCCAATTTTACAACGGGGCACAGAATCTGCAGAGAGATGTGGTTTTCTCTTGACTTGTGTGATTGTGTGTGCGAATGGTGACACCCAGAATACAGCAATTGTGTGTCTACAAGTTGTCAGTGTCGATGATATCACACATTCTTCGCTCTGTAAACGCTTAAATATGAGGAAGAGGGTTTTATTCGGGGCAAAGCATGAATGTGCACTCGTGAGTGGAGTTGTTGTGCTTGGTGTCAACCAGAGTGGTTATGTGGGCCGAAGAACAATGCCGACCCGTTTGCTCTGCGACTAATTTCCAACAGGGAGAGAAAGTGTTGACTGCGTCTCCAACATCCCCACGCACAGCGAATAGCTGAGATAACTGAGAAAAGCTTTGTGAAACTGAGCGCGCCTGTCAATTGTTTCATTTGTTTCAAATGAATCCCATTTAAGTTAAAGGAATGTTCAATAAACTGCTTAACCTTTGCAAAAATGATTTTGTGTTATATAAACATATGTACAGAAAATTGTAATAAATGTAATTTCTTCGATTTTTCCACGACACGTTTAATTATTATGTACACACAAGGATATTGTGTACGTGTGTGACATATGAATATGAGGGAGGAGAATGAGAGCTCTCACTGGGCAGAGTTGTGACTCACCAGTCTTTCCTCTGACAGACCTGCCTGCCACAACTGTAGTCAGACACCTAACCTACATACACATTTGCATAAGAAGAATTCTAGTGCAAGGATTTCCTGTGTTGTGCCTCACTCACAAAAGACCTGAGATGAAAGTAATCCGGCTGCTGACTTCTGGTCCTAACCCTAACCCTATGTCTGGAGTACGGGGAGTCTAATGATCAAGCAGCAAGCTGGAGGGGCCGTGGTTCTAAACCACATCGCCATTTATAATGATTTAATAATGGTACCTTTTTTTTTTTTTTTGCTGGATGGCAATAGAGAGGCCAGAAACATTACATTGCAACATTACAATGTTACATCACCGGTCAGCTGGCCAAGTGTTGAGCTTCCCCATTAATTTTGTGAATTCAGCCGTGTTAAAATACTGCATATGTGACCACGAAGAGCAGGAGAAAAACAAACGGACGCCGCAAATGCAGCGCAAAGACATAAATAATGCGCTAATCTAATAGCCTATCGCCTTATCTAGCGAAATTCTGCAACTTTTCTAGCAGCTCTAGCTTCTCTCCATTACATCCACAACACTTTTCATCCACAGTTATGCACGTTGACCACACGCTCCAAAAGGGAGAAATTTGGAGCTTGTAACGCAGTCACACCCAGTCGCTCCCTGATGTAGTCCCATCAGCCTGGACAACAAGTGTTACTGACCTTGTTGTCTTCGCTTATACGCGCCGAAGTTCTGCATGTTCATGCTACAACTCCCTTTGCTTTCCTTGCTCCTAGTATTTTCTCTAATTAATCAGCTGAGCACAACTGAGAGGAGACAATCTGTTTCCTGTTTACACCAGCTCGTGCAGGCCGTGTGTCTATGAGTGGTCGTGTATATGTGCGTTTTGCAGATATGGCAGCACACAAATGGTTCCTGATAGGGAGCTAAAGTGCTCGCCTGGATGGAAATTGTCTTCATTTTAAAATTGCGTTTGAAAATGAAAGCGCGGTAGTTGTAGTTCTCTAGTTTCTGACTTCTTGTTAAGTGTGTGTGATCGTCTTTGTCAGTTTTGCTCTCGCTGAAGATCTTTTTGTTGTTTTGAATTACCAAAGAATAAACAAAAACCGAACCAACTAATTTTATTTGGCAGTAAAGTGATCTGCACCAGTTGGTTATTTGATACGTATATTGCTTACTTATCTTGTGTTCTTTTGCTGCTCGGCTGCTGGTAAGTAAATTCTTTTGGCTTCAGAGGTCACAGATATGTGGCCACAGTTTCTTTTTATTGCCATTAGAAATGGCATAAAGTTGTCTTCCACTTTACTGCAGTGTATAAATGAGCCTTAACTGATCCTGGTAGTCTCCAGCTCCAGCTTCAGCAGAGTGAAGAGTTTTGGTTTTCTTTTTAACAAGGAAATGATGACAGCTAAAACGTAATGTTCCAGCAGCATGGGTAGAGAGTAAAGCAGCCAAACTTAAACTTGCATAATGTCACTTATGCTATTGTTTGCTAACATTGGCCACTGTAAACTACTGGTCTCACCAGACCAAGTAAGGCCGTCGTATCAAACCCTCTGAAGTGACCAAGGCCGAATTTACTGTTTATCAGTTTAACTTTTTATTTATATGAGGAAGAATGTGTTATTCTTTTTACTCAGCTGTCTCTCTCTTAAGTCTCAGTGCTAATGAGCACATTTGAATTTGTGCTGTGTTGCAGCTTTGCTATCATTAAAAAGGAAAAAAAAAAAAAAAGAAGTATGTACAACATGGCTTCCTGATGTGGTTGGATAGTGCGTCATATGACCTTGTTCTCTTTAAGTAGGTTTCAGACTATGGCCATAAACCCAATCTCGGCCATCTCTCAAACTTTGGCTACAAGCAGTAAACTGCTCAAGGCACAAATTTACCTAATAATCACAATATGTAAAAAAAAAAAAACAAAAAAAAAACAAAACTATTTGCAGGTGCAAACAGAACTTCACTGGGTACCCCACGCAGACTAAATTATAGGTGGGATTGTGCTTTAAAATTAAAGTTTGGACACAGGTGGTGAAAAGGACTTGTATGAGAGAAAGCTCAGAACAATCTGAAGCAGAACCAGAGAATATGTGAATAAAGCATACGGAGTGTACATCAGATAAGATGATCACACAACACATTACTCTGCCCGTCAAAGCAGAAGCACCACAAGATAACTGGGCTTGTTTGTGATGTTGTTATAATGCAAAAATAATGGGAAGAGCGAGCTGCACACACACACACACACACACACACACACACACATACTCGCACACAAACAGTTTCTGGGCAGGCCTCCAGGACTCACTGCAGAGCAAGTTCATATTCAAATACTGGATCCTCCCGGTTTTGTTTGAACAAAGCAGCTATTAGGCAAAGTTTTCTAGCCTGGAATGATAGTCCCACAAGAGCTGCAGTTACGGAGATGCTCTGACGCAGTCGTCTCGCCATCGCAATTTAGTCCTTGTCACAGTTGCTCACATCCTCATGCTTGCCCATTTTTCCTGCTTCCGACACCAAGTTTGAGGACAAATCGTTCACTTGCTGACTAATATATCTCACTCACTGCCGGGTGCTATTGTAATGAGATCATCAATGTTTTTTAATTCACCTGTGTTCATAATGTTATGGCTGATCGGTGTGTGTATGATATGATATAGAAGGGATACTTAAGGCACAATACCATGTCATTGCAAAAGCAAATGTGATACGCAAGTAAGCAGAGTAAATGAATGTTAAATTGACATAAGATAAAAACATTCAGTGGTACAATAAAGTATATATTATATTTATATAATGCATATAAAAATAAAATATGCTGAAGTTCGCTGCTGGCCTTTCTACTGCATTAAAAAATTTCAAAAAGGTTTCCACAGTGAAGGAATGTCAGTGCTCTTGCTGACAAAGAGGAGCAGATCCACACACTCTGAGGTCAGAGCGTTGCTTTGTGCTCTGATGATGTCTCCAGCCATCAAGAGGACTCTTTTGGTCCAATTTGCAAGCTTAGCCAGAAAAGGCTAGACAGCTTAGTGGGTTTGTCTGTGAGTGCCAGCGGTGTGAGCTGCTTTTTTTTTTTTTTTCACCTCCTCGTCAGCCATGGTAGATATTGATTTTGGTAGGACTCCAACATCACCATATGTCCTGACCAAGTCAGCTAGCCCACTTAATTTCCCAGTTTCAGCCCATATGACAGGAGGGCCCAGATCTACTTCGGTGTGGCCCAGTTCCTCCTGATGTTCGTCGGCCTCTTGCTCTTTTCAGATTGTCATCTGTCGTCATTTCTTCCTTTCTTCACCGAACAGATGACAGGCTGTTTTTCAAGGAACCACTAGAACATTTCATAAGCACCGTTCTGTCTCATCCTGACATTTGTGTTGGTGGTTTTAAGATGAATGCACTTTAATGTCGCGTCTTTCTGGCTCTGCTGGATTAAAATGGGGGCTCTGCTCTTTACCTGTTACTCTACCTACCATGGGGCTCCATGATGCTCCATGATGGCCTTTTACGTTCCCTCTGGGTGCAGTTAACCCAACGTGAGCAGACCCTGAGTCGATTTGAACTGACTCAGATCAGCTGCTCTGGAACTGAAAAACTCCACAGTTTCCCATTTCACAGCTCTTCTACTGAGTTAAGAGTTAAGCGTTAGAATCAGGGTTTGGTAAACCAGCTTTCTGGAATAGATCCCTGCTCTTTGGAGACATTTTCACTTGAATAAAGGAACAACAGAAAGTTATTTAGACACGCTGACCTACTAAAGGAAATAACCTTGACTTAACAGCTGTACAATTTACAGTCCTATTTTCCACCAGATCCATTCCTGGTAGGGTTAATGTTACTTTTGAACTGACCTGTGGACCTGCCTGTAATTTTCTAGCTGTTACAGTCCCCTTTGCTTTCTGGTAGAATGAGTTGGTTTCACACTGGATTTTTGTGGTCACCAGTTTTCTTTCTGGTGCTAATTTGTTTCCTGTATGCTGGCGTGATTGTTGTCGCAGCAGTTGCTTGTTATAGCTGAAGTTGTTTCTGCTGTTTTTCCATTAGTTGCATTAGTGGGCTGTTAGTGTTTTTGCCATAACTTAAAAATAAGTTCATTTTCTAACCCTCGATCTGACGACAGCCAAAACCAGATAGGGTGGACGTGAGAGGGAGACTAGCTCATCTAGCTCATCTAGTGCGGCCAGACCAGGTGAACTGAATATCCCAGACTCTGCCCATCAGGCTCCTGCAGGGAGAGACCAGAGGGATGTTACAAGCTCCCACCACGAACCGTGGAACTGGGAAAACAATGTTAATTTACCTTTTAAAACCAGCATCGGACACTTAAGTCATTTTGTCTATTGTCCCTTTGGGAGCAAAACTGCTACCAAACTGCACAAAGGAGCAACACAAAATTTCAACCAATACAAAGACCATCCTCCTGTCGTACTGAGCTGCTTTTATGCACTGCTATATCACTACATTGTTGCTCTTGTAAGGCGGCAGGCCTAACGTGGACGTTCCCACATGCATTATCTCGTTCCTCCAGTCATACAGCGTTGCTTTTTGATGACAGACTTGGCTGCAATTTGTAAGAGTTGGTCATTCATTTCCCAATTTGAGTGAGTAACAAGTTTAACACTTTTTGGCTTGCAAAGTTTGAGTTCTTGCAGAATGTAGCTTTGTGAAACCACAATGCACCATCACCGTACAGCCAAACAGAAGTTTCTCTATTCCATGCTGCGAAGACCTGCATGACTTGTTGATAGTGTACCACAGGTCAGCAGAGGGTTCCAAGTTTACAACAGCAGTTAGATTGTTCCAAAGCAATTGGAGAAGTAGAGCAGCTTATCATTCAGGGAGGGGACTCTTTATGCACAACGTTCACGTATCAGTTCCCCGTTGTGACTAAGTCGCTAAAAAGAGCAGGAGACACGCTTACGCTATTGTGTGATCAGTCTGTTGGTTACTGGGATGGTCAGCGATCGCAGCACCTCGGTCACCCTTCAAATCTGGGTCACTGCTCAGTGTGTTTTCATTCGGGAGCTGCCATCGTGTGTCATGGTTAATACTGAAACTGCGTAAACATGAATCATCAGTACATAGGATGCAAAATGATAACGGTTGCTTAATGACAGGAAGCGCCAAATGTACTCTTATCCACTTAAGTAAAGTTTTTGTGGTTGTGTCACACAAACTTTTGTCACTAGTTGTGTTGTGCAAGCAAACACAGCGGCCGTAAAAGATTCAGATTCAGGTTCAATGTCCACAGTGTCTCTGTGTGTGGTTACATTTGCTTCATTGCATATTTCTATATATTTGTGTGTGTCTGTTTACCCACCTTTTACTCTGAGGTTCTTGTCTTGTCCTCTATAGAGCGCGTTGGGCCTGAAACTCTCATCTTCACATGCATGTTTGTGCTTTTCACACCCATCACTCTTTATAATAATAATAATGATATTAAACAGCAAAGATGGAAAGAAGGATCTTTTGAAATTGATACGTTTGGTGCCCTATATACGCATCTCTGAATAATAAATAAAAAGTTGTCAACCACAGCACAGTGGAAACTAATGTTTTTATTCCAAGTGTGTAAGTGGACTGACCTTAAAATGGCTGCGTCAGCTGTGTCACCGTGAGACTTCCTCTCTTTCTTGGTGCTCGGTGCCTGTTGGCGGTTTTCGCTATCCTGCAGCAATTGGTTAACATAATGTATCAGACAGCTGATATGGTTGTTGATGAATGACTCAGCATTTCCATGTGTGTGCGTCTGTATTTTTGTTATTGAGAGGATTTGTGGCTTGATGGTACCATGTTTGCGATGCAAAACCCACTGGTTTCTATTGATGAAGATGTACAGCAACCTGTCACAAATGTCATTTAAACTGTGGTATTTAAACTGAGTGTTTCTGGCAGCAGGATGGTGTGAAACTGACTCAAAATAAACCACAGTGACCAGTCATGGTAATTAAAGAAAATGTCAGCCAGTGCATCATGAACTCTGTGCATACCAAAGCACCAGTGCACAAAAAAGTTTCAATTATTTTATATATATATATATATATATATATATATATATATA
>CM076652.1:24863107-24890749 GCA_038496675.1 Rachycentron canadum
AAAAAAAAAAAGATTAAGGAAACTGGAGCAAATCTTCATTTAAGGAGCTGGAACTTGAAATTCTATTGGATTAAAAAAACTCAAACAGACTAACACTCATATCAATCAATAATAAATAATGTTTTTAGCAAATCAAAAAAAAATAAAACAAGTTTAAATATCTCGCACACTGTAGTTTAGACTTAAGTTTAGCAAATAGTTTGAAATTCTATGTGACGCGGGACAGACACTGCCAGTCAACACCTGCCTGAAGGAACAGCTCCTCAAAGGAAGAATTACAGCCCCCGCCACTGCAAACACGAAGGCTAAAACTTTTGTCAAGAGCGGTAAGTAAACATCTGTTGATGAGATCAGTGGCTGTGTAGCAATAGCAAAACATGGAATGATTCTGAAACAGTGTTGGGACCAACTCTCAGAATAATGTTAACGAAGAGGCCGTGAGCGAATCAAAGATTTTGATGAGGTTTCGTTTAATTCCCATTAATTCCTCGTTTTTAAGACCTCAGATAGCTTGTTTTATGGTTTAATTTCAGAAACGCTAAGACGTTCGTTTGAATTGTAGTGTAATTTGTAGCGAATGGTTTAAAACGTGCAGCGACAACAACAGTATGGATCAGGACACAGTTCGGGGGGCAGGAACTGCAGGAACTGCTTATCCTCCAATCTTTTATACATTTGTGTTTTCAGATCAACTGAAATGATGGAGCCCAGAATCAAATCTTTAAAGGTTGACATTTTTACAGTTTTTCTCAATCGCTTTGAGAAAATCATGCGTTTCTCCCAACACTAAGAAGAGAAGTGTAAAGGTATACTGTGAGCTGATCAGCAATGGTGATTGAAAGCCTTTGAAAATGCGGCGTACAGGTCATGCATACTATCTTTTTTGATTTCAGCTTTTTTTTATTTTTTTTATTTCCTGTCACTTTGCCCTTTCTTGCTTCTCCCTGGAAACGAAAACATAACATACATCTTCGCCCTCTTGTTTCTATGACAACACAGTGGCGAAGACAAGAAGGGAGAGGAGTTGTAGCCTCCTCCAACCCTCCTCCATGATGAAATGCAGTACATGCAAAGAGACCGACTGAAAGACAGGAAGAAAGAAAGGAAGAGGGAGGCAAGCCGTCACTGTACGGTCTTGTGCAGGATGGAGTATCTATGGTAACCTCGGCTGGTTGCTTCTGTTTGTCTCCATTCTGCTCTTTCTCCGCGGATTCAAACACACGACGCCATTTATCTCCCCGCTCGGCGCACAATATGGTATTTTGCTCTTTATTTTGTGATATGTCTCATTAGTGTGGCGTGTGCATTCAGTTCAAGCAGAAAACGCTGTGAAAAAGACACTGTTTGGCAGCAAACATGCAGACAGAAAGACATAGGTGCTGACGTTTGCTCTTCCAAGGAAATGAGACATCTTGCCCAGAACCAATATTTGCCATGGATGTTGTCCATAATGAAAATCCAGTATGAGTGGGAGACAACTGGGAGACAGAAGGACCATCTCGCTCACCCTATCAGCCATGGAAGGAGGTGTAAATAAAGGAACAGCATGTTTGTTCTGCGCGCCGGGGGTGGGGTAGTAAACTGAAATAAAACCAAGATATAGTCTGTGTGCACATGTGTTTCTCTTACAACTCTTGACTAGAAGCTGGGTCTATAAATGGCACACTGTTTAACCGAGGCCAATATTTTCAATGCTGAGATCCTAAGTGTTCAAACGTTAGATGGATTGATATTTTGAGAATCTGAACAAAATGTCACATTGCAACTTGTTTACATGAGTATAAATATATATGATCCATCACGTTCAGTTGACTATCATCACTACAAAATAGACAGTCAGGCCAAGGCTGTCCAGCTACAGTCAGTGTCTCAGGAAAACAGGCCCAAACAGGCTGCTCTGGTATCACTCCGCTGGCTCCCTGCATCCTCCTCTTCTTTTGCTGCTTCCAGACAGATAAACAGCCTGTCTCTGATCTCCTCCAGAGCACGCGCACACACACACACACACACACACACACACACACACACCGACACAGGCGCAGCACCCCTCAACACAAACACATGTAACTAGTTCGATGCAGCAGCAACAGCACCAAACACCTACTTTGGCCCCGGCCCTCTGCAGCGTAGCTGAGTTGACCGTGACCGTGACACCATACCAAGTGTTCATGTTTTTATGATATAAATTGCAAATACAAATGTAACTCTTTAGTTTTTGCTTCCAGCATAATAAAATCAATTGCTTTTTCAGTCCACTTGTTGGTGCTGTCAGCGTAGGTGATTGTCGGCATGTAGGAAGAAGCTGGTAAAACCAATCTGGAGGCATCGGAGAAAGAAAACACAAAGAGTGGTGTCCTTGGGATTTGCCAGGAGTGTCACATGACAATAAAATACACTGGGAATTCTTTTGTGATGTTTGTTCAGGAACATAGCCATGCTCAAGCTTTACAGAGTGGTGAAGCTTTGAGAGCCATGGGAGGTTTGACTACCACAGACGGGTTGCTTTGACCTTTGATGTGTGGGCGTCACTGACAGTGAATTAATATGACAAATCAAAAAAAAAAAACAAAACTTAAAATCGCACAAGACACTAACGCTGGCATGAGACAGAACAGCCATGCATCCATTATCTATACCTTATATCTTTGAAGCGACAGCGCTAACCATTGTGACGCCCACTAAAACAGAGCAGTGCATCTGCACGCGTACACATTCACAAAACTGATTTGAAATCGCACGACGGCGACGCTCCTTAAAATCCTGACGTTCTGTATGGTTCGCGGTTACAGCAGGCAAGAGGAGTCTTCGAGCTTTCAGCGTTTTCTAACAGCTCTGCTCTCGTCCGCCGTAAAATCCTGACGTTCAGCTGAAGCTGTGGAGTCTGTTTTACTAAACCCATCAAAGCCATAGTTCTTAGTAATAAACTCCTTCTTTATGCATCCACGCTTCCGCGAGACAATTCATGTACAAGAAGTCTTTTCAACAGCCTTTGTGTGTCTTTGTCATCCTGACACAATGGATTGTACAGATGGGAATAATGGAGGCATGTTGTTGTAGTTTTGTGAAGCATGAAAAAAAAGATTTTTTTTTTTTTTTTTTTTTAACCTGTGCACATCTGGCCACATGCTGGGTATGATTTGTCATAACCACAACTTGTAATTTCTACAGATCTTTCAGATTCTACAGATGCCGCTGTTTAAATGCAGTCTGTTAATTAGTCAGCTTTAGAGTTAGACCATTACTTTGGCTAGACTGCAATAATCGTGCCAGCCTTATGAAAACAACCAGGGTCTGACTGACTGAGTCATTAAGTTCCACCACTGGTTGGCTGACCTAGTCCTAGTTTCCTTATTGCGCGCTCCTCTTTCAAAATGAATTGTAGCGTACTGGCAGCGACTTGTTTTTTTTTTTTGTTTTTTTTTTCAAAGAAACTCTGATAGTGACAAATCTTTGGACACACCTTAGCTGCCTTCCATAGCAGATAGTCACCAGCTCTGCCCTCTATCTACATTTACTCTGCTCAGGGAGCAGCAGAGAGGCGGGCCAGTTGTTTTGATAACCTGACTGCTTCGGTTGCTTCTAACTTGCCCAGTCTTTGTCTTAAACACACACTAAACTGTGCGTGTTGACTTTGTCAGACAACGTCATCAACTCTGCTAGTGAAATTGTGATTTTTTTTTTTTTTTTTTCTTCTTCTTCTTTTTTTTCTTTTTTTTTTTTTTCTAATATGAAATCACGGCGCTTTGAAATGGCTTGGAAGTTAACATAGCCCTAATGGACCACATTTTAGTCACTGTTGTCTAACAACAAAACAAGCAGAAAAAATATGTAAATGAGAACAGCTGTATAATAATCTGTGCACAGAGAGGAGGAAAGAAGCGAGCGGAGAGAGAGAGAGAGAGAGAGAGAACTCAAACCAGCTGACACTAGCCAGAGTGCAAATACAACATAGTGGCATCATTTGTTTCTAACTGTCCTCAGTCAGTGACCTTACACAGTCCAGCCATGTACTTGGTTTTGACCCGGTCTCGTTTAACTTTGGGCTGAGCCAGCTTTTCCGTCAGCTTCCAGTCTTTATGCTTTGAATTAAGATAATCTTTTCTCATCACATTCTGAAGACAGAACTTTTTATCTGTTTTATCTGTTTTCTCCAAGAAAAACTAACACTTTCCCCCAACATCTCAGAGTAGTCCTTTAAACACACAGTACTGTGCTAAAGTCTTATTCCACCCTTAATGGCCACATATAGTTATTTATCTGTATCTATTTCTCAGTCACTTTATAGTATAAAGGGAGGTCACACTAAATACTTGACACTTAAGTCTATAGAAGCTGTTTTTTCCTGTTTTTTTTTTTTTTTTTTTTTTTTTTTTTTTTTTTTAATCCTGCTACACATTTCCTGTATTTTCTGGTTGTATTCTAATAAAGAGACTGAGAAAAAATAATTCTATATGTTCATTATAGCATATGGTTATTATAACATTGCTAAAACAACAGATCTAAGGGTGGCCTCAGACTTTTGTACAGTGCTGTCTGAAACATATGAGTCTTTCCCATTCTGACTCTGAATCAGCCACTTCAATAAACATAACAAGTCAGCAACAGCACTTTAGTCAGTCCATTTAATTCAGTCATCTCTCCATATCATCTGGTGCCCTTTTTTTTTTTTTTTTTAATTTACTTGTTTTTATTCTCCTGATAAAAATCTGGCGTGTTCCTATCTAGATCCCATAATGAATATTTGTTTGCAGGCCAAACACAACATTTTAAATATTTAAATTCTTAGTGTGCTTACTCTATTTCAATTGCAAGCTACTGATATGATACTATGTTTTGTGCACTTCCTCTATTATCTTTACTTTGTCAAAATGGTGAAGCACTTTTTTTTTTTTTTTTTTTTTTAAACAAAGAATTCAACTGGTTCTTGCGTTGCAATTACATTACTGTGGTCTACATCAACTCAGCCACTGAGAGGTTATTTTTATCCCAGATAAAAAAAAAATCAGAGAAATGTCAACCAGAGCAGCTTGCCACTTCAGATGATGTCTACAGGGCCCGTTTGTGTGGATACTATACACAGTTGGTCTCCCTTCAAAAAATACTTTCTACAAAGTCAGGCGGTGACGCTAATGTCTGGGATATCAGCTGGTGATCTATTTACTGCCATTTCTGCATTGCTTACTGACACATCTTAGTATTGACGCACACTAGCATTAAACATTTCTTATCAAACGTCTCTCAGGAGTTAGAAAACGCAGGCTCAGTTTCTTTGTGGCGTTCACTCAGCCTTGTTTTTTTTTTTTTTTTAATCTGTTTAGATGTTTTTTTTTTTCCTCCCCCCTCTTTCTCTCTAACAACTCTTCTGTTTCTAAGACCGGAAACTTGTGGTAATTTGTCAGTGTTTCTGTAATCACTTTGAGACTAACAAACAGATTGTGGCCTGTTACTCAGTTGCATCTGTATCCAGCTTCCTTAATGGTGAGTGGGATACTGGCAAAGCAGTGTCTCTCTCTCTGTCTCTCTCTTTCTGTTCTCTCTCTCTCTCTCTGTCTCCCTCTCTCTCTGTCTCTCTCTCTCTGTCTCTCTCTTTCTGTTCTTTCTCTCTCTCTCTCTCTCTCTCTGTCTCTCTCTCTGTTCTCTCTTTCTCTCTCTCTCCCTCTCTCTGTGTCTCTCTCTCTCTGTCTCTCTCTTTCTGTTCTTTCTCTCTCTCTGTCTCTCTGTCTCTCTCTCTCTCTGTTCTCTCTCTGTTCTCTCTTTCTGTTCTTTCTCTGCCTCTCTCTGTTTGTTCTCTCTCTCTGTTCTCTCTCTTTCTGTTCTCTCTCTCTCTCTCTCTCTTTCTGTTCTTTCTCTCTCTCTCTCTCTCTTTCTGTTCTTTCTCTCTCTCTCTCTCTCTCTCTCTCTCTCTCCCTCTCTCCCTCTCTCTCTTTCTCTCTCTCTCTGTGTGTGTGTGTTGACTCAAAGCGACATGAACAATGTCTTTCTATTTGATGTTTGTGTAACTGTGTGATTAATGGATGGCTTTTGCTAAATTGATTTTCCACTTTGTTTCAGCATTCAAAGATTATTCACTTGGAACGACATCAAATTTAGCTGCAGCTGATAAAGACAGCTACTGTATGTGTACTGTATGACAGCATTTGTCAATCTGCTGCATTTGGATGTGTTGTTTGGCCTCGTGTTTACCCAGGGCAGGTTAGCCCAGGATGTGTTTCTTTTTGTCTTTCCAGCTGACTGCCGGTAAAAATAATGGACTATTTATCCGGCAGCTTTGTTTAAATATACAGTATGTGCTCCAAATGTTAGACAGTGGCAGACTAATATTCTCATCTTCTCTCAGCCCACCGGTTACATGGAGACGTCACTGTCGTACAGCTCCATAGAAGACCTGCAGCTCCTCTCGTGGGACAATGCTCCGAAGTATTGTGTGCAGCTGAGCTTCCCTGGTGGCACTGTCCTGTTGCAGGTAATGCAATCTGTCTACAGTCTTCTTAGACATGTAAACGTTTCATTTTAGATGAAAATCCTTAGACAGTTAATACAGATGGGAATAACAGGATAACTTTAGAATGGTGACAATTAAAACCTTAAACTGTTTCTGTTCACTAGTCAGGCATCTGTAAGAGCTGCTTCAGTACAGTAATAGCCTGTTTGGTTTTCAATAGTCATTTTTCTTTTCCTTTTTTTTCCCAACAGCGTTGGGTAGAGAAGATATTTGTACAAAATAATGAATTCTGTTCATATCACACAGTGTCACTTTCATATTCTTTAATCATATTTTATATTACAGTGATTTCACTAGTGTGTGAATTTTAAAGGTTTAATATCTCAGCTTTCTGCATTAAAATGTAGGGATTAGATATTATGTTATTGGATGGCATATGGAACAAAACAAAGTGGCTAAAACATTTAACTAATGCAGCTTAAAGTTTTTAGCCTTAAAAGCTATCTTTTAGCTCCTCGTGCATGCTGTAGAGTTCCTCAATGTGTTTGGCATCATAAACAACCCTTTCACCTTACGGAGTTATTTCATTTTGTGTTAATAAATCTATATCGCACATAAATATCACTTTATGCTGGTGGTTAGTATTTACTCGCTAACTGAGCATAAAAAGGATTAGACCAGATTTGAAATCTCACGAAGCAGCCCTGCATGGTCCCTGTTGGGATGGTTTGTTTTGTTTTTTTTTAATAGTAGGTTTGTCGTGGTTAACATGGATCTTGATTGTCCATAATAATTCCACACTTCAAAAGGAGCTTGATTAGGACGTCTAGTGTGGTGGCTCAGGACAGTAGCAGATCCTGTACCAGACACCTTATACCATGTTCCCAGTAAACTCAAGGGAGATTGCCCTGAATTCCTGGGAAATATTAATCTCCACATTAACCAGAGCCATTCAGTGAGCACATTTGGTTCTGTTACCCAATAGCCCAATAAACTCTGATATACAATTCAACCTATTATGGGTGTTGGGGGTCAACACTGTATACCCACCTCCTCATGCGTGTTTGCTTATGTCCACTGCCAACTGTTAGGTCAACAGCAAAACAGACTCAGTTTGTGCTTTAAAGGAAAAGCTTCACTTGTTTGCTTTCACAAGTCATGATCATTTAGGGTACCTGCACAGGTTGTGGAAAACTGCAGAAATTAATTTTGTTTTCTAGCAATGGAAAGAAAATGGAAAACTAAAAAAAAAAAATATTTAAATTGAATGGAAACACTGAAAGCCTGCCTAAATATAGGTTTTGGTTACATCAGCCAGTAGCACATTAGCACAAATTATAAAGTATACTAGAAAGACAGACTCGGGTTCAGTTTGTCTTGACACAGTTTCCATCACTTTTAAGAAAAAAAGTTATAACACATGAAAATACCGTCCCCTAAATACATGATGCACCCAGACTTGTCCGGCCTTGAAGCCACGTACACTTGATCAGATATTTTGCTGTGAACAAACACTGGCACAAGTAATAAAAAGTGCAAGAAGAATGGTAGCATTATCCTGGTTCTTTATTTTTGAAGCTCAAGTTCATTTTTAAGTCCCTCTGGAGTTGTTTTCATTTCAATTTGCAGTGAGCTGTGGTGTCAAAGAAGTCAGGCAGATTAGTTCATTGTTCCAACCATTTTTTTCCCCATATTTTGCTTTTCTGTTTTTTTTTTTGTTTTTTTCCCCCCATGTTTCACTTTTTTCTTTGTCATTTTGTCATTTATTTAAAAAATTATTTAAAAAAAAAATTATATATAATTATATAATGACTTTTTTAAAGAGCTACAGGTTTCTATCTTTATCTGCTTCTGTATATGAGTTATGCTCATTCTTTTGAGCAGTAATCATGGGTGTTTTTTCCTTTCCCCTGAAAGATCAACTCCAAACCCTCTAATGCACTAAATATCTCAATGCCCATGTCTTTTTTTTCTGTCATTACAATAAACTTAGACCATAAACTTCTCTTTTCACTCTGAGATCTGAAAAATACTGGGTTGCTCTTATTTGTACTTTGGGTTTACAAGCATCTGACAGCTCTGAATGAGACACTGGTTAAAGAAATAAACCCATCACCCACTGGAGCATATAGTGTCCAATGTAGAGACGTGACTCTAAACGTCACTAGCAAACATGGCGGATGGGACTCAATCAAGAAATCCATAGAAGTAAAGCAGCAATGCGCCAGTCAAAGGGTCAGACTAATCGGCGCTTGTTAGAAAGCACTGATTCTCTAGTTGAAGGAGAAAAAAACCATGTCTTTTCATCTCAAATCGTCATACAGCCCAAAGGCTATAAAGAAGACATGATTTTTGGAAGTGTATACGTTTCCATGGGCTTAAGAGAGCTTAAGGCAGGGGGACCCCTTAGTTCAAATATTACAGTATTATTAATGATTGCCTAATGATATTGATAGCTTCAGAAGACACTAGTCTCGCTTTGGCAAATGGGCTTTGTTCAATGTGGTCAGTGGGTGTAGGTGGAGCTGCATTCCTGTGACAGGACTCTATTAATATAATATGCCTGTATTTAGCCCAGAGTCTCTTTAAATGACTGTACAACAATCAGTAAATAACTGATTCTGTAACTACAAGTAAATGTCTCTCTAATGTGATATCACTATTGAACAAATTGTGTGTGTGTGTGTCTGTGTCTGTGTGTGTGTGTGTGTGTGTGTGTGTGTGTTGCTGCAGGCTGCTAACAGCTACTTAAGAGACCAGTGGTTTCACTCCCTGCAGTGGAAGGTAAGGTTGCAGTTTGTCTTAAACTATTAAGTGATATATTTCATCAGCTGATAATTAGAAAAGGCAATGCTCTGTGTTGCCTGCAGAAAAAGATCTACAAGTACCGTAAGGTCCTGAACAACCCTAGTCGCTGGGACGTGGTACTGAAGGAGATCAGAGCATTAGTGGACATGGCTCTGACCTCACCGCTGCAGGACGAGTCTATCCATCAGGCTCCACTGCATATCATCTCCACCCTGCTGGCTGAGGTAGGAGCACGCACACACACACACACACACACAAATCTGAGTCATAAGGGCCTACCACTAGCCTTTATCATTTCGTCGAAATGCTATCTTAATCCAAACCTAATCCTAATGGCCTTTTTGAAATTATTCACTACACAACCAGAAAATACAGGAAATGTGCAGCAGTATTAAAAAACAGAAAAAACAGCTTCTATAGGCTAAAGTGTCAAGTATTAAGTGTGACCTCCCCTTACCCTTGAGCAACAATTATAATAATTAATGTCTTTGCTAACCCCTGTATTTGTATTTGACTATTTCATGCCAAAATGATGCTGTGAAAAAGGTCCATTACACCAGGTTTGAGCAGGAGATGTTATGTGTGTGGGTGTACACACACACACACACACACACACCCACAAAATGCTGGATTGCATTGGGATCTAGGGAGTTTGGAGGCCAAGTCAACACCTTGAACTTGTTGTGTTCTTGAACCATTTTCGAAACGCGGCAGCATTAACTTGCTAAAAGAGGTCGCTGCCATTAGGTGTAATGGTTTCCATGAAGGGGTGGGCTTGGTCTGCAACAATAGTACCATGTCATCCACACAATGTAAAAGCAGATGTGATTCACCTGACCAGGCCAGCTTCTTCCATTGCTCCATGGTCCAGTTCTGATACTCGCACGCCCATTGTAGGATCTTTTGTTGGTGGACAGGGGTCAGCATGGACACCCTGACCAGTCTGAGGCTACACAGCCCCATAGACAACAACCTGTGATGTACCGTGTGTTCTGACGCCATGCTATCAGAACCAGCATGAACCTTTTCAGCAGTTTGAGATAAAGTAGCTCTTCTGTTAGATCAGACCACGCAGTCCCTCTAGCCATCACATTTTGGCCCCTGTCCTTACGCTTGCCCAACACATCAACTTCAAAGACAAAATGTTCACCTGTTGCCTGATTCATCCAACCCACAGACGGGTGCTATTGTAACAAGGTAGTCAGCTCAAATTATGAAATATTTTAAATCAGTGCCACCTCATAAAATTTTAAACACAGGACTTGTACTGTTACTTATAATGTGGTGGTTATATTTTTAGATCTGATACTGCAGCACTAACATATTCTTTGGGGAAAAACTCAACACAGTGTGTAACAATGAGGCTGCAAAAAAAAAAAAAAAAGATATCACATTGCGTTTATTTTTGTAATTATTACGATATTAAATTACAATATCAGTCACAAATTGTTGTTTTTGCACGTATCAGAAAAATTTCAGCTCCTGCAATTTGGATATTACACTCGCCATACGATGATTTTGATGCTTTTCACTAATTGCTCAGTCCTTATCTTCAGTTAGTTTGTGGTGCAGTGCTAGAAGAAAGGTCAGGAGGTCACCAATGCCATAAAAGGAGCAGTTTGACAACTTAGGAAATCAAAGAAAACTAAACTAAACCTTTTGTTTTGTCTTGCTCACCCTCTCCTCTTCCTCCTCTTCTTTTTCTTTACCACAGAACTCTAATCTAAGCGCTCAGGATCACGAAAACGTCATTGTGGTGAGTAAGTTCGCTGTTAATATAAACTGGTATTTGATGTCAGACCAAACGTTAACAAAGTTAATAATTAACACCCTGCAGTTCAGCCGCTTGTTGTTTGATCTTTAAACTTATGAGAAGTATAGATTCTCCACATATACTCGATGTTATTCCTGTCTGTTTCTGTGGTTTTCATTCATGTGGTTGATGCCCATATGGCCATATATGTGCATAACAGAAGAATTTGATGCTGAGAGAGGCTGTGATGCTGGTGTAGCTCACCTGTGGGCCATTTTTACAAGACTATTCATGTATGTGTGTGTTTTAAGGCTATTGCGCCTCTACTGGAAAACAACCATCCACCACCTGACCTGTGTGAGTTCTTCTGTAAGGTAAGGACACGTGCTAACGTGTGTGTGGCGAAATGAAATAGCTGTACATATCTAAAAGTGCCTTCTGCTCATGGTTATTCCTGTGTTGCAGCACTGTCGAGAGCGGCCGCGTTCAATGGTTGTGATTGAAGTCTTCACTCCAGTTGTCCAGAGAATCCTCAAACATAACATGGTGAGAAAAGCACTCTTCAGGAGCCCCCCAAGGTCTCAGCAGCAGCAAGGTCTAATGAATATGAGCTACCTTGACTTGTAATGCTCATCATACAGGACCCCCTCAGGACAAAAGTGGACTATGGGCCCAAAATCAGCCCCTCCAGATGCTCTGGTGTTTATGTCTTACTTTGTGAGCTGTAAAAATTTGAGTTATTTTAGCTTAAGTAAAATAACAAAAAAATAACCAACATCTGCTAAACAACAACAATTGTAAATTAAATGAGAAATAGTTCATTCTCTCCAGGAGCAGCATAGTGGCTCAGAAAACATTAATAAACCTGTTGCAGTGCATATGGCAGCTCTCCAGCTCTTGAAATTACATCTACATTACCACTTACTAAAACAAATAGTGCTGGAAAAATTGTAACATTTTTGGTTTTAATCCTCCAAATCTTCTTTTCTCTGATGCATTTTGGTTTGGTTTATATATTTGTAACGCTGCACTCGT
The DNA here is from genome assembly GCA_038496675.1 of Rachycentron canadum. NCBI lineage: Eukaryota > Metazoa > Chordata > Actinopteri > Carangiformes > Rachycentridae > Rachycentron > Rachycentron canadum. Next base: position 24,875,146 of record CM076652.1, read on the forward strand.
TTTTTCGTGTGACTCTTTGGCAGGATTTTGGGAAGTGCCCTCGACTGCGTCTCTTTACTCAGGAGTACATCCTAGCTCTCAATGAGCTGAATGCCGGGATGGAGGTTGTCAAAAAGTTTGTCCACAGGTGAGAAACTGTCACGTGTATCCAAGGTCATGTCCAAACATAGCTCTACTCAGGGCTGAAAAGCCTCTACAACATGTAGACGACCCATTTAAAATATCATAAATGCCTGAGCTGTACAGAGCTGACTTTTCTGTGATAGACCCTGAGCCTTCAGTAACTAGCTGGCGCCATATCTCACCTGCTCTTGTGTGTGTTGCAGCATGCATGGGCCAACAGGGCAGTGCCCTCACCCACGTGTCCTGCCAAACCTGGTGGCAGTTTGCCTTGCTGCCATTTATTCCTGTTATGAGGAGTTCATCAACAGGTTATATACTCCCGCATGCGCGCACACACACACACACACACACACACACACACACACACACACACACACACACACACACACACACACGCACTTTGCAGTATAACACCCCGCATATATAGAGTCACTGTCCAACCTTGCAGGATTGCCTCCTCCGTGCGTTTACCTGTAATCATTTTCATTCGGTCGCTCAGAAACATCATCTTCTGATTGCTCTATTGTAATTTACATACTGAGACTGCTGATGTGTTCAACTGACGCACGAATAAACATTTGCCGGAAAATCTTAATGTGCGGGTGAGTGTAGAAAGGCCCGAACACATTTCGTCACACATTCTGTAAAAATCTATTACATTGTTTTTAAGGTGGAGTTGTGCTATGTTGTTCCATTCAGCCGTGTTTGTACAAACAGCAATTTGCAGATATTACTGGGAAAGGAGATTATAAATGTACCGGCAAACCACATTATGGCGTTTAGCCCCTAAGTGATTAGCAATGTCCCAACATTTATTTAAAAATGCATCCACAGTACCAAAACAAATACACAAGCAAATATATGTAATTCATAATCATCAGGTGATGATTTTAAGCATTAGAGATGAGAAGAAGAAACAGACTACAAGTATCAAAATCCAATTTCCTAATGTTACTTCTTTTGACAGATTTAATCTTTTAATTTAATCTTGTTGTTTTTACTGTTAATTTTGATTTACATGTAGAAAAACAGTTTTCCTTTGTCCATTTGCTTTCTAACTGACTGGGGCTTTTTTGATGAGTGCAGATGTGTAGCATTAGCCATCTTAACTCATTAGCATCATCTCGGTTAGTTTCCTTTGCTCCAGAAATCAACACATTTCAGATCATTTTCCCAAAACTCCAGCACACAAAGAGGCCAGCTCTCTTGGCCCTCACCTCTCTTTTCTTCTTTCTCCTTTTCTCCTTCCTCTATTTTTAAGCCTTTTATATACTTTAATTTACATTACTTCTGTGCTTTGACAATTAATGTCTGCACTGAGTATAAGTTTCCTGTGTGGTCCAGTCACCTTCCCCCTTGTTTCTTCCTGCAGTCGGGACAACTCCCCCAGCCTGAAGGAGATTAGAAATGGTTGTCAGCAACAGAATGACCGCAAACCCCCGATGCCACTGCGCCTGCTGCGCCCTGAGCCTCCTACACCGCCACCTGCCACCCTCCTTCCCCTCTCCATCAGCCCCAGTCCTCCTCAGCCTTCCCCCCCTGCCCCCTCAAACCCCACCCCCTCTATCCCCATTTCCTCCCTGACACCCTCCCTCCCCCTCTCCCCTCCTCCTTCCGTAGTCAATTCAAGTGAGATCCTGGTGGAGTTGGAGCGAAACAACTCGGCCAACGCCAGGAGGAAGGATGGGCCTTCAGGGGGCGACAGCGAACCCAACCTCATCGACTGTTTGCTGGTCAGCCCAGCCGTCAACACTCTATCCATCCAGCTGCCAGCACAGGCTGACCGGGTGCTGGGCTGCTTCGCTCTCATCCTCAAGATGCTGTGAGTTCAGACACAAAGCTGCCACTGCTGCTGAGTATTAAAGGAACAGCCTAACATTTCAGATAAACCTGTTTTCTCAGAGTTTCAAAGATCAGTATCAGTGTCAGCTTGAAATTGATTGAGAAACAAAGATTAAGCAGAGGATAACAGTTTTTACTCAAACATGATGTTAATCTGAATCTTCTCATTTGAGTCTGTGTAAGAGAGAAAAAAGTATAATAATGTATGTATATAAATACTTGCTTTGACACTGCTTCGGATAAGCGTCCTGTATTAATAAATATTCACGGTATTCAATGTTTCCCATTGAAAACAATTGTAAATGCATGGTCAATAGAGGGGCAGAGAACATATCCACTCGGGCCATACCCTCCATTATGCATAACCCTAACCTAAATAAAATTTAAATGTGTGTCATATAAAACTTGTTCAGTGTCAATTGAAATTGAAATTGAAGAAGGAAATTTGCTATGGAGACCCAAACTGTTTTTGTACCAGGCTGTAAACTTACTTTTTGTGTTGTCAATTTAGACATCTTAACATTGGCGTCTATGGGACTTGACTTGCTTTTTGAGCCGGCCTCAGTGTCCACAAGTACTTTTTGTCTTCTGCGATGGCTTCATTTTTTAGCCTCAGGGTTGCCACTAGGTTAAACAGCTGAACAAGTGAAGTCAGCGTCTGTGAAATTCCCACCGTTTACTATCAAAATATATCAGACAGATAGATGCAAGTTGTCTTACATTCATACAGAAATTAGACAACTGCAGTGTAAACTGGACTTTATTCAGAAAACAACCTTAAACACACACAGTGTTTTTTAAGGTACAAAAACAACTTATTTATCTCACCATGAACTCTCAGACCTTCTGGTTTGTTGTGAGCATGTGTGCATCTCGCAGTGAAGTCACCCATTCACATGATTTCACAGTTAACTATAAAGTGTCAGCGCGCCTCCCTAACATAAGATTCTCAGCCTTACATCATCTGGGCTCTTTTATTTTTAGCGAAGAATTTTGCAAGAATTAATCACTACAGTTTGAGTTTTGCTAATATATTTAGTTTTTCATGATTCCATCTGCCCTCATGTATTTGAACCATAGTCAGTTCTGCCAGTAAACACGAAAACCAATTAACTAGAATAAGGTATAGTCATGTACATGTGAGGCATGCACACTACCTACCTTCTAATAAATGTCTATATCTTAATGAATCTCCTTTAAACACATACATTTCAAAACGACAACCCAGGGAATGTCCTAATATGTAAAAAGTGACATTATATTACCGTGACTCTCTTCATTTCCATTTTCTCACAATTTGTTTTAATGTCTCCTCAGGTCAGACTATGATGACTGGAGACCTGCCCTGGCCAGCCTGCTGCAGCCCATCCCCTTTCCTAAAGAGTGAGTATTCACACACACACACACACACACACATTCACATGTGCACACACCCAGCTCACATTTATACTGTACGTAGAACTAAATTTCATTACATAAATAAGAGTAATCTAAGGGGGTCTTTCTACTAAAATGAAAACTAGCATTCAGTTCTTTTTTTTTTTTTTCTTTTCTTGATAGAAGAACCTGCCTTGTGTAACCAAACCTATACCCATGGTCAGGGCTTCCAGTATCAAGGCCTCACCTAGTCTTGTAAAGTTTGTTTAATATTAATGGTCTTATAATATTGTTTTGTGAGATGTCCATGCATTTTTTGTTTGTAATGCAGGTGTAGGTTTTATATTAACTGTGTGAAAGTATCCAAGTACTCAGCCCCCAGAGGACTGCAAACATCCTGTATTCAGGGACTGAGCCTTAGAACTAACCGCCAGTACTTTTGTGATGCCATAGCCTTCAGCCATGCCCCACGACCACCTCACCTGGACCCACCATGTAATCTTGCAGGATTTGGTTTCTCTGAACGTTTACCTCAAATCTGCTATATTTTAATTTGATCACTCAAAAAAAAAAAAACAATCAGACAATCTGGGGAGAGGCTCTGAGCCTCTCTTGGCTGACTGGCCTGTTGTTACTAGAGCTCCAGAGAGAAGCCTGAGAGAGGAGATGCTCTGCAGATACACTGAGATGGTTTTTGTTTTTGTTTTTTTTTCAAAACTTATCTCACCACGAGCCCTCAGTCCTTCTGGTTTGTCACGAGCATATGTGCTTCTCGCAGCGAAGTCACCCATTCACATGATTTCACAGTTAGCTCACATGCCAAACAGTAAAGTGTCAGCTCTTTTATGTTTAGCAAAGAAGTTGTTGAGAATTAATTAATTACAGATTTTGCTCAGTTCTGTCAGTAAACAGTAAAACCAATTAACTAAAATAAGGCGTAGTCTACAACAAACTGAAATTCAATACTGAGTGTGATTCAAAATGTCTTTATATAACCTTTTTAATAAATGTCTATATCTTAATAAATCTCCTTTAAACAACAACCCAGCAAATGTCCTAATATGCGAAGGTAACATTATATGTGTATGGGTGCCTATAGGTGAGCCTGACCTGTTGTTACCAGAGCTCCAGAGCGCAGCCTGAGAGAGGAGATGGAGAGCTACACTGAGATGGTTTTTGGTTCTTAAAACCACAAATATATTTTCTTGTGGATATCAACACTTAAAATAAAACACCATCAACGTGTAAAATATGGGACATACAACTTCTCATTGAGGTGACTATACAGCCAGTGTAGTGAAAGCAGCGCAGTAGCAGTTTCTGTTGCTATGTTGCTATTGCTATGCTCATGTGTGTTGCTATACACGTGTAATGTGTGTTATTTGTGAAACACGGAGGAAAATTAAACCGCAAAAGAGACAGAATCAGAATGACGTGTCCCGGTGGGATGTATACATGTTTCCAGCAGGACCCTAATGGGCCCCGGCTGCTGACGTAGGTGAGGCACCACACCTCCCAGAGGTCAAGAACTGGAGGGTTGGCGTTTCTGTCCCGAGAGAGCCTATTGTAATTAGCTGTAAGCAACCCTGGGCCTTATTTATAATTGGCTGACTGATCCGGAGCTTCATTATTGTGAACTGATGGACGCCTTGTTGTTTTTTTACCAAAGCTGGGTCACAGCTGTTGCTCACTTGCGCCACCGTTGCCCTGTTGATGTCTTCCGCCATCATTAGGACAAGCAACAATACTCCCCAGCACGCTGTCACTGAGGATATAATAAGTCACATCGGTGTGTGGAGACAGTCAATTACAGGCTCCATTGCACACTCACATGCAGGATACTAATTAATACATTATATCTCATTTGTTTAAACCAATAGAAAAAATGTGTAAAAACACAGTTTGCCATTTTACAGGGGTTACATGCCAGACTATGACTTCTTATCTAACTCTTGGTAAAACAGGGAATAAACTTTTAATTCCAAATCATCAAACTTTTCTTTTAGTTAATAAATTGCTGAAATAATATTTTTTTTTAAAAATCATTATGAATTAATTGTAACAGAGGATGGTGTTATTTCACAGCATAAGCTCCATAAAATGTTGGAACAAGTTGATACAGGAAACTACATACAAAGGAATTTAAGAGAAATCATTTAACTTCTCTGACCTGATTTACATCCAGTGTCATCACAGCTGCTAACTTCTACAACTGCCCCGGAAACATAATTGTGACGACTCTCCACAGGGATAATTAATGTGTTGTCTTCGGTAACAAACAATCCCTGGAAGTTCACATGCTCACATCTTGCCTACATGTGCAGAAAATATCATGACGACGCCTGCGGTCCCTCTGAAACTTATCTAAACATGTTATGCAGTAATATTGTGCTGCCATGTCATCAGCCTAACATCATTGTAAGAGGCAGTGTGAAGAGGAGTGCCAACCAAAACATGATCAATTGAACTTGAAATGCTTAGATACACTGTAAATAACAAATCTGGGCTGCATTGCTAAGAAAGCAAACATTCGATTAATGTTACTCATAGAAACACAAAAACATTTTCTTGATTTATATTACTCAGCTCTAAAGGTTTTGTTATATGTCACAGCTCTCTTTGTCTTCCTTCTCAGGGCCCTTGCGCACACCAAATTCACAAAGTAAGTAACATGTTGTAATCTGTTCTTCACAGACTTTGTTAGAATCCAGTTTGGAAATAACGTTTCTGCCTCAATGTATCTCTGTCCAAACAGGGAGCTGAAATATGTTATTCAGAGGTTTGCAGAGGACCCAAGGCAGGAGGTGAGTGTGTTTTGTTAACCAACACCAGAGCTTAGAGCAGGGGGTTTGGAAGGGATTTTGCTGAGATTCATCAATAGAGATATTGTCTTGAATGTGTGAATTGTGGGATGAGCTAAAACATGACATGTAGCTAACTACTAACTTGCGCCGTCCTTGTGTTTGTGCGTTGTGCATGCCTGTCTGTCTGTCTGTGTTTTCTCCAGGTCCATTCCTGCCTCCTCAGTGTGCGTTCAGGTAAAGATGGCTGGTTCCAGCTCTACAGTCCTGGAGGTGTGGCCTGTGATGATGATGGAGAGCTCTTTGCCAGTATGGTGAGTGTACAGACACCCGCACACAATCAGCCACAACATTAAGCCTAGCGAGGACCACACCATCAACAGGATACGTTTGAACCTATTTATCTGAAAGTGCAGATGGAGGATGCAGGAAACTCAAGTATATTCTGCAGCAATAAGTATGAGATATAATCATTAGTAAGAGTACTAATCATTAGTAAGAGTACTAATAACTAGTCCAGATTTGGAGATGAAAAGAGAATTTGTTGCCGTTGTGAGTTTTTTAAATATAGTAGGTAGCTAGAGAGGGTTTAGAAAAGAATTAGCAGTGATAGAGATTCTAAGTAGAAGATGGGTATAGGTGGATCAGATTGATTGGTTTGAGTCTGCTTTAAGTGGAATACTAGTTCACTTGGGTCAAAGTGGACGGTTGAGGCGGTGAATTCCGAACATCTGTGGCCACTGAGGAATGCCGGGTCGTCCTTAGAGGGTTGATGTTATCGAAGGGTGGTTTGAAGCCGGGCCTGGACCACCAGTTATGAGTTCGTTGAAGAAACTGATATCGCTTAGGTAAACTTTGATAATACGTGTTTTAATTGCCATCACAGAATGGGCCTAGGTGATTAAACAAGTCAGGGCGACAAGATTAAACAATGAGAAAGTGATGTTACGCTGGTTATGAACGTTTCTGAGCTGTCCAGTACTAGGAAAGGATCAAGGATGTTGATGATAGGATCAGTGGTATTAATGTAGAATCTGAATGTCTGAATATTGAGGAACCTGAGTATACAGGGCACCTGAGTGCAGAACCAGGCTTCTGAACTACAAATATCAGGTTAAGTGGCTCATCGTTGTCGAGGTGTGTCCCATGAGGATTAGTCAGTTGGTCTTGATAGAAGAAAGGGATCGTGCTCCAGTTGGTAAGAGGATTGATCCATACGAGAAGTTCTGCTCAACCTGAACCGTCCAAAGAGATGGAAGAAAGGAGAGATGGGACGCACAAAGCAATACTGTGCTAATAATGAGGAATAAAGGCCCGTCCTTGTGCAATGATGAACAGAGTGAAGTTGAAATGCCCTAGTGGTGCAACACTAAAAATTAGAGATCGAAAAGCTGATTTGATTGAGCTTTTTGGCCAAGAGTGAGCTCTGAAACGGGTTTGTGTGATTCCTAGGAACTCGAGGTGTCCCCTGCTTCTCTGCTTACAGGGCAATAGGGTATACTGAGGTTGGGTGATCAGGTTGGAAGTGAGTATTGATTGGGAAGGGCAAATGATCAAGGAGGTGGATGAGGAACAGGATGTTGTGCTTGTTAGACAAGATCCAGCAGGCGTGTCCAAAGGTTTGGGCTGTTTTTGCACCCATAAATGAGCCTTACGGCAAAGCAGTATGCACCTCACCAGCAGATGCTGAAGAAACACCAGAAAACCAAAACCAGTTTGACGATGGTGGACATGGAGTGGTTGAGCTCCTGGCGGCGGGTGGAGGGAGGCCATAAGAAGGAGTTCATGGTCTACATGATTACCATCTATTATTTGTTAACAGATATAAGGGGACAGGAGGTGAAAGAGGTAGGATGATGCATGGTAGGATTGAGTGTGGACAAGGTGAAGTTGGTGGCCCCTGGAATGGGTTGAGGGAAAACCCGAAGTCGGAAGCGGAAGGAAGATGCTAGATGCGGTGGCTGTGCAGGAAGCTTGGTGCTGGCATTCCGGTCCAGATGGCTCCAGCTGGTGTAAACAGCAGGGGCAGGAATTGCTGTGAGCGGGTGCATGGTCCTGGTTGGTCCGGCCGGCCTGGCCAAAAATCCATGGATTGTCTTTTGGTGCTGTCTCCTCTGCCGACTGTGGGCTGGATGGTGCAGTTGTATTGCCCGGAGCCCCTGACTTCATGGCATGTTGTAGGTGTTTGCATAGTGACGTTACCTGTAAGAGAGCTTATGTTTACAGAGTAGTCGGAATGACAGCCTTTTTGAAAAGTTTTTCTTGAGCACAAGGAACGTAAACTGGTTCATATTTATAGACAATTAAGAAAACTGCAACATACACTACTACAACAAGAATATCAGCAGATGCTAATCAATAACAGAGTGTATTTAATGGACAAAGCATTATAATCTGTGACATTCATCCGGCAAACAGTGTTGCCACTGCGTCCAGAGAAGGGAAAAGGTGGAATGGAACCACAAAGAGTCCAGGGGTCCTGACCACTGTCCACAGTGTCGAGGGACGTGGGCTGGGAGATGCTAAGGTTTTGTCACGTGAACTGTAGTTTTGATGTTGAGGAGGGATGAACTGGGTGGAATATGGCCCTTGAAGGAGACAGTTGACTGGGGACACTCGCTTCCTGGACGGCATTTGGACCGAGTGGGGTCTCAGGCATGGAGGTGTGGAAGTTTTCAGCTGGATTGGACTAGGCTGGTGGGATCTTTGGAGATGGGCGCCCTGATTTCGTTCAAAGAGATCATCATCCCATGGAGCTAAAGAGACGAGATCCATGTTCTGGATGATGTGACGTGAGTAGATGGATTACCCCAGCCGTTAGAGTTTAGTGTCCGCCTCTCGTTGAATGAGCTTGTTCAAGTCACTGTGTAGCGTTCTCAGTTTTTGCCACAGATAAAATAAAAATCTAAAAATGGCTGTAGACTCTGAGGTTGAAAAGCTGAGTCTTAAGCGTCCCAAACTTGCATTTTATCCAATGACCATCAGGTTAGCGACTCCACTGGTTGCAAAAAGAAGTCTGAGAAAATGGCCCCACTTCTCACCTTCTCTCTACCTCAGTAAACATTTTTGTCATGAATTTATGCTCTAAATCGCTAGTTTCAAGTCTTGTTCAAGGCAACATGATATTCATTTTTCAAATGATGGTCCCATTTAGAGGAAAATAGCAGGGTAGCAGGGTAAAAGCAGGGTAGGCATTAGGGCGTGGTTACCATGTCATTCACACACGGTGACCTGCACGGAGCAGGTCAGAGCCACCCCTACTCCTCCTCAGCTCCACCTTCTCATCCACATTTCCTGTGGTTTTTTTGTGGTTTCAAAAAAAAAAAAAAACCTAAGATGGCGCCATCCAAATTACAAACTTGAGGCTTCAAAACAGCAGTTCACAAACCAATGGGTGCTGTCACAGTGGGTTGCCACTTGGTTCTGGCGCAGAATAGAGAGTGAAGAAGAGTAGAGGGTTAGGTTTATGGATTGCCAAGAGAGGTGTGATTGGGGTGTGGTCCTGCTTTGTCATGACCTTCATTTGTGGATACCAAAACCTGACCCTCCACCTCTTTTTCCTCTGTTACAGGTTCATATCCTGATGGGCTCCTGTTATAAGACCAAGAAGTTCCTCCTCTCTCTGGCTGAAAACAAGCTGGGGCCCTGCATGCTGCTGGCCCTGCGTGGAAACCAGACCATGGTGGAGGTTTGTTCAACAAATACTTTCTTTTACTCTTAATAATTTCACCTAGTCTCTTAGCGTATTAAACATAGTTTAGAATTCACGTTTGAAATATTTTCAAAATAAAATAAATACAAAACCAAAAAAAAAAAAAAAGAATCTCCTTTGCTCTCTAATTCAAAATGTATCATCATCATTTTTGACGACCTTTTGTTAATTCATTACATTATTACATACATTATTATTATTATTTTATTGTTATTGTCGTTAAAGCGATTTGTCACCTTTGTCAGAGCAGCTTGGCAACTTTCTTTATATTTTTGAAGCAGCAATAGAAGTAGTTTCAATAAAAATAGAGTTGAACACACAGCAACATAGAAAACACTTCACCAACACAATTCTGAAAACATCTTCAACAGTTACGCTGCAAATACTCACAACTCAACTGAATACGCAAACAAGCAAATGCTCAAAGAAGTTGTCTCCAAGTGTGTCCCAGCCAGGATCATCACAGGATCACTTTATGTTTCCTGGAAATTCTCTGTTGTCTTATGAATAGTTGCATTGCATTTGTGTATTTGATTGTGTTGTGACAATTTGCAGCATGTTTGTGTATTTGGCTGTGTTTTGACGGTTTCTGAATTTTTTTTTTTTAGTGTTTGAGTGATTCTCCTCATAATGTCAGTCACATGTAAAATCAGCACTTTGCCCCAGTACAGTGTGCATGTCTTTGTGTGTGTGTACAGATCCTGTGTCTGATGCTGGAGTACAACATCATTGACAACAAAGACACCCAGCTTCAAATCATCTCCACCCTGGAGAGCACTCAAGTTGGCCTCCGCATGTATGAACAGCTCTGCGACCGACAGAGAGAACTCAAAGCGCTGGTGAGTTACAGCTCTCACACACACACACACACACACACACACACACACACACACACACACACACACACACAAGTTTTAGTTACTCATTAGTTAGATATTCTGGACATTTTGTTCTAGCTCATCCCACAATTCTGTTGGGCTCAACTTTGTGGAGTGAATGCTACTGCAGAAATATCTAGTCTATAGTTTCTCATCACATACAAAGTCTTCTTTCCTCTTAAAAAGACTTTATCATAGTTTCATTCGCTTAGTTTCACTTTAAAACCATCAGAAGCAGCGGCTTATAAACGCTGTGTGGACAAGCTATTTTCATAGGTGTAAACTGTATGTGGGAGTTTGCTGTGTGTCGTCGTGTGTGGTACAGTCTGTCAGTTACACGGTAGCCATGCCAAATGTCCATTTTAGTCACAGTCTGTGGATCTAACTAAGCAAATACATTTCAGAAACAACTGACCCTGAAAGCAAGCAACTGTAAAAGCTTCTACTATTTTAGGTTTTATCATTCAACAAATGTTTATATCTTTGTCAAACTCTTCTTTAAGAAGTGGAATGGCCCGATTTTTACTCAGCTCTGTCATTTTCTGTGGTTTATTTTCCAAATATTAAAATAATTCAAGAGTATTCTCCAAAGTCTGAGGATGTATCTTAGGCTTTGCTTCATTGAACAAAGGCTTACATTGGCAGTTACTGATGACTAGGTCCTGCCCAATTTCATCAATCAACATAGCACTTAAGATTTGGGTTAACACTTACCCCAGAACATTTAGTGGTGAAATTCTGTCCTTCCTGTTTTGACTGCTAGCTACAGGAAGTTGTCCCATTTCAGTAGCACATTTTTAAAGTGAAGCAGTCCGCTGTGAGCAGCTGACGTTCAAGGTAGCAGCAGCGCTAACCTGGCGTTGAGAGCCTTCTTGCTCTCTCTTGCGGAGCAGAGAACAAAGGGCAACAGCTGGTTTTTGGGGACCTCGTGCTTAGTTGTGATGAGCGGGGAATCGTGGGAAGATGATGATCTAAATAGCCTTCAGTCATCTCGAGAGTCTCGAATGATCTGCTCCCAAATGCTTTGGCATTTACAGTCAACATAATTAAAATAATAAATCAATTTGAGAAATGATCATTTATTGGCAAATCGGTCTAACAAGAGATTAAATCATTTATTATCTGCAGTTCAAAAACTTCAAAAATTTTGTTTTCTGGTCTGTTTTGGCCTGTTTGGATTTTTCTCTCTCCAGATACACAAGCACCCGGTCAGGGATAATACACGGGGCATTATTTTTTTAAAGCGTAGTGTTAGAAACCTCATGTCTGTTTCCTCAAAATGACATGAATGTAGCCTGCAGCTGCTCATTCACACCACCTACTGTCTGAAAAGCTTCCTGCAAGGCCTTGAGCTTGACACCATCTTTTTTTTTTTTTTTGTGTCATCTCCTCAGCAAAGAAAAGGAGGCCCCACCCGGCTGACACTTCCCTCAAAGTCCACGGTGAGATTACATTGACGCCCTTCATGTTTTGGTCCTAATCAGCATCAGTTACGAGATGGTTCAAAAAATGCTTCTGTGTTTTTACTGTTTTGAATGTTTTTTCTTACCTTACCTTACCATAGGATGCAGACCTGGCCCGCCTGTTGAGTTCAGGTTCCTTTGGGAATTTGGAGAACCTAAGTCTGGCCTTCACCAATGTCACCAGTGCCTGTGCCGAGCAGCTCATCAAGCTGCCGTCACTCAAACAGCTTAACCTCTGGTCCACACAGGTAGAGACCCACACCACAAAACAACCCTAATATGACCACAAACCGCCACAGAAACGCACAAACAATGACCAGTGCTCCAGCAGATTCATGATGTCTGTAATGTTAATGTTTCTATCTGTATTTTTTCCCCCCTTCAGTTTGGGGATGCCGGGTTGAGGTTGCTGTCTGAGCACCTGGCCTGTCTTCAGGTTCTGAACCTGTGTGAGACTCCAGTCACTGATGCTGGTCTTCTGGCTCTCAGTTGTAAGAAAACACGTACAAAATCATATCGCATCAAGTAGTTTATTCTGCAGAAACTAAGCTTATTGAGAATTAAAATAACTCGTGCTTTAATGACAAACTCAGACTTAACTGCAGCTAAATGTAACTGTCTGCCTGTTTCAGCCATGAAGAGTCTGTGCAGTCTGAACATGAACAGCACCAAGCTCACAGCTGACACATATGAGGACCTCAAGGTAATAACTGCAAGACAGCCTATTTGCAGTTTTGCAAATAGGTCATTTTCCAGGATTTATTTCAACACACACAGAGTTTGAAACGTATATTTCCGTCCTCGGAGTAATGTGAAAGTTATCCCTTTCACGCAGAAGTATCACTTGACTGTGCAGTTTCCGTTAAGTGTCAGCGCCTCATTTTGGTTTACAGCTTCGCTCCGTCACTGCTCTCATCAACCCCGTTGTCCGAAAGCAGCTCTGCTTGGTGAAAAGCTCTCATAAACTCACAGTTCATTACCTTACCTTCAGTAGACAACAGACGCGACAGAAATGTGGATGAATCTCACATCAGCCTGCTCTGAGCAGCCGAATGACTATTAAACACAGACAGACAAAATCATTACAGTGTTGCTAAAGACCGAGTCAATTAAAAGAGAATCAACTGATCATGATCTGACACAACGGTCTGAACAGGCAAGTGTTAAGTTTTACTTTAATGTCACCACGACTGAGACTTCAATGACATCTGGAAAGTTTTTGGAGACGTCATTGGTGTCACATGAACAGCACCACTTGTTGTTCGTGAGGCTCAAGCCCCGTATCTCATAATGCTGAATAGGTAGTTGAGGGGGTAAGGTGAACGCTATGTTATCTTGAGACCCAGGTTCAATTCCCAGTCAGATGGATTCTCGGTTGCTTTGCTTTTCTAATCTCGCATTTCCAAAAAAAAAAAAAATCTCAAAAAAAAAAGTCCATCACAATACTATTGAAGCACTAGCCCTGTTGGTATTGTGGAGGTTTGGGAGTTTTATTTTGTAGTCTTAAGTGGTCCTTAGTCTGAAAAAGTTTGATGTGGAGCAGGCTGGTGAACAGAACTTAGCATTCAGCAGCTAAAGGACAGGATGTTTATAGGTTGGTGCAAACCTAAACAGAGCTGAAGTGAAGACTGCTCACGATTGTTTGGCAGCCAGATACACTCCACTTTCTCTGCTGGATGTTTGAATGAGTTTAACATGGTAGCACATTATAAGGTGATAATCAGTGTCGTATTCACAGCTTGTTCTGCCACCCCCAGTAATCCCTATATTTATGACGTCATTGCTACGATCAGGAAATTATTGTGAAATTTGTAAAAAAAAAAAAATAAATAAAGCATCACTGTCTAATGTTTTTGAAAATCCCTTGATTTACCCAGCGTAAGGTTGGAAAGGTGATTTGTTGGAACTCTTGATAAACCAAGTTGTGTCTGGAAGGTTCAGTCAGATGCTTCTAGGATACTTTAGTCTCCTAGCTGACATGATGCATCATGAACCCTGAAGTGACCTGGTTAGAGGAAAAGAGGCTTATTTTTGCTAAATGTCAGCTGACTATATTTCAAGGTGCTGATGCAGTTTCCCTTTGTGTTTTCTTTTTTTTTTTTTTTTCCCCTGCAGGCCAAACTGCCCAACTTGAAAGATGTTGACGTTCGGTATACAGAGGCCTGGTGATCAACCACACTCATACATAACCAGACACACAGATTGCACACAGGCTCAGATACATAACATGATAATTGTGCAGAGGTCATCGCCATCATTAGACGAGGAGCTCTGACATCATTACTGAAGTGAGGATCACTAATGTCATGTCATGTAATGTAATGTAATGATCAGCTCAGACAAATTTGCTGTTGGAAGAGAAGCCTTACTCGGCCTCATTCGTCATCACCAATCCTCTAGTGATGTCATCACCTGGAAGGAACTGTCAGTGTCACCATCGCTTTTAAAGAAAAAAGAAAAAAAAGTAAAAAATCTTTATGGACCTCACCACCCTTACTTCCACCATTAATGTTCCAAGGACCTTGTTTTTTTACCTATATGCTCAGAGGACATGCTACACCCACTATATTGTGGTTATTATTAGGACCCTTTACTCGCTGCCTTTATCCTTTGCCCTATGTGTAGTTTCCATATTCAATCTAAATCAGTTCCTCCTTTGTATGTCCGTGTCATGAGGAAACCCTGGACCCCCCTCTGCCCTCAGAGTCTGCCTCTCTTTTTCTCTCTCGTACTCTCATGCTGGATACAACAAATCGCGTTCCAGTTCTTCTCCAACCTTAACGATGATGTAGCTCTCCAAACAGATGCGCTGACCGGAAGTCCTCACTCCTGTGGTCTTTGGCAAGCATTTTTAGGGTCAGATACCAGCTTGTCCCAGCGGTCGTTCATTGGGAAAATGAGGTGCTACCTCTGAGAAAAGAAGAGTTCCAAGACTGTGCCTATTCCTCATATTCACGTTAACATACAAAAAGAAAAAAAAAAGTTTTTATCAACACGAATGAACATATTTTTCCAGACATCTGTGATTTCATATATTGTGTGTTTCTATAAAAACATGAAGATAACCCCCAGTGCTGAGATTTCAGAAACGTCCGTAGGAAAGTTAACCATTTGTTCCTTTTCATTTGTTTTCAGTGTACATACTGATGATCTCCCATTACTATTTAATCGGACAGTTGTGTAGCAGTAGCTGGGTGGTCTGGGACTGCCTCATATTTATAAGTTGTGTCTTTAATGCCTTTATTCTGTCTGTCCTGGATTTTGACCTGACTAATGAAGTACACAGGCCCTGTTGTTTTGCAACATATAATATGAGAAGCCAACCAAGAGAGTGCCCATATATGGATCTCTCTGCTCCATGCCATGGTGGTAAAGTAAACCTGTAGATTGGACTGCAGAGACCCATCA
>CM076652.1:24891249-24901506 GCA_038496675.1 Rachycentron canadum
CACACACACACACACACACACACACACACACACACACACACACACACCCCCCCACACACACACACACACACACACACACACACACAGGAGCACTTGCACTCCTATTTATCCAGACAGACCGTATTGGTTGCATGGAGAAATTCTCTGAACAACAAAACCATGTCAAAAATTATGTTAATAATTATCTCACTCAAGTCAAACCTTATAGCTAATTTTGAAGTAATATTTTATCAAATGTGGTCTAAAAAAGTCCTTAATAAATTACTAAAGATGCAGCTGTATAGTACAATATGGTAGTGTGAGAATTGATAAAGAATATGTAAAAATGAAGGAGGCCCAGTGATACTGCATCTGCACAGAGTCGAGAAAGGTGCCATTCGTAGTGACAGATATAATGAATTTTCACCCCATGCTGTATGCTGTTCTCCTCAATTCTGTTATCCGTTTTAGCATTGTTTTGGTTTCCAAGCGAGCCATGACTTTTTGTACATCTGTGTGAGTTTTAGATGAACAAGGAATGATTGGTGCCTGGATTTGAATATGTGTTCATTTTGCATATTATCATAATTTTGGTATTTAACATCTGCCTAGTAACTACAATTGTGATATTGATATTTTCATCATTCCATCATCCTTAGCACTTATATTTAAGTTTTTCTGGACCCTCAAAGCAGAACACACACCAAATTTTCAGAGGGTGATGGAAGACTCTTTACAGATGATGAATTAGATGATCCACAGGAGACAGACACTGAGCTGGCCTGGCAGATGAACAGGCAGAGCCAAGCAGGATGATAAAAGTTTGAACCTGAAGCATATGTTGGAAACTGGTTATCAAAAAGTCCAAAAACATAGCAAGCACAAACACAAAACATGATTTGGCCAAAGGGTGATACCACTGAGATTGATGGAACAAACTGGCAAAAAATTGTGAGTTTTATACTGCAGCAGGTGGAATTGATAGCAAAATGAGCATTAGCTACAGATTAAACTGGTGGAAACAAGAAACTCAAGAGGCCACACCCAGCTGCACAAATACATACAGGTACAGAGGACAGACTGGGGACACAAGGGAAATAGGGCCTACAAAACGCAATCACAACATATTTTAAACCGGAACCCAGAGAATGCAAACACAAATCATTCTCAGGGCAAACTGCAAAAGGTCCAACTAGTAGCTTCTATGGGTCCAAAAGGAAAATCACACCAGGGACAAATCAGCTCACTCTCTACATTTCAGCTTCACCGACATACACATGTACATCTCAAGGTATAATTCATAGCCTTCTGACCCACTGCACAAAATAAATTTATGATTTCTGGGACAGTGGATCAATAAAAATGACTCTGCTATATGACAAGTTCCCCTCTGAGTTCTGTTTTCTGTTGCAGAGTAAATTATTGGTTGTTCTTAGAGCAATGAGAAAACTGTCAGTAATCACTGAGGTTTCACATCTAATCACATCTATTTTGTTAGGTTTTTGCCTCCTGTAACACACCACTGAAAACCGAATGTTATGAAAACCCTGCTCGTTTGAAAACTGGGTTGTTTTGCAGTCTGGAGTTGACATGAGGAATGAATGATGTGTTACTGACCTTATTGTCTTTGTTAGCAGCTGCTGTGGAGTGAAATTTTGCAATATGCTAGAACTGTTTTTACTGTCACTTGTTTGTGGTGTTTCCTACAATTGATCAACTGAGAGTAAACAATCTGTTTCCTATTTACGCACATTTGTACTTGAATGGTCATGTATCTATGTGTTTTATAGAACTAAAACAGTCATCTCCTGGAAAGCATTTTCATTTGTGTGAGCATCGCCTAAAACCCTGGGAGCCGAGTTCCCAGGGGCAATAGCCTCTGGTAGGGTCTCCCAAAGCAAATCGGTCCCAGCAGAGGGACCAGACTAAGAGCCATTCATAAAACCCCAATGAAGAGGCCATGTAGGAGATGTAACACCATGGCCCTTTTATTTGCTGATTACTTTCAGATTACGTTGCAGTATATTAAGCAACTCTTCAGTATTTTCCTCAAAAATGTCCCATCATTTTTTTTCTTTAAAGAAGCTGTACTCACTATTAGAAAACCTTGTTTTCTGTGCTGAATAGTGTCCCTTGCCAGCAAGAAAAGAGTATGTGAAGATAAGGAATTGTTCAAATTACAATGACAGTGATTTATTTTGAATTATCCATGGGTTTTCTTGTGAACCCACAGTGAGCCATAAATAGCTCTTGTTAATGCCAGGCAGCAGGCAATGAGAGAATTTGTCTGGATTAGAGTTTATGTAGAGAGATAAGCCTTCTGTTTGTTTCCTTTCATTAATTTACTGCCATTCTCTCTGCCTTTTTTGCATTCCTCTGTTCATGCCAAAAGGATACCAGAGTTTCATTGATTAGTTGTCTAAAACGTGCTTTAATCAGCTACCACCACAGTCATATTCATTATTTTAAATATATATTAACTCTAGGTCTCGGCCAAAGTATAACATCACTGACTGCCAGGATGCTGTATTTACCCAGTTTAGAGTACTGCCTGTTGACCTGCTGATCTGCCAGACAATCGCACGTCAAGTCAGAAAGCCATTCAGACAGTATAACAGTCTGTCTGTCAGTCAGCTGGAAGCACAGCAATGACACCAGTCAGGTGTAGTGGTGACTTAGCAGGTCATCTCTTCATCTCTCACCCGGCCAACCAGACAACCAAAGCAGACTGGGAAGTCAGTCAGTAGCAGACAGCAAGTAAATCATCTTACCAAACAGGCAGCTGTTTTGTCATAACATGAATCATCACTGTACACAGGTTTTGACTGTAGAGAAGAAGATTAGTAGGATGGAGGAGGCAGTAATTATGGCTGTGTGCTACTCAGAGGATGAGCTTGTCTAACAAAAGAGTCTCATTTTGAAAGAAAATAGCAGACTGTCAAGACAAATGGCCAACACAGTGGTTGGTCATTTGACAGACATACTCTGGATACAGAATTCATATATGACTCTTTTTTTCAGTTGGAATAATGTGTAGTGTGTACAATCAACATTTAGGGTGAAATAATAGTTAGGGTTAAATAATAGTTTGCCAACCAATTATGAAAAATGTATTAAATAAAAGAGCATTATCTTTCTCTTTTAATTTTATAGGCTTGTTTACATTCTTTAGTCAATTGGATGAAGACTGTATTACGGGATATTATATTATTTGATGGTTCTACATTAGGATAGTGTCTTAACAGTACTTTTGGAGACAAGGCTACTGCATGTTTCAAGCTGGGATGTGCGTGTAACAAGTATGAGCAGAATGTATGCTCACCATATGGTGAGTTATTGTATCATGGCATTGTTTTGTCATGCTGTCTGATGTGTTACTTTAAAAGCTTGAGTTGTTATCTGGTGGCCTGTGTGGAATATATGAGGTTACAGTGAGGTCAGTGTGTGTCTCTTTGTGTCTTTCTAAACCCTAGCTGTTGACATGAATAAATGGATCTATTTATCATTTATTCATGCTGGTGGAGTTGATTCTCATCCTACTCTGGCTTTAGATGTTATTTAAGTCAGTTGACAAACTTTGAAGTTTTCTTCTGGGAATTGTTTTTTTTATTTAAAATTTAAAATGTGGTGAAAGCATATTTTTGTTGTTTCTGTGGTGGAATAGATTTTACTTGTATTTGTGTTCTTACAAATTCAACTTCAGCATCAGTCTTATAGCTTAACTACATCACTATACTTTCAGTGCTAGCTGTTAATGATAATGATTTTTCTATACATGTAGCATATTACAAAATTTCTGCTGAGACAATCAGATGAACATTAACATTAAATTACATGCTAATTAATTATACCTTTCATCCAGGTTGGCTAAAATGTTCTATAATTTTTTGAACAATAAAGAGCGCTACATTCAACTTAAGAAAAACAAAGTTTACAAGTTTATCGTGAGACTTGAAGAAACAAGACAGTGCTATTAGCAATGTAAAAAACTACCTGAAAACTCTTCATTTTTAATTCTGTTACCATTAATGGTATAATGTATAAGAATGAAGTACTTGCTGCACGGCCAGCCCAGGTTGCATTTCACCTCCTTGAGCCCATCCTTCTCTGCTCAATCCTGCCTAATCTTGCGCCATTAACCATAAAGTGGTTACAATATGGTGAACCATTTGATGTGTAGTCGCTCAGTCCACTGGATCCATACGATCTCAATGTCCAGGCATCAGTTATGAAATACGGCTATTATTACAACACCCAGGACAACCCATTAAATTTCACCCCTTCTCTCTCCACTGTGTCTGTTACCTCATGACTGTCCTCAGTCCGAACAGACAGCTATACGATCTTGGTATCAAACTGCATTTCTTCATTAGCCAAGAGCTGTCTGCAGCAGTGAAAAGCTATGCTGCTAGTCAGGAGTTGTAGCGTAACATCAAGAGCTTGAGGAAGCTCATCTTCTTCATCCTTTTATGCAGGACTCAGGGTAGACTAGACGCTACACTGACTCTAGTGTCTTGATATTACAAGACAGAGAGGGTTGGGGCTAGCTGGTTAGCATGGTATTTTCAGTAAATATCTCTGAAATGTAATAGATGGAGGTCATCATTGTGACTCCTTCACACACTGTTGTGTTACGTGTATTGTGTTAGTTTATGCCTTGAACGTTTAATATTAAAGTTCTGGCCATATCTTACACAATCTTACACATTGCACCTTTAAAGTCATGGCAAACTGAAGGAATGTGAGGCTACACTGGTGCTATTTTTGATGTTAAAGAGACACAGTGTGCACATATTTCAGTTTGTTGTTTTAATGCTTGAAAACCAAAAAAGGTAGCAAACAGAAAAAGAGAACATTATAAAAAGAACGGCAGTTTTTTGTGTGTCCTGGAAGTCTAGGTTTTTAGTTTATGACTTATTTACATACAAATACTGCACACTGGAATCTCTGACAGAGGAAGTCAGATGTAGCCATTTAATTCTTCCACGACCTTAATCAGTAAATATACGGCATGATTTTTAGATGCTACTGGACCAATTCTGGTGCACACACAAAAACATCTTCTGGCTGTCACCCAATACTGGAGGATAACCAGATTCCACCTTGATGTAGGCAGAGTTGACTGAACTGAAAGATTTCGATAGTCAAGGCCAGTTGGACCTCATTAAATACTTTTTACCCATTACGACTCTGGATAAATGAAACCAGACAGGACAAAATTGTAGGATTACAACTAGTCAGAGTGGTGGAGACATACAGTAGTACAGCAGTAGTAGTTCTAGCTCTGTCAGGTGTTTTCCATTGCACTACATTATATTAAATATTTATGCAGATTTTTCTCAGATTCATTGTAATATAATGTATCTCTTGTCAAGATTTAATCAATAGGCAATATCAGTGGACCTGGATGTCTTCTAAAATATAAAAAAAGAAAAAAAATTTATATACAAGAGAGGAATTTCTCCCTCCTGACACACAAGCATGAAATTATGCATTTGGCTCACATGGGAGCTGCAGCATGCTTACATCAGAGCAAGTTAATGACTGTCATCATTTTCTTTTTCCTTCCCCTCTCTCCCTCTCTCCCTCTCTCTCTCTCTCTCTCTCTCTCCTTCTGTTTTCTTCCTCTATTTTTCTGTCGATTTGCTAGGTCTTGCGGAAATGGCGGTGTTTAATGGCAGCCTCCTTCTGAGATTGTTGGAGTTCACACGATCATAAATCCAGCATCAAGGGAAAATCTCTCATCATGGCAATCTCCCACCTCCAGTCTGCACTCCTTGAGTCCTCCTGCTCTAGGTGCTGTAATTTCTAAGGGAGGGTTAGTGAAACTCAAGTTTGAAGAAAATCACCCAAATCATGTAGTGTAGCTTTCTCCAAAAGAGGGGGGAGGGTCAACAATTGAGTCTTTATTTTTATTTTTTATTATTATTTGTTTATTTCTGGAACAAATTTGTACTTGATTGAAAAGTTTAAGTGGGTGTGAACGGAGAGTGCGAGGAGAGAAGAAAGAGGAACAAAGAGGAAGAAAGTGAGAGAAAGAAGGAAAGAGATGGTTCTCCACACTACCCCTTACTCTAGTGCCAGTTTGCACTTCCTGGATGGTTTATCATGGAGCTTGGTGTTCCCCTGCTACTGGCTCCTGGACAGGCTCTTGGCCTCATGCGTGGCGACCTCGCTGGAGAAGCGCCAACGCTCCCAGGACCCCTGCTCCTTCCTCACCTTGTGTGTCTTGATCTCTGCACCTGTTTACCTGCTCCTCCTCCTCGCTTCCCTGCCTTTTGCCTTTCTGGGCTTCATCATCTGGGCTCCACTGCAGACCATCCGCCAGCCCTACCTGTACACGTACCGCAGGTATGTCTTGTCGTCAAGTTACATATCAAATAAGGCAATGGTACCCTATAATGTCCTTATCGTGTGTCTCATTCTTCCCCTGCCGTCTTTTGCTTCATTGGTAAACTGGAACACATCAGAAGAGATTTATTTTTAATAGTTTTTATTATGAATTCTAAAAGGTGTTAGTGACCATTTTCTGCAATGTATAGTACAAAGATCAGGACACTAAGGCATTCTGAGTCTCCAGTGTGGAGACTTAAGGTTTGGGAAAGTTCATAGATTTAGTTAGATTTTAGTGAAGTAAAAAGGTGTTGTCTGGTGCACAACAACACACAACACTCAAAAAATATTTAGCAGTGTTTTACCTACCATGATATTAGATATTGTATTGCAAGCGCAGGAAGAAAACCAATGCATATATCTTCAGTAAAAACAACAATGTTGTGATGTTTCAAGTCATATGCTTTGTGCATGTCATGACTTATTTGCTTTGTCCATTTTCATTTTGTTCTTTATATAGCCAATATATTATAATTTGTTTTTTTATCCATTTTTCTATCCAATCTGTCCTAAAAATCATGGTAAATCTTGAAGTTTTTGTCGATAGATTTAGACTTTTCAGACTTTTTTTTCTCAAAGAAGACTTCAAATTGAGTACCACAGGAATAAGTCCTAAAACCCAAAAAGTTGTTCACATTTTTCCACATCTGATACCTTGTTTGTGAATGGATTTTTGGTCAGATGGTAGAAATATGTTTTGTTGTAAACACAAGCACAATATGCACGGTTCATTCTACAACATTAAATTTGTCAATATATCCCTGTTCTTCTCTTAAAAGCTGATTGCTAACAAATGGCTAAACAACAGAGCTTGTTGTATAAGTATAAAAAGCAATCTACTCATCAGTTTGCCTTTGCAGCCTTGGTTTGTTTGCCTTTGAACTTACTTTGTAAGAGAAGGCTTTTGTAAGAAAAGGTAATCATGCCAAACCAAACCGCAAGTTGGAAGTTTAGCAATGGTGACGAAGTCATGCAACGGTAGTGTAATTCATTTATAGCTGAACATTAGCTTTTTACTTCTGGGGGCTGTGTTTAGGCTTGAAAAGTCATAAAATGATACAAAACAACTAAGTGCCACCCTGGAGCCTAGGGCTACGTTTCTTGTTAGTTGGTTGGCTACCTGCAACCAACCACCCTGGTTTCCCAGCTGCCTAGGAACTGCAGGAAAACAGGCATTTCCACTTGCAATAAGCAAATAAACTACTTTAAATACATGTACTGTTATTACTTATTATTATTGGATAAACATAAAACACACTTTGTTCTTCATATGGATTCAACAAATTAGATAATGTGTTCATTTGTGCCCTGTAGAGATGCTTTGACAGGCCAGCTGTTTTCTCCCAGCATCCAGTCTTTATACTTTCAACTTGAAAGTGAACACACACATATGATTGTGGTTTTGATTCTCTTATCTAAATTACGCAGGATATGTATTTAAGTACTGGAGAGCTTCTCTTTAACTTTATATGGTATTTCTTTTTTAACTTGTGCAGACCAGACAAATACCAGGCCGAGCAGGGCCAGTCAGGGCTCGGGGGCATAGGTATTGGAGAATGGAGGCCACAGGGCAGAAGCTTCTGTTTCTGCAGTGCCAATGTATGCCTGCTGCCTGACTCCCTGGCCAGGTTCAACAACCTGTCAGACACCCACAGGAGAGCCCGCGAAGTGGGGAAGAGGATCCACAATGGTGCCAGTCGACCTCAAATAAAAATCTATATTGACTCACCTACCAACACTTCCATCAGGTAAGGAGAGCTCTCTCCTGGGCTCCTGCAGTCATAGATACATAAATACCAATCCAACATTTACAATTCAAATCATTTTTTTATTTCCTTCTGTCTGTTCCATTCATTAGTGCGACATCCTTCAGCAGCCTTGCCACAGGTTTCCGTCGTACTTCATCTCTGGACCATCATCCAGACCAAGTACACACCACCAACGGCCCAGCCGACACTGAAGCGGAACCCCTCACTGAATGCCCAATTCACTCCTCAGGTGCTACCGACTGCCCTTTACACACAGCTGCAGGAGACCAGGGTTCCTCTGGATGCCCTCTTCACGCAGATGGAACAGACATCACAGCAGACTGCCAACTCCACCCCGCAGGGGCTAACAACAGCTCAGACTGTCCTGTTCACACCTCAGGGGAGGCTCGACACTGCCCTATGCTTTCTGCAGGGCCTCAGAATGACCCTGACCACCATGTCTGTCCCCTGCATGGTGATGGGACCCATCCAAAATCCTCAACAGACTGCCCACTTCACACCTCAGGGGTTCAAATCAGTATCAGTGCCCCGGAACCAGACCCCCAGGAGGAAGAGGCTGAAACAGGGAACCAAGCAGGAGGAGACACTGGTAGTATGACTGCTTCCAGGGAGTCCCTTGCTCGTCACCATGGTGGTGACAGTGGAGTAGGGATATCCTCCAACAACACTCTCTCTCATGTCCCTCGCACGTCAATCTTTAAGCGCCCAGGACGAAAACGCCGCCACGGAGATGAGACATTCGACCATGAGATCTCTGCCTTTTTCCCTGCCAACTTAGATTTCTTGGCTCTACAGGAAGTGTTTGACCATGGATCTACAACTAGACTGCGGCGGCAATTGCATCACTACTTTCCCTATGTGCTGAGCGATGTTGGGCAGTATGGCTGGAGAGGCTGCTGCTCCAGGTTCAAATTCCTGAACAGTGGGCTTATGCTGGCCAGCCGCTACCCAATTCTGGATGCACGGTATGAGTGTTATCCCAATGGGAGAGGTGAAGATGCACTGGCAGCCAAGGGGGCGCTCTTTGCCAAGGTCAGAGGTCTTACTTTACTTTTACTATACTACCCTGTCTCTGTCCTGCAAAACCTGTGAAGGCCACAGTAAAAACAAAACTTCTTTTCTTTTCCCACTCAAGAAATAGTCCAAGACTTTGGTTTAGAGGTGCTTTTAGGTGGATTGTTTTACCTTTTGACAAAGACAACCTAGCTGTTTCCCTCTGCCTCCAAGAAATATGTTAAACTAAGGTATGCTAAACACGCCCTGTTTTGTTGGATGGTCAGAAATTCAGGTACAGAAATGCAACTGACAACTTTTGCTCGTGCTTGTGCACCATTTCTTATAGATATTGCCCCTCCTTCTCTGGTGGCCTTCTCCACCTACTTTTCTAAAAAAAAAAAAAAAAAAAAAAAAAAGATAATACTCACATTTTACTAAAAGTCTACTACAACTGAATCCAGCCTCATAATGAATGGACAGACACTGGATAGTGTCTTATTCACTATAAACACTATAGTGAATAAGTGCATTTTCCCAAAAGATCAAATAAAATCAATTGAGCAGATGAAAATTATGTGATGATATATGATAAAATTATGTTTTGAGACAGACAAACTCTTGCTTTGTCACAGTTTCACAAGTTAGTTTAATAGTTGAATGATCAGTATAGAGACCAGTAAAGAAATGTCATTATATCCTATGATATAGCATAGGAGTCTATATCAGACAGGGCTACTGTTGGGGTCTTTGACAATTGACAAGACATAATGATTTTCAGATTATCGAGACAACTTGAGACTCCTCACTCATTTCCTGGAATGTTTTTTGAACTTTGAAAGTATATTTTACAAGTCTAATTGCAGATATAACAAGAAAAGTTGTTTTTTTTTTCTTCATCTCATTTCATTTCAAATTGAGCTGAATTAGAACTAAATGTTACTGGAGGACTAATTTTTATGCTTTTCTTGTCATGTTTAAGTGTCTATGTTGTGGACGCTGCATGGTGGTGATTTAGCTAAAAGCTAATCTTGTCATCGCTGATGCTGCTATCTGTAACTTTGGCAAAGTGGTCATTGAATTTATATATTCAGTATATATATATATATTTATATATATATAT
>CM076652.1:24917045-24943409 GCA_038496675.1 Rachycentron canadum
TTCAACTTGGCTTCATCCTGATGAAGCTGCCAGATGCTGAGTCAGGTCCTTGCTGGACTTCTTCTTCTCTCAAAGAAGAAACTCTGAGAAACTTCTCATCAGAGTTTGAAAGTCTTCTTGTCCTTCCAGTCCTTTTTTTGTCCTTGATCCTCTTCTGATTCTTCAAATGTCTTTATAACAGCTTGAACACCACATCTTCAGTATCCAGTTTATTTTCCCATTTCCCTTTGACAGTGGCCTTGATGAGGCTGAATTATGATTTTATGTCTGTTAATTCTGTGATCTTTGTCATTTTCAATGGAATGATTGAAAGTTTTTTTCTGTTTTCTTTCTAATAAAGAGACTGAAATAATTATATATCGCATTTGCTAAACAACAAACAACAATTGTGTGTGTGTGTGTGTGTGTGTGTGTGTGTGTGTGTGTGTGTGTGTGTGTGTGTGTGTGTGTGTGTGTGTGTGTGTGTGTGTGTGTGTATTTATATATGAGTTTATATCAAGAGCAGTTTACCTCTGTTCATGGCTGTCTCTAAAATGGCCTCTAACAGAGTGTATTGTGCCTTGTGTGCCTTGGCGATCCATTCCACCCATCATCTTCCCACTTCAAACTAACCACCCACAATGATCATTTTCTTTTTTCTGAAACCATCTATTCCTCCTCCTCACCAGTCTACATACACCCACCGGTACTTACTAGATGCCAGCCTCTGCTGCACTGCATGTCTTGTTTCTCTGTTGCTTCTCAATATGGATGCTAAAGTTGTCTGATTAAACCCTGAGTGATTTTTTTTTTTTTTTCGCAGCTTTGCTCACACTCTGCTGCTGTGGGATCAGATAAATTGAGGTCAAGAAGACGTGTTGTAAAATGTATAAATCAGTCCAATATTCTAGTTATTGGAATATTTCACTCAAAAAAACATAAATATCAATTGAATAAAGGCACTAAAGGACAACTCAGGATGTCACCTCAAAGTCTGCAAGATTCATTCTCTTTGCAAAATTTAATTGCAATCCATTTTATAGATTGACCAGTTTGAGACCAGACTAAAACCAGAACTGAGACCAGAGTAAAACTGGACTGAGACTTGACTGAGACCAGTCTAAAACCAGATTGAGACCAGATTGAGACCTGACTGAGACCAGACTAAAACCAGACTGAGACCAGACTGAGACCAGACTAAAACCAGACTAAAACCAGACTGAGACCAGACTGAGACCAGACTGAGACCAGACTAAAACCAGATTGAGACCAGACTAAAACCAGACTGAGACCAGACTTAGACTAGATTGAGACTAGACTGAGACCAGACTAAAACCAGATTGAAACCAGACTACAACCAGACTGAGACCAGACTACAACTAGACTGAGACCAGACTGAGACCAGACTACAACTAGACTGAGACCAGACTGAGACCAGACTGAGACCTGACTGAGACCAGACTGGGACCAGTCTAAAACCAGACTAAGACCTGACTGAGATCAGACTAAAACCAGATTGAGATCAGACTGAGATCAGACTAAAACCAGACTGAGATCAGACTGAGATCAGACTAAAACCAGACTGAGATCAGACTGAGATCAGACTGAGATCAGACTAAAACCAGGCTGAGACCAGACTGAGACCAGACTGAGATCAGACTAAAACCAGACTGAGATCAGACTAAAACCAGACTGAGATCAGATTAAAACCAGACTGAGAGTGTTCATCCACAAAATGAGAAGTGGAGAGGTAGTATTTTCAGTGTTGGACAACATTGATAACGTGATACTCGAGGCATAATTATAAATGATAGGAACACTGCTAGTTAACCAGGATGTTTTTGAAGCAATCAGATCAGAACATAATCAGCACATAGAGAGATGAATGCATATTAGAGTAGGCAGTGTTTTATGATCAACAACAGGCAAAATTTACATGATCACCTTTCAGTATATTGTAAAATAAAGTGGTCAGACAGAGAAACTAGCTGTCTGCATCTTTTCAGTCTTTCAAAAAATTTAGCCCATGATGGCCAAACACTGGTCTTTTCAGAGATAAAAAAAGAGACAGCTCATGTCATGTGTAACTGCTAGGCTGATATCTTCATTTGCCTCTAATATTTAAATGTGTTGTGCTTAGTTGTGTAAGTAGATTTAATACAAAAGCATGCAATGAGTGGCTATGTTGAATGTTGCTAATAGTTTAGCCATCTGCCAACCATAGCCAGAAGCCACAGTTGATTATTTTGCCTGCACATAACAAGAACATGCATATGCCAGTGAGGGGAGCGCTGCAGGGGGGCAGCAGAATTTTCAAATTCTGGCATCTTTGTTTGTTGGACTGTTTGGTTTTTGCAGTTTTGTATTTCTGCCTATCTGCTTTGAACCATATTAACATCATACCCAGTACCATAGAAGCGTGTTTACACAAAGTCCAGCTTTTGTTTTCAGATCATATAAATACCTCTATAGTTACAATGCACTTGCAATACATTTATGGTACATTCTTCTTAATACACACGAATGGACTGCTTACAAGCTCTTGTTTTCTCCATAGCTCTCATCCTGTTCTCATCTCTTGTTTTTTTCACTTGTAATATGTGATCCTTTATTGAAGTACATTGGATTCAGCAAAGAAAACGTAGTGGAGAAAATGCTTTATAATGACGAGAAAATAATCTCTGTTGTGTTATACCCTGTTCTAATATTTTTAAATCTGATTCATGTTATCATGGGATATGATTCTCAGAATTCCAAAATTCATATCTCATAATTCTAGCATATAATTAGGGCAACATTTTTTACAAGATAAGGATTTTATAATAACAACTTGGAATTACAAAAATGTAATCAAATTTAATAATCATAATAGATATATAATACTATACACTTATAAAGATGCAGATAATTACATGACAAAATTATTTCTCACTTTATTTTTTTGTCTTAGGTGAATTCATCTGCTTCTGTATATTTTCATATGGCATTAATTAATTATCTTTCTCCAATGACGCCCCACTACTGTTATATAGCACACCCAAACTACTGTAATAAAATTACTGCAATAATTAGTCTGTTTCCCCAACGGGTTCAATAAAATTTCACTTTGCCTTTTATGATCTAACTGGCAGCGTTGTTATTTGGCACGCTTTACATACCATACATAAAAACAATTATTAAGTGAGCTTTGATGTTCCAATGCAGTGACATTAAGTCATGTTTGTCTCTGGTCCCCTGCAGGTTCACGTGGGTACGTCTCATCAGGAGCAAAGGATTGTGGGATATCTCACGTGTACACATCTCCACGCCATAGAAGGTATAGTTACATGCTCTGAATTTGTCCAAACTCTCTCTATTCTCTTTCTTTCCCTGAAACAACCACACAAACACACAACAAATGCACGTGCACACATGAATGTGTTTATGTGATCTTCATGACATTGCCTTTCACTTTGTTTTATGGAGTGGTGAACATCTTCGATCTTTGAGTGTGTGTCTTTGTGATTATCTAAAGCCAGATATCCATAGCCATCTAGATACACACACACAGCTTTGTATCTGTGTGTGTATGTATGTATGTCCAGATAAGTAGGCGCATCAAAAGCCACTGTGTGCCTCCTCCTGCTGTTCCCATGACAACGGGCTCACGCTGTTTAAGTCGTCACAGCCCTATTTAAAGCTTCTGGTCGATGCCTCCCTCATTTTTTACAGAGGACACATCTCCCCTCTTCGCCTGCTATTCTGAGCGTCTCCTACGCTTCTCACAGACCTAAATATAGTCGTGCCAAGTCTGTTTCTAAAAATATATTGAACATAAAGCCTCTGGCAGGGAGGGGGCTGAAATGTGGGAGTAGAGACTACGCTTTGTAAAATAAAACAACCTATGTGAGGTCAAAAAGGGGCACGCAGTGCATTCAGAAACTATTCAGACCCATTTTGTTACGTTATGGGAGTATTCTAAAACAGAAAAATTATTTTGTAAAGTAAAAACAGAATTCAGCTCAGATGCAGGACTTTATCAAGGCACAAATCTGGGGAAGGCTTAAAAAAATTCTGCTGCAGGTTCTCAAGAGCACAGTAGCCTCTGTAATTTTGAAAAAAAAAAAAGAACCAGTACGCTTTGCCTCAGAACCCGTAGCTCCTGGGGAGAGAAAGCATTACTCCAGCTTTCCACCAATCTCGGTTTTATGGCAGAGTTGCCAAACCAAAGCCTCTCCTCAATGGAAAAAAAAAGCATTGTGAAAGAACTGTGAGAGAGAAGATTCTCCGGCCAGAGAATATACATCATGTTGCTTTGAATTGTATGTCCTATATTTAAATGTACATGTATCTTTAATTCTAGTTTAAAGTTTGAGTTTGAGTGAGATCTTGCTTTGATTTTTGTGAGTTTGATTCTAAGTGTCTTGTTTTCCCTGATGATGGAGTGTAGGGATTTGAATCAAGAGGGTGGGGGTGTGATGGGTTCATTAAAAGGTTAATTAAAGTATTTTATCAATGATAGTGTGGTCATTTTGATTGTATCAATTCTACCTTTGAGGAATAATGTTTGTATTGTCTCCTAAATATATAATATTATATATTATAGTGCATAGAGAAAGAGTTGGTGCTACCACATCCCAGATACTAGCGCTGAGTGGGAGAATGGTGGTCTGAGATTTTAGAGGGGGGTTTATGCAGTGGATATTTTTGGCAATGAGTGTGAAGAGTTTTACAAGTGAAGTATATATATATATATGTGTGTGTGTGTGTGTGTGTGTGTGTGTGTGTGTGTGTGTATATATATATATATGTGGCCTTTGATGTATATATTGTGTATTTGTTATTTAAACAGTGTGGGGGCTGGACAGGAAAATTCCAACTGCATTGTTCTGACAGACACTTCCAGTGCATTTTGTGCCAGGCATAAGACAGGGCTCTAAATGTACGAAAAATGGGGAAAAATTCATAGGTCAATTGAAATTGTGCCTTGTCCCTCAAATGCGATGGGATTTAACACAGTTCTTGCAAGATTTAGTGACATTTGAACAAAGGTCCCCTGTTTGTATTCAGGGGTTCTTTGGCCATTGCCACTTGGTCAGACCAGTAAAAGGAGTACAGTAATAGAAGCTATGCTGTTTTACCTTAAGCAGTCTGTTTCTCATCACTGCTTGTGAGCTGTCTTGGTGATTTACGCACATTATGATGGGATGTTTAATTGCTATACCACTAACCAAAAATACTGGTTGCAAGTTTTTTACCCTGCATTCAAGTGAAACATCACAAGTCACAAATTTTTAATTTACTAAAACACCATTTAACAAGTTTTTAAATGTGAGTAAAAGATACTTAACTGCCATCCTCCATGAATAAGGCTGTTGTGGTCTAGATAGACTTATATAGATAGATAGATAGATATATATATATATACACTTCAGACTTTGGCGCTGTATTAGAGACGGTTTTTGTTGAGTTCAAAATATATAAACTATTAACATCCACACGTTTTTCACACACGTTCTCATGCACAGAAAGCCAACATGAAACAAGTAAACATGCACACACACAGACACATACAATATTAACATATTCATAGGTAATTGTGTAGCAAACACACCCCTACAACCTCCAGCTTTATCTAGCTAGTGATCCAGTAACACACGAAAAATGCATTTCACATGTACTTGAGCTGAGTGAGTGAGGGTAATCAAAACCACATATTCACCCACCAATTCTTATTTGTTTCTCACACTCCCCACTATTCAGCTGTTTCATTTCTCTCTCACCCACCACCTCCCTCCAGTCATCTCCTCCTTTCTCTCCCTAACTACAATTGATGTGATTTATTTGAAGGAGTGGGCTAAAGCGAATGTTGCCAAAGGATAATAGCACCTAAATGACTTAATATTATGTTACTAAGATAAGTAGCATAATAAATAAATTCAACAAGATATAGGTCTTTAAGTAAGGAAAGAAAAGACACAGAAAAGAGTTTTGCGCAGTGTCTACTCATGATACATAACAATACAGAAATTACTGGATATGTACAAGCTGCTTGCAGTAAAAAGCTGATCATGTATGTGTATGTCTTTGATATGATCCACTTGCACACTTGACTGTCCCTCTCTTGCTCCCTCTTTTATACATCAGTTCAGGTCAGTTTCATTCAGACATGCTAAGGTGACTTTATGGTAAGCAGTTTGCATTCATTTGCATCCTCTTTTTTTCCCTGTTTCCTCCCTCTCATTACACACTGCGCCATCCACCAGTTGATGCTTCTGTGCGATGTGAGCAGCTGGACCTGTTGCTCCAGTGGGGCACAGAGTTTCGTCATTCCTCATCCCAACCACCTAAAGGAGAGAAGGTGCTTGAAGACCTGGTGGCCTTTGATGTCATCCTTGGAGACCTCAACTTTGACAACTGCTCTTCAGGTATACAGTTGTCAGGGCTAAACCAATTTATTCTAAACCAAACTTAGTTCACACAGCATCCTGACAGAGGCTTCATCTTTTAACAACTCTTCCCCAAGAAGCAATGCATATTTGTTAGTGATGTTTAATCCGTAATACATAAGACCTGCTCTAGTTACGCCACTGGTGCCATGGTTTTTGCAGTGGAAACTAATAAAATATTAATTGATTTAAGTTTACTGGAAAAACCATAAAGGTGAGCTACTAGTTTATAGTTACAAATACATATACAAGTGTTAGCAATGAAATTAATTATTCCATTTAGGTTTAAGAGCCAGATTCCTGAACAGAAAAGAACAAACTATGGGAGAGGGAAGACACGAGGTTGATGACATGTAGTAGTGTGACATAAATGCATGGGGAGAGAGAGAGAGACAGAGAGACAGAGAGACAGAGGTGCTCAGTTCATCTCCCATCAGTCTCAGTCTATAGCAGCAGAACTAAGGGATGGTTCAGGGTCACCTGATCCAGCTCTAACTATCAGCTCTGTCAAAGAGGACAGTTTGAAGCCTCATCTTAAATGTAGAGAGGGTGTCTGATGATTGATGATTGACTATCTCACAGACGGAGAGTTATAGTCCTACGGCTCTAGGAGCAAACAATAATATGACAGTTACTCAATAATAAGTCAGTATCTTTCTTTCTACCTCATCTGAATATGATTGATGTCAATATATTAAAATATTTACACACCTGTATCTGTATGTAAAAATGCATGTAATTTTTTTTTTATTATTTGGTTTCATGGTGATGTACACTTATTTATTACTGTCTTCCAAGGATGTTATTTTATAGAATTTGACTTCATTTCACTGGCATTTGTCTTACATCACAAGGCAGACACTGCTTCCCTTACAAAACAAAACAAAAAATGTCAGCAATGTCTTCATGTCTTACTTTTTGCAAATTTTTACTAAAACTGTATCCATTTGTGTAACCTGATATTGTGTGTGTGTTTGTGTGTGTGTTTGTGTGTGTGTGTGTCTGTGTGTGTGCGCGCGCATGCATGCATGCATGTGTGCTCTTGTTTTTCCAGAGGACAAGCTGGAGCAGCAGCATGCACTTTTTACTCAGTACAAGGACCCCTGTCGTCTGGGGCCAGGGGAGGACAAACCGTGGGCTCTGGGTAAACACAAGTTCCTCCACGGACACATCAGAAAATATACATCAACACCACAATATGATCCTCAGAAAACCATATTGTCACTGCATACAGATGTTGCTATACACACAAAATTGCAAGAAAAGCTTGTGATCTATACAGTGTATGCAGAGCAGACTATAATCTGCCTCTGTCTGGCTAAATAAGGATGTACCCACAGTGTGAATTAAAATACACCCAGTACAGTGTGCTGATACATGGGCATTAGTGACGTAAAGACTGGAGGGTTTTGGTCTGGATATGTTATTTAGGTCAGTGGTATTTTTGGGACAGTGTGGGAAGGGCAGAGTGAAAGGGTTCATTTACAGAAGGGCTTATTTATTTTACTGCAGAGCCAGGGGAACACATCCTGTTTCCTCGCTATTATGGGGGGTTGATTGATGAATCAATAAAAGAAAGAGAAGGAAGATTATCCTATTTCATAAAGCTTATCCTAAGAAGATTAGACCTAAATGAACACAATAGCAAGCCAAAAAGACGGGCAGTGAGCCAGGGCTGCTAGTTATTCAGATGTACCAACGGTGTGTTGACAGATTTCACGAAATGCGCAGAACTCTGAGCTCCAGGAATCTTCTAGTGACGCCGCCCCGCCAACCACAGGCGCTGGCAACCTACAGAGCTTGTGCTGCATTTACAGCACAGGGAATTATGGCAAACCTGGGACTGTTTGAGCAATGATCTTAAAATGACTGAGTAAAGACTGATCATCATCTCCACTCTTAATGGATCTTTTGATGATGCATGTGGTCAGATTAGACATGACAACCACAAGCCAAAACCCCAAAAAGTGCAGTTAATGTGGCTTTCCATGTGTTTTAGAAGTTGCGGTCAAAATTGGTGTGAACATGAACATTTATTTTGTTCCCCACACATACACAACAGTTTGTTGGTCATGTCAGATTTTATGAGGACAGAGACCATGGTCAGATGTGATATTAACATCTGTCTCAGGTGCACCAATCACAGGTAGACAGCTCTAAATTCAGGTGTGAAACACCCTAGACACATTCAGGATGTATTTGAGATTCAATCACTCAGACCACATTCAGAGTTGGTCTGGCCCCCATATTACTGTGGACACAAATTGACTTGTGTTACATTGAAGGAAGCCCACTCTACTGTCCTCTGCCACAGTCAAATTAGTGCCTATACAATTTCATAACCTCTCGTTTTCTGTCTCTTTCACTCTCTACATTCATAAACACACTGACAACAATGCATGTTTATTTGCATGTAAAGTGGTTACATGTGGAGGCCGGTTTTAAAGCCAGTACTGATGTACTTAGATCTGATTGGATCCCTGAAGACACATGTTTGTCAGACCAGGGCCAGGAAAACTGGGGTCATGTAAATCACTTGAAAGAGGGAATCGCATGCATATCTCCAAAAGGAGCTGGAAGCAGCACTTCAGACAGGCAGCAGCTGAGTGTGCCTGCCTGACACCATTTGTTTTCTTCAACCTGCTTTTTGACAGCTGCACATAAAATGCCTACTTTTCAATAGGGCCCCCAACATCCTAAAAATTAAATCAAAAGGGTCCATGCTTTTTTCTCAATAGCCGTTGATGGTGATGTATCTCAGTGGTTTATAACAGTGGATAGTGGTCAAGGCAGAGATATACACAGATCAGCCAGAATATTATAACCACGAGCTATTGTAACAACTCAAATTGCTGAAAATGTTGCTTCTGTTTGGAATTTGTTGCATATCTGCACCTACAGCTGGCCGGTGAGCTTTAGAACTGGATGAAGAAGTTTGCCTAGTCTGAAGAATTGCATTTTTTTTTTTTTACATCTTGTGGACGGCTGTGTGCGTGTGCGTTGCTTACCTGGTGAAAACATAGCAGCAGGATGCACTATGGGAAGAAAGCAAGGTGGTGGGGGGAGCATGATGCTTTGAGCAATGTGGATGTTACTTTTCATACCATTTACCGAAACACTGTTGCAGACCAACTACACTATTTACGAAAACGGTATTCCCTAATGGAAGTGGCCTCTTTCAACAGGATATTGCTCCCTCCCACACATATGGTCAAAGCTTTAAGTTTAGGCCAGATTCTAAGTACAAACCTCTTCACCAACACTAAAACTACTACTGAGTTGCACACCTATCCGAGTCTTCAAAAAGTGGAGACAAGTATAATATGTGTGTATAATCCAGAGTACATATTAAATACTATATCAACCATTGATACCAATGTTGGTCAGCCAGATTTTCATTTCCACCTAAATGTAATGACTTTCATAGACCGATATCTCAGGAATGGACTGGGAATTTCTTCACATCTGGTACAAACTGACTGATGAACAGGTGCAGAACTGATTAGAATGAAATGTTAATGTCAATGTGACACAAAACATGTACCCCTAACTCCAGAAATCATACTTGATTTATGATGAAGTATTAAGCATATTTTCTCATAGATAAATTATAATTTCTTTATTCCTTTAAAGCCTTCAATATACTCTGGATAGACATGGAACTGGGCAATTTACCAAAAAACTATCAAAACTGACACCTAGAATGTCTTGTTCATGTCAGTTAGTTCACTTATTATTTAACTTTTTATGCTGAACTTGGATAAACACAATTTCGTCTGCTGTTTCTGCTGTTCGTCTAAATTCAAGGAAAGTTCCACTTTAACCTTTCAACCTTTATTAACATGTGTTCATGAATTATTTATATATATATATAATTTTATTTGTATTTTTTATAGTTATAGTTATAGTTATAGTTATAGTTATAGTTATAGTTAGTTAGCTATTTTATAGTTATTATGACTTATCAATTGCATCAGTATATGGGAACAGTCCACGAATTGTCTATGGCAAAGGTTTACGTGAACAGTTCATGAAATGTCCATGGTGTTTGTCAAACGCGTTAAGTCTGTGGCATGATGCATGCTGGAGTTCATACAAAAAGGAGGGTTGGAAGTAGTATGGCTGCACATGTGGCAGCCATGGGGCCAGTCTTGTTGCTTAGTAAAGAGGTAATATCTGGGACGCTGCCTGAATACTGCAGCAGGAATGGATGGTAAGCTGATTGTAAGTCATGTCTTGGCAGGTGTCTCTCTCTTTATGGCAGCTGGTAAGAAAGCCTCACAGGTTCAGGAGCAGATGATGTCTAAGTCTAGATATCTATTTCCTCGCCAGCAGGGACATTGACTCCCCCAGCTGATCTACTCCAAGAGGCTGTGCTGGTGGTGCAACCAGAACTGGTGTCTTTACTCTCCCCGCTGGTGAGAACATGTGTTCAACCCAATCCATGATTCATCTAAAGTCTTAATTGTCAAGTCAAGGTCCATTTGTCTCACTATTGTGTGAACCATGTCCTCCCAGTAGTTCCAGAGTTTGCCTGGTCTTCATCTGGGTGTCAGATCTTTAACCAAGATACACTCACAAGGTTGCAGCACTGAACTCCTCAAAGTAAAGAAAGTACCTTTTTCTCCTTTTAGCAGCCTTCCAAACAGTTTTGTTGGTAATAGCATTGGCTTCTGCTATACTTCGCTTCTTTTTCACCACATAGTTTTACTGGCCACAGCCCCCGACCTTCCATTCAGAAGATAGAATGACCTGTTGCGTGTACAGTTGTAGGCAAAAGCCAGTTTGTTGAGGGACTTCTTCCAGTTCCTGATTCTCAAAATTTCCCTCATTGTTGTCTCCCTCAATTTCTCACATAACTTCAGCGTGAAGTAATTGAAAATAAGGTTTGCTGCAGTTTTTTCTGACTAGCAAGTAGTGGCATATGTTTGAGCAAAGGATGTACTCATATCAACGCACGCCACGTCCAATGACTTGTTTCATGGCAGATGTTTTTGGTTTTAGATAGGGCAAGCTTTAGTCACTTCTCAGTGAGCTCAATATTTGATTGCACATGTGGCCAAAAGAAGCAGTCACATACTCAAGATTCTGTCAGCACCTTGTTACCATGTTATGGTGCTGCTCTTCCAACATCTTTCCTTCGTATCTTTCTGGCAAAAACAGCTGCTTGCAGGCAGCAGTGCGGTACAGAAATGTACAGAAATCCCATTCAGCAAAGACTGACATAGATACAGATGTAAATGACCAAGTTGCAGGGCTACCCCAACAGCTTGGATAGCGGCAGCAATGGTGGTTGGTGGCAGTACCTCAGAGCTCTCTCTTTGAGTGACTCATCCAGCCATCTCTGCAACCTGGTCCAGTGAAGTG
This sequence comes from Rachycentron canadum, assembly GCA_038496675.1. Lineage (NCBI taxonomy): Eukaryota > Metazoa > Chordata > Actinopteri > Carangiformes > Rachycentridae > Rachycentron > Rachycentron canadum. The sequence goes on from CM076652.1 coordinate 24,928,820, forward strand.
ACTTTGTGAGCTTGGCCAACTTGGGCTAGGAGGGTAGTTATGTTGTGATAGTCGTTTTCTCTTTATGGAAAAACTTCTCACTGGCATCTCACAGGAGAGTGCATTTCCTGCTATGTTCAGCCCAATTTAATTTTTGAGATGAATTGGAACAACATTATCTATTTACAGAATGAGCATTGTGTGAGTTTGTCAGGTGAGGCCACATTGCACATTTCTTGGACTCTCTGCTATTTATAGTTAACACCCATCTCGAGGTGGTAACCCTATGTTATTTAAAGATGCTTCTCTAGATGGTCACGTTCCTCTGATTGTCCAGCTTGAAAATGATTTCTATTCCCACATTTTTAGCAGAGCATGCAGTGTTTATCTGATGCTGTCTCTAATACATACTATCTACATAACACACCACAATATTAAAAATATTACACAACATGCACAACATGTAGCTCAAATGAGGAGGTAGCAGCAGATTATACAAGGTTTCATAAATACCAGACAGCAAATCTTATAAAATGAAAAGTGCCTGGGTCATTTTGTGTGTAGCATATAAGTATGGCATAGGGAATAAAAGACTGCCCTTGGCTCTTGAATTGACGAGTTGCCAGATAGAAGTAGTATGAGGTATCTTCAACTATTTGTTTGCCTTCCTGTGTGCAGAAAATATATTGCAAAGTTGTTTTTGTGACTTGCCAATCATTTCCTGCACTCTTAACAATTCTGGACAGCATGTTTTTGTTCTTTGCTCTAAAGCACATGAGTAAAGCTTTGCAGTCCTGGATTATTTTGATGTCAAGAGTGCCTGCAGTTGTCTTTTGAACAATATCACATACACATAATGTAAATGACATTATGGGACTTTCTTGCCACTTTCTTTGTACATGTACAAGAAAGTCAAATATAACCTGTACTGGAGCCACAAAGAATTCGCAAAATTATTGTCTCTTGTCTAAGAGACAATAATTGAATGAGTTTTTAGGAGGATGCTAAAATGAGGAGTAGATTTTTCAGTTGAAATGATTAAAAATGTGTGTGACTATCTGCCTTGTGCCATTTTTAACATCTCCTTCAACAGGCACTCTCTTGGATCCCAGTGGCCTTTATGATGACGAGGTCTTCACGCCTGAGAGTTTACAAAAGTAAGTCACATAAACACAGTCAAGCTGTGTCCCGCATGCTTCTAAGAGCCCTCTGAGATCTGTCTTTCTGTGATTCAAATAGCTTGTCCCATTTGAACAAGTCTTCCTTGAAACCTCAAGGTTTTGTGAAAAACTGTTGTGTTGTCAAGGTTGCTAGGTAACAGGAGCTGCTTTTGTTGACGTAGCAGTAAGGGCAGGCACAGCAGACTCAAAGCGAAAAAACCCTCCATAGGCCAGACAATCTCATTTCAGTTTGGTCTTAATGGTTTACAATGGCTATGAAGGGCCACACCTCCATAGAGCAGTGTGTGTGCGAAACACATAGACTTTAAAGTGTGGATATGTGAGCCTACCCTAATATAAACCCTAATGCATCATGGTTATCTCTCAACATTATGCAACACACAATATAACACAAAGAATGCTCCAACTTTCTGTGGCTGTATTCTTATTCACATCCAAACAACTGTTTGATCAGCAATTAGTTACCACAATGTGAATATAAATACACATACATTTGTCATTTTAGGACTGACTTACATGCCCTACCCTAGCGGCAGGTTTAGCCCAGCCTTAAAGAGGACCTATTATGGCCATTTTTTAATCATCATTTTATTCTTTGTGTCTGCTAAAAGTTTATAAAAAACATGATTATTGTTCTTCTGTATGTCTTATACTGAATCATATACAATATTCACCCTCTGTCTGAAACGACTCTTTAAAGCCCCCTTTCCTCTTCTTATTTGCTGATTACCAGCAACTACCATGGCAACTACATATTCTGCCAATGTCTTCTGTAAACAATCAGTTGTGGCTTTATGCTTCAATTCTGCCTTATGGGTGTGAACCATAGGTGGCAGTACCTCAGAGCCATTGGGGCAAGAAAACAAGCACTGTCAGGCACTGTCAGTCATGAAGGAGGGAAGAGGCAGAGATGTGGAGAAGTGCTGTGAATGAAGTCACTATGAATTTAATTTATAACTTGGAACCCTTTGCCCTTTTTAATTCTATCCATAGACCTTTCCGGACTGAATGAATTAACTACTATTAACAAGTAGGGTAACTAGTTAAGTTAGGTAACTCCACTGTCCTATTGATTTACGGTGCTTGTACATCTAAATTATTGATACTTTTGTGCTTATAGTTTGGGGAGATGTTAGCATGAGTTAAATTTCAAAAGTATCTAACCGAAAACACCCACCCCCTCCTTTCGGGTATTCCTCCAAACCATTCCCTCGAAACACACGAATATGCATTACTGGAGAGAGGGAGAGAGTGGAATGTATTGGATATTATCCTTGTGATATCCAAAGATGGAGCAGCACATTCGCCAGTAAGAACACATCTAAGATTACAATAATGAATGTGAACAGCCAACACTATAGCTAGTTCTCAATGCTGTCAAGCCATGTTAGAATAGGTGGGAAATTGAATTAGTTGCAATAACTTACCACTGCTGAGCTACCACTGTAAAATGGCATTTCAGGCAAAGCTAGAAATATCAGCTAGGTTAGCTATAGTACTTATAGAGACTTACGTTTACTTAACTATACTACAGCAAGTTTATTTTGAATATTTTTATTGAATTTTCAGTGGTATGTCTATGAAAGTGTTGCAGCACCTATTAAGTTACATTGACATTTTTGTAACCATCAATGACGCATTAATGTTAGAGCTTCCAGAATGGGAGCATTGTTAGCTCTTTTTCCGAGTACACTTCAGATCCAAGCACTTAGGCCGAGGAGGTCATGAGAGAGGGAAAGTCTGAGGACAGGGGAGTCTTGGAGAAAATTGAAAATCTTCAAGCTCAAAGGATTGCAGATAACCAGGTATCTGTAATGACACATTACTTTAGATTTTTTTTACTAATACTTGCTCAAAATTCAGTAAAGCTGTTTTGTAATAATATCTTATCAGGTTTAGTTATCCATTGTTTTAAAGTTTTGAATTCGCAAACTTGGAACACTTTCATCACTTGTTAAAGCGCTATTAATTATCTATTTATATGCATAATCTGTTCTGACTTTATTTAAATAAAATCATGAAAACGATACATTCCTTTTCCTTAATAAGCAAACCTTTCCCTGTATAAGCAATAAAATAGTTGGAAATATGATAACAATCCATTGTGGAAGGAACTTGTTTGTTGTTTATTCATGTTTCTGGATGCAGAGGTGAGTGTTGCCTGATAGGTCAGACAGACAGGCTGCAACTGGCATCATGTGGGTCAGATGGCAGTTTTCTTCTGCTTTGACAGTGACTGTCCTTCAGAAAGAATATCACAATTACGGCATTAAAAGACACCCATGCAACTGTTAAAGAATAATAACACCACAGATGTGTGTATGAGACACATTACTTTTCACAGTTATAGTTGTAGTGGATAAATATTTAGCAATATCTAATTTTTGTGTAAAGAGGCATAGACTTTCTTTATATCAAATCTACATTTGAAAGTAATTAGTTACTTTCCTTGAGTTAGCAACATTTCTTTTTCATAAAGATTTAGTGACAATGCTATCAGTGATTTTACAAAGCCAGTACTAGTTGTGCCATGCTGAGGTAACTATGATATTTTAGATCATTATAAGTAGTTCTGAGTCTTTAGACTGGATGTTGCAGGCATAAATGTCTATACTGACTCACAACATAGTCATATGGATTGTCCATAAAGGTGTGTCACCAAACTCACCCAATGCCACGTGTCCAGTGTGTCTCTGATGTGCGCCACATTTCTACCTGCCAAAAGCTGGGATAGACTCTCACTGCCTCAGCAATACGTGCGTCAAATGTAGAAGTTGAAGAGTGTAAAGAAAAAACACACACAAAGTCCCATTTGAACCCACTAAGTTAAATACCACCAAATGAGATTTGCTCACAAGTACAATGCCAATTGCCAAATATTTAGACTGCACAGACTGCATACATGTAAATGTAATGTTAGCTACATATCTAGTAGCAGCTGATGTTGGAGAACTGGCCCTAGATTTTATTTCTATACGTCTACTTCTTCTTCTTCCTTGTCGTTTTTCTGACTTCAGCACTCTGGTCATGTGCAATAGTAAGTAGGAGGGCACCGCCAGCGTATGTGCAGGCACACCAGTGGGAGTTGACAGACAGGTAGGCCAGCCAATCCTTCCAGCCAGTCTAAATGGAATGATTGGAATAACTTTTAACAGGCCTGTTACTGTCACAGAGGACAGATTTGTTTTCTGTGTATAGAGCATTTGATTTATTCATTGCTCTCAGGATGTTAAGACAATGTAAAGTGTAACATAAAAAATGTTGGCTGTGAGCCTTATTCTCCCAATGGGCCACATTTAAGTCTGAACTGCCCCATATTGAGAAATAACTGTTGTGAAAATAAGGCATTTAACTGCATGAAAGGAGGAAACCTGGTAAAAATACATTTGATTTCTCCAGGCAATCGAGAACACAACATCTTTTTTTGGCTCCAAAACTAGAGAAAACGTTTCATTTTAAGTAGTTATGTGCTACGTGTTATGTGGGGGCATGCAAATTTTGCAGGGGATGTCCAGCTTGCAGGTGGGCAGCAGCAAGCGACGTGTTGATGTCAATAGGTCAAGGAAGTAAGGCCTGGATCCCTACAAGATTTGCCTTGAGATAGTTACTCCCATCAGAGTTAACTCTGTAGACCATGCACAAAAAGTTATACAACACATTATGAGAAAACTCAGAAAAACATACATCCTCTACCCAAACTGCCTCACTTTGCAGAAAAGTCTGCTTTCAATTTGTAAAACTAACTTTCATCCACACAATGATAAAACAATTCATAACTTTTTTCTTTGTTTAATCAATGTACTATTTTACCAATAAAATAACAATAATTAATAACTTAATTTGTTTAATTATTATTATTACCAGATTTACTACCAGATTACTTTATTTATTGTTGTTTATTGTACTTATTGGTTCATCTGTTCAATTGCAGGCTTCCGGCTTTTCACTTTGACTAATTTTTACATAGCAATTTGACACAGACATTGCAATGGAAGCATTCTGCCACCAGTGATTGTATAGAGATCATGTTAAATTATTATTTTCAATACACTGCTGTGACAGCGGAAGCCACTAGAATGTAACATGGAAAAAAAGGCGATAGCACAGTCCGTAGCAGCTTCATGACCAAGTTAAAATAGGCAATGGCACCAGGAAAAGCATTAATTTAAAGTATCATAACTCCTTTGACCTTTTACTTAGCCACTGCAGTCCATGATTTGTCAGTTTGTGTGATTTTGCTTGTTTTTATTTGTTGTCTTGTTACTTCCCCCCCTTTACTTTTACTGTATTGTGGTAGAATATGTTCAAGGCTACATCCTCTGTCTTCAACAGTATCATCTGTCGAACTATCTCAGTCAGAACTTCAGTCTACTGATCTTCTCTTTACACTGTGTATCCGTCAGAGTGATGGAAAACGAGGAGGGGAGGAAGGAGTACCTGGTATTTCCTCCCAGTAAAAGCCAATGTCCTGCCAGCAGCCAGAAGGGGAGAAAGATCCCGCTGAAAGGCAATGGACGCCGGATTGACTACATCCTCTACAGTGACGAGGGCCTGCAGCAGGACTGGAAACTGGTATGGTTTAGTGGAGGAAAACAGGAAAAGTTCTAAAGAACCAATAAAAAATGAGAACCAACAATGAATTGATACAAAGAAGAATGATCTGTGCATTCAAAGCCTGATAAATCTTATTGCTCTATGCCCTCTATGCCCCATTGTTGTCCAAGAGCACTGGTTAATATGTTCTTCTTTTCATTTCATTTCATTACTCTCTCTCTCTTTCTGTCTGACGCTCTGTGTGTCTCAGACCACAGTCACTTGATGCCACCTTGTGCCAGAATGCAATAACTGCCAAGTGAAACTGAGGTCCTCATCAACAAACCTCAAACCTCATTGTTCCTTTTTCACATTCTTCACACACCTTATGTCATTATGTTCTTTAATTCATAGTGTTTATACTTTAACTTATAACTTTAAATCATAATAAATACAGCAAAATATGTCTCAATACACTAACTGAAAATAATGATAGATTTCCTTGTAGTATTTAACAGTGCCAACACTAATAATAAGCAGTAGTTATGGCAGCATTTGTGGAAATATCAATGGTTGTAGTAGTGCTACTAGTAAGAAATAGCACCAATTATTATGGTTTGAACAAGTCCCTTCAGTTACAGTGGAGGGGACGTTAACACTACAGCACATAGTAATACTTTCGTTCTTGTTTGTGGAAAGTCCTGTCTGATTTTAGAATGACAACATCCCCTAGAACAAAGTGGGCCCTGTCATAAATGGCTTTTCCAGCGAGGTGTGGGGAAACTTGGTTGCCTAGTCCCTACCAACACTTTTGTGATGAACTGGAATAAAGACTCTGTTTATCAAGAATTCTAACTCCCAGAAGGACATATTGTCTTTGAAATATGTTTTACTATGTTATCATTGATGATCTGTTTTTACACTTTTCATGCTTCTGGCAGCCCTCAAGGAGCGTCATACTGTAGTTGACAAAAATGTTAATAAATTCTTACAGCTACCTGCCATAACAATGTGTTTGTAAAAAAACACATATTAAGTGTTATACTAACAAACCTTTAATAGGGGGGAACTGAAGTACAGTGTTGCCACGTGTACAGAGAATTACCACCTAAAGCTGCAGCTCATCTTAATTCAAAAGAGTTGTTTAGTTCATTTGGTTTTCCACATGCGATCCAAACTGAACCAAATCTCTGATGAACAGACTGTCAGCACCAAACAGCAGACAGACACAGTCAGGAATGAGCTGAGGAAGAAAGTGGCTGAAGAAGTTGATATTTTTCTCCTTAGTTGATGGAAAAGAAACAGAGCTAAAATATGAGTGAACATTAGTCCAGGTGGCTGGAAACAGAACTTCAAATGAATCCTTATGTTGCTCAGTGTCCACCTGATGTGTAAACACACAACTGTTTCCTTTTGTCCTTTACACCTTTTGTGATAATGTGTGAACCCCATGTTTTGTTCAGCTGCCCCAAGTGGCATCCAGTTCTATAATATTAAAGCTGAGATTGGTGAGGTCGTGACGATTTGATAATCATGGTTCCTATCTCTGCCATCAACAGGAAATTGAAGAGTTCAGCTTCGTCACCCAGCTGGCCGGCCTCACCGACCACTTGTCTGTGGCAATGCGATTGGCTGTGTCCACTGGCGAAGAGGAGCCTTAGGTTGATTAACCACTCGATTTTTTTCTAAATACTGCCATGAAGAATTGACAGACAGCCAGGGAGAGGAGGAGAGATTAAGAGTTTACAGATATATAGAGATACACTGCAGGTGTGCGAGAGATTTCATGGAACAGAAAAAGGTTGACACAAAAATGAATAAAGAAATGGGTGGGTGGATATAAAGCAGGTAGAGGAGAGCAGCATCAGAGGTGTGATATGAAAGAAAGAGCCAGAGAGATCAGAGAGCCATCTTCCTCGCTAACCTTCATACATACACACGCAACCACAAATATACGCAAAATACATTACCAAACACACAAACACAAGTGATGGACATTTTGACTGTTGAACATCCCCTGGCCTCTCTGCTCCTGCCCTCCAGCACTCCCTGAACTGAATTTGGAGGTTATTATTTACAGAGAATTGTTTCATGTAGCCAATTTCCAATCATTCCTTTTATTGGATCTGTTTTAGCTGTAGTGTAAGTCAGATTTTTTTTTTTTGTTTTATGTTTTTTATGATTCTAACTTCAGGGACAGTTTGATGCTCATCCTTAAGTGACTGTCCCAAAGGAAAACACATGATATAGATGATGAGAGTGAAGTGTACAGTTGCTGATTCGCCTTCACACTGACCGTCTGTGTGCTTGTGACGTGCACCTCTCTGAAAGCCTATTGGTCAGTTCTGCTGTCATCCAATTTACCGATCCCACATCTGTCCCAGGAACCTTAATAAGTGGCTTTTTTTTTTTAAATGAAAATAAAAACCTAAGAAAAAAAGAAACAATTCAAACTATAGTCTTTCTAAAACGAGAATGATAATATGATACTATTTCTATTGTCGCCACATTACTTTTTATAGGACATTTAATGCCTGTTTAATACTATGTTGTATGTTTCTAACAAGAGGTAGATTATTGTATAAAGGGATGAAACTGAAGAAAAAAGTTGTTTGATCCAGTAAAGTCTGTATAGCATGTTTTTTTAATTGGTGAAAATTAAAAGACTAAAGGACATTTTGGGAACCAAGGCTTTGCTGATGCATGATGGAAATGGTATCAGTTTACATCTTTATATATAGTGACATGATACACTTGCTTGCTTGAGTCTGGATGTCGGATGAGTCTGGACACAATTTGCCCTGAAATACACACTAACAAGCCAGTGTGGCATGTGTGCATGTGAGGCGTCACCTGCTGATGAAACTTAAGGCATACGGAGGCATACACAGAATCATACTGAGGATTTACTCAAAGAAACACAACTAAACACATCACGCACAGAGCTTTCAGGTGATGTGACACTCCCACTGCTGGCTGTATGCGGGGTCGTGAATTGACAACTTCACCTTTTCTAGGAGACTAACCATTATCAGCTGTAGCTATCTGGTTAGCAAGCCATCCCCATTGGTTTTGGTGTGAGTACAGCCACACCAATGGAACACTGCATTGTGACGACATCTGCAAAATCTCATAGTAGTGAAACATTCTGAAGACCTACAGGCTGCAAACACCGTACACTGTACAACATGCCATGTTTAAGTAAACACATCCAAGAGTGCAGTTTTATATTAATGACTTGCAAAGATGTGTGTGAATGTTGTTTCACGATGGGTTATGTTGAAAAATTAGGCAAGATGCAGCCTCCCAAATTATAAATGTTTCAAATGAAGTGAAAAGTTTACCCATAGCTTCATGACTCCAGTTTATGATCATAGTGAGACAGAAAAGAAGAAGCGTCTGTGTCAGAATAAAAGAAATAGCTGGGGATGATTTTTAAAAAAAGTATGTACATTGCTACCTGGTAACAGCTGTTGGCTGTTTCTGCCCCTGTCACTTATCAATATATTACAGACATACTGCCTCTGTTTTTGGTTGTACAGAAGGATGTAAACCACTTTACATTTACAACCTTTAACTCATAATGATGCTTCAATAGCATAACATTCATATTAGCATTCAACTAGCACTCTTTGACAGACAGACCATGGTGTCAAACAGAAGCTGGAAGTTTGGTTTACTCAGTGTCTTTTTTAAGAGGCATGTGAAAGGCCATTGTGTCCCCATTGTTAGAGTGTGGGAGCAGGTGTTAACCAAAGTTATTCTTACATTTTTTGTGGGATGCGGCAAGATCAGAGTTCTGAAGTGTACCAAGTCATTAAACCCCTCTCTGTTCTTCAAACAGCCAATTATCCAGTATAATCTACTGGTCATGCGAGAGCAAATACAGCGGTCAATCTCTAAATGAATTGAAGTTCTGGCTGCCCTCAAAGGAGGTTGATTGATTAAGTGTGTGTTTTATCACTTTGTGGAATCCAGCTTTTAGTTTGTAGTTATTTTTTCTTGAAATTGGTTAGTAGTAATCGTGGCCTCCCTATCAATTGAACATTACATATGCAAATGTGTCAGGAGGAATCACAATACAGGGAACACAGTTTGATCTCCATGGTTGGCATGGTGAATGATGTTTACAACAGTTTTTAAAGTTGTGTTTGGGCATTTATTACCTTTAGTTGACAGTTTAGAGTGACAGGAAAATGACATGCAGCAAGTATCCCCCCGGCTAGGAGCAAAACAAGGAATTTGCCACACAAAGTAATCACACCTATGTCATATGTGCTGTAACCCCTCTGCTATTGGAACGCCCCTTTTTTCAACAGTTCTTTCTTATCACTGGAGAGCTCAACTTTAGATGTGTATGTATGTTTGAGCTTCTCATTGTGTTATATTTTCAATACAGATATGCTAACTGGTGTTTCTCTGAACACACTGTGCTGAAATATAGACAATAGATCATACTGTTGCAAGTGTCCACAGTATGTAAAAGTGAATGCAGGTTAAACATACTATTTGTTTTGTTAAGTATGTTCATGTCAGGTCATTTGGCTGCTCTGACACTCTCTTTATGAGTCACATTATTAGGATTATTATGACTAATATGTTCTTATTATTACTATGGTTTGTATCTATTCTCTTTTCAATGCAAACATTTTATTTGATTGAGTGTGTCAGTGTGTCTCTTCTGTGACTCCTCGGGTTAGGCTGAATCTCAAATGATATCAAATGTAAATACACTAGGTCAACAGTGAGTTACAGAAAGGTACCACGGTTTATTTAAGAATATTCCCTTAGCTCAACTAAGTAATAGTTTAGGGAAAGTACAGTGGTGTTTATTTAATAACATTTCATTTCAACTGTTCTGTTCTAATACATGACACTTGTCATTCATTATTAAGTATGGTCAATATGTATGATTTGCTTGGAGAGAAACCATTTAGACAGCAGGAGTTGTGTAGTGTGATGTCTTCATGGTGAAAATACTGCTTTAAATACTTTATACCTCTTTTGTGTTATTTTTAAATGTTGGACTGTTGAAGTAATTCAGAATCTTATTCTGTATTGTTTTGCTAAATTAGCGTTTTTGCCAATTTTTAAAAACAAAAAAACACAGGAGAAAGTGATTGCAAAGAAACTGATTTAAATGTGATTTTCTAAAGGCAAAGGTCACAAAAGTACAGAGGTAAACCAGAATTCACCAGCTCTTTGGGCGGTTTTTTTAGTGATGTCATGGATGGAGAAAAAAATAGTAAGTAAATAAACACAGATTAGATTGTTCAGTTATGGTCTCTCCAGTTCTCAAGTATCTACAACCCATTGGGCTGTCTCCTGAAGTAATGCCTCTACTTAGTCATCTTTTTCAATAATAAGCATGTAATTAAATTTAAGGAACAGTCACTGATTTTTGTTTATGTTCAAAAACTATTTGGTTTGATTTAGGAAAAGGTTAAAATATAATGGGTTTAAATAAGTTATTATATTTAGATGGATGTCATCGTCATGTACAATAAAAAGGAAAGTCAAAAGAAACAACCTAGATCATTAGTTTCACACAGGAGTCACCAGGCCCCTGTGTTAAAGTCATTAGTTCTGCTGACCCATTGGCCCCACAATAATTTGTACAGTTGTAACGGTTGCCTAACAAGAAGGTCACGGTAAGCTTGATGACCTGCGGGTTCATTGTTTTACAGGACAGTCTTCACAAACCCTCTGTGGAGCTACACACTCACAACACTGACCCTCTGCACAGTAAACACCATGAGCGGATACAGCGCAGGGTGAGTGGAGTCAAGCAGGAGTAAACACCATATTCCCCACAGAGGGCTCCTTCTCTCACATGAGCTTTTTCTCAAATCATTTTCAAAGAATGCACACAGAAATTAGGTTATCCTTGGTCATCTGATTTGTTATTATGCAATGAGAACATAGACACCAAATTAATCTGTGTGTCCCCAGCCCTGGATACAACCCATTCAGAAAATCATATGCTGATTGATAATCAGGATCAAAGACTATAGAGAAAAAGTCTGAAAGACACTGTGAATCAAACAGAGCACTCACACGTGTTTACACAAACAAGTCACTGTTAGTCCACTGGAATATTTACAATATATTTCAACTGATAATCAGACAGGATTCATACATTATTTTGGTGTCTAAATTCTAAGGTAACCTAACAAATGGGACCTGTTGCTGTTTTTCCTGAAATGTTTGTAGTATTGTGTAACATTTCTGTTCAACAAACGCCATCAGGTTCAGGACAGAATTATTTGACTGTTGGTCAGGGCACAGCAGGTCCCAGTTGAGCTTGAAGATTTTGTAGCTGCATGTACTGTAACAATGCTTCATGCTAATAGTCTGAGTAGATGCTATCCTTTTCTGTTTTGATTTTCTATGATTTGTCTCGGTTCATGTTTTTTTTGTTTTGTTTTTTTTTTTTTGGTTGATTTTTGTCTTTCGATGGGGGATGTTTCTTGATAGGCTTTTCTAGCTTGGTCTCTATAATATGTTTTCTCTTTCTAAGCTTCTTCAACAAACTGCTTATTTTCTTCAGCTTTTTTCAAAAACAAGGATTTTTCCCTCAATCTGTGTCTGTGTGGTTATTTTGACAGTGAGTCTTCAGTGGTCTTGTGGAAATAATGGGAGGGGACGCTCATATCACATCACACAAATCCCCATTCTAATTCTAATTTCAGACTGCACCTTCAGAAATTAAAGATTTGTCTTATTTTTGGTTTTTTTGGTTTTTTTTGCCTTAACTAACGCAGCGAATGGAGTCATAGAAGTGCCACAAAAAAAAGATTAAGTCATTTAGCCCTGAGTTATTGAACCAAGAAGTTAGAATCTATGAGTATCTCCTCTTCTTCACCACACAACCTCATCAAAACTTGATTCAAGCTGCGCATCCATGAGTCTGCGTCTACTTCCTGTTGTCCGTGTTAAAACTTCCCCCAAAGTAGGAAAGTTTGGCCCATGACAGAAAAGCAAAAGAGAATGGGGGAAAAGCCAAGGCAAACATTTTATTTATTTTTCATTTTATATATCCATGTATTTTTAAATGTATTTATTTGTTGTATGATTTATAGTGAGTGAGGCCAAAAGTCACTGTAGCAGGCCTCTCAGAAGGCTGAAGGCCATGGCAATTTCACTTTGTTTACCATTTTCTGTCCATGGGTTTAGGCCAGGAGCAGCAGCTCAAGTCAGTTGGTTAGACAGCAGTCACAACACAGATGGAACAGAACAGAACTTCAGAAATGTGTTTTCATGCTGAAAGAATTCAAGGAGAACAAGTTTACTGACAGCCTCCAATAGACTTCACAAGATATATTCACAACTTGGAATAGTTAAAAAGAATTCCTATTGAGTGTTCATAAATATCGCAATGAATGACAACAGAAGTTACCTCAAAGCACGTTCTCTTGAGCAGAACCAGACGTGTGGTGGGAGGCCATCTGTTTTGTATGCTCAAAACATGTATGTACAAAGACTCTTCCACTGCAGTATATACATCATTAAAAGCACCTTAAAACCTAATCTGACATGGACAGGGAGCCAATGAGAGGAAGATAAAATTGGTGTAATTATGTCAAATTTCTGGAATTAGTTTTATTAAATTTTAGCTGCAGCATGTGAACGATTTGAAGACTTTTAATTCCAGATTGTGTTAGAAAACAAACACTGCAATAACCAAGCCTTGATTAAACAAAGCGTGAATTAGGATTTCACCACCTGCCATGAACAGAAATGACTTACTACGTTGGTGAAAAAAGGCAGTCTTGGTGATTAATCTTAGATTAGTCAGTGACCTTAATGCCATTAAAAATAGCTGTGGTGAGTGGGTGCATGGGTAGACCTCAAGTTCCACTTGAGTGGAACACAAATAAAATGTAATGTGTAAGTGGGTCTCTCCTGTGAGACTAATATATGATTACAACACTGATTTTTTTTGTCAGAAAATGGGAAGTGAAAGAAGTGTCCTTCTGCTTTTCATGAAGGGGGGAGAGGCCATGCTCTAAAAATTTACATTTGGTGGTGTGCTTGAGGTGAAAAAACCCTGACGTAAGTTTCAGTGTAAGTGAGTAAGAAATCATATCAGTTATATAGAGCACTGTTCAAAGGTCTAAGGTCACCACCAGCTTTGTTGTTTTAGCAAAGTTGTGTTGACCATATTTATTTTTTGGTCTCTTTATTAAAAAAGAAATTACAGGCAATGTACATAAAATTGTACACAATTTTTATCACAAAATGTCTCCGGTAGACAGACTCACACCCCGCCCACCCTGAGCCTGGTCCTACCCAAGGTTTCTGCCTCTTAAAGGGAAATTCTTCCTTGCTGCTGCTGTCAACAAGTGCTTCCTCATGGTGCCCTTTAGATAACTTTCCTTGAGGTAACTTTGTTATGATTTGCCATAGTATAAATAAAATAAATTTGAAAAATTTACAGGCAAAAGTTATATTATATATATAGTATTTACTGTGACCTCTCTTGGCACTAAGCACATCTTGAACTCCTCAGACTGTCCTGAAGTTTTCTGAAGTCACCTTCTGGTCTATTATACCAGGTTCTTTCAGCACTTCCCAGAGTTCTTCTTTAGATTGAGGTTGTCTTTTATTTCTCTCTGTCCAGCTGATCCCACACTGCCTCTATAATATTCAGCTCTGGACTCTGTGGAGGTCAGTCCATGACTGTCAGTGTTTTATCAGCTGTTTTTCTCTCTAAATGATTTTACTTCATTAGCAGTGAGCTTGGGATCATTATCATGCTAAAAAATAAAACCATTCCCATCCAGGCTCTTTCCAGAAGGAATGACATGATGAATTAAAACCTGTCTGTACTTTTCAGCATCATGATCCCATCAATTCAGACAATATCACCAACACCACTGGTAGAAATGCAGCTG
>CM076652.1:24956464-24994047 GCA_038496675.1 Rachycentron canadum
TAGCATGGACTATGGCGATCCTTGGTGATCATGTCGTCAGTGCTTGTCTTCCTAAGATGTGTATAAGAGACAGCTCTCTCTCTCTCTCTCTCTCTCTCTCTCTCTCTCTCTCTCTCTCTCTCTCTCACTTTCTCCAGCACTTCAGTATAACAAATATCTGATCAGACGCCACATGCTGAAGGATTTGGATTATGACTGACTTTGACTAAGATATCAGTTGTTGTGGTTCAACTCCATAGCAAGGCCATACTTTGTGATACTGTGTTAGACTACATTGTGTAAGATATAGGCCTAAGATTTACTTTGAAATCTGATCAGGTTTTAGGCTGTGAGAACTTTGCTGACACAGGTGTTTAGTAATAACACTGAAGTGTACCAGTAAAACACACCAGTGAGCCAGCATGCAGGATACCGGGGCTCAAATATTGACACACCTGGTATGCAGCCATTGTTAAAGTTATGCATTACCCCTGTGTCCTCCCTGCAATGACACACCAATGCTCGTCCCTTACCTGACAGAAAGTCTATTTGGCATTGAAATGATGTACATTCTTGCAACTCATTTGGGAGATAAAAAAAAAAAACCTGTCACCACAACATCTTGAACTCTGATGGTGATTTAGTGAGAAAAGTCACAGAAGGAAGCCAGATTTCTCTTAGAGCTACTGACTGTACCACTTTAAGATTTCGCAGATTGCAACCTGCGCGATAACTCATATAATCTGCTTTTTGATCATGTTTGAAACTTCACTGCTGCTCTATAAATCTGTCAAGATCTTGAAATTCCTTCAGGGAACAGCTGGTATGTATGTAAACAAAACTCTTTTTCCCAAAATGGCATATTTCTGAAGGCACTTGCAAATCACAGTCCTTGACCTTTAACCATCAGAAGTCAAGTGTCAAGTACAGCTCTGACCAGCAATGTAAGGAGAGCTAGAAATAGGCATGTAACTGCAATCCTAAAGCAGGTATTTACAGTTGACCATCAAGTTACCACATGTTCTGACTGTGACTGGTGTGTCCGAGAGCTTTATCAGCTTCTCTTGGTATTAAAAGTGACTTTGTATAGAAGCTTTCATTCTATACTAGATGCCTTTTAAATGGAGAGCTCTCCTGTTACAGAGGTCCACATATTAAAGGAGTGGATGTGTGCTTTATGTGTATGAACGCATCTGGTTAAACAAGCAGATTAACTAGACCAAAGCCTTCCTTCATTCACTCACTCAAGGTCAGTAGGCAAGGCGGTCAATCCTAAGCTTGTCAAACCGTCTTATCTGGACACACACACACACACACAGCTGAGAATCTTAGTGGAGTGCGACAACAACAGGATAGACAGCAGGACAGACAGACAGGCAGTCTTACAATCACACACAGATCAGTGAGGCAGATAAAGAGGTCTATGACCATAGTGTTAAGAGATTCATGCTTATCCAGCACATTATTGGCTGCTTCATTCAAATGCAGTTACTAGTGAATTACAGCCCATATTGCATATTGGCTCATATAAGCAATTGTACACAGCTCTGTATAGTTTAACATTATACGCATGTTACGTGAAAAGTGACACTGACATCAAAGTATGTATTTTGTGTTTGACAGCTGTTGCAAAATTTAAATGTGTGCATGTCACAAGAGCAACATGTCAAAAAACTTTATAGGGAAGACTTTATAGGGATATTGTTTGTCAAACACCCATTTAATTGATCAACAGTATTTAAACGATAGTTTCACACGACACTTCTCATGCTCATTTTAACACTGAAATAGGTTCTGCTTGTTGTAATTAATGCATTTATCAGACCTTGAAGTTTCTGGAAATTTACATACAAACATACATGATACACTGTAAAAAATTTTCACTGTTTAACAGTTAAGTGCTGGCAACCAACCAATGTGAAATTCTACACAACATGTACATATTGAATGATTACCTTAACTAAATTGTAGCAATACATTTGTATTTCAAAAAGAATTTTTAATTCTCACTTTTTTATTACCTCAGTAAATTGCTAGTTTCAAGTCTTCTTCAATACAAAATTATGTTCATTCTTTAAATTATGGGCCCATTTAGACAAAAATAAGACGATAAAGCTTGGCTTTCCCTTGATTCATAGACTGCACCAGAAGTAGAGACCTGCCTGACTATTAGGATACGAGTACATAGAGCACAATGCAGGTCAGATCTACCTTCTCCTCCTCCTTAGTACTCCTGGTTTCAAAAAATCAAGATGGTGATGGCCAAATTACAAACTCGAGGCTTCAAAACAGCAGTCGGTGATTTGCCACTTGGTTTAAACATCCATACATGGAAGAATATTCATGCTTTGCTAACTTGAAAAGCTTGAAAATCCAATACGCTCTAAAGAGTCGGATACAAAATACATGCTGAAGAGTGTTAAACAAGGAGTCGAGGGTAGTAATGAGGGTAGTCAGTCTTTTAGAGATTCTGATCTCCATCTTTTAATCATCAAAAAGGAGTAAATGAAAAAATAAAGAACATGTTTTGTGTCAGTGAACTGAAGACAAACCCAGTAATATGGTTATATTTCACAGCTGCCCTGAGAATCCTTAATGATGTATTTGCTAATGAATGGATGGGTGGACAGAAGGATGGGTGTGTGTTATTATACTGTGTTGCACAGGTGTTGCATTTTTTTTGTCCACACCCTATCTAATGCATAATGGACTACACACCGCTGTGCTTAGTGGCCATAAAAACCTTATTGGGTGGTTACTCTTTCAGGCTGTACACAGTTTCTCAGCTGCCCTATTCTAGAGTCACATCACAAGTTAATACCGAGTTAATACCTGTGTTCTTTTGAATGACATCACTCAAAAGAACACAGGTATTAACTTCTCATTACACACTTGTTTTTACACTTGTCTTTTCTTGACTTGTCCCAAGTCACCTTGAAGACAAGGAAACTCTCAGTCATGAACAGTTACCGTGTCATGACATAATTTCAGATTTACTGAATTCCACACATTGACACACACAACTAAATTATACTGTGGATTTTTGTATGTATATAATGTTGTGCCTTGATTTCCACTTTTATCCCTGGATACATTCTTGTTCGGCCAGAAGCCTCTTGGATCTTTATCAGTTGTATTTTGGCTATTCAGTTGTCATCACAGACAACACGAACACATGTACTGAGAAAAGTAATGTGGATATACTGCTGCAGAAACCCCATTTCCCGGTCTCTAAGCTGGCCACTTGAAAATTACAAGTGTAGTGTTTTCCATTGCGATAACCATCCTCTAGTGAGGTGTGTATGTATTAAGCTATTCTAGTTGGAGCTGGACACTTTTTGTACTTACTGCAGACAGCAGCCTGTTTACAAACCAAATTCACAAAGACTTCACCACCTCTGGGCACATCAGGCTACTCTGTCAGAGTGCGTGTGCATGCAGGGATGGGGTCTTGCACGTGTACATGTTCATGCATGCTCAGCCTAGCCATCGCAGAGAAGTCGTTTACTCTCCTTTCTCAGTATTTTTCTTAGATCTGCTCTTGTTCTCTGTGACTCTATTTTGAGACACACATGTCTGCTGTGACTCACTACTTAATGATTCTGTCAGATTTCATCTCAGGAACGCTAGATTGTAGTGGAACATTCACTCTCTAATTTGGAAAAAAAAAAAAAAAAAGTGGGTAGTATCACTCCAAGGGTCCTGCTTCCGGTCCATGCGGACCACCCTGGTCAGATTAGGTGCTGACGCAGTTTAGTTTGGACTGTAACTCTCCCATTGACTCTGCTGGACTGGCAGATTCTTATCTTTCCCAAAAACACTGGCCTTTGCCCCTGTTTAAGCCAGTTCTATTTTAAATTCAACAATGGAGAATTATCTTTTCAAACAGTCTGGTGTTCAGTAAACACAACTTCCCTCGCATACACCATCAGTGTGTGACTCTCTGTTGTTCTCTCATTTATCCTTCTACGTTCCCCAGATGTCTCATTCGATACTCTCTGGTTCATGCCTCACACATCTGTTAGGTGTGTGTGTGTGTGTGTGTGTGTGTGTGTGTGTGTGTGTGTGTGTGTGTGTGTGTGTGTGTGTGTGTGTGTGTGTGTGTGTGTGTGTGTGTGTGTTGTTTGTGTGTAAATGTGTGTTTGTATTGGATGCTAGAAAGTAGGCCTGTCAGGATGTGAGGGGGCTAGCTGCTGCCTCAGGGCTGAGAGGGGGACAGAATGAGAGAGAGAAGTAGGAATGTGAGGAATCCTGTGGGAAACCCACTTTGACCATTTGTATGTTTATTTTTTCTGTGTCCCATGGCCCAGCTTGGTGTAACTTTAACAAGATATTTTTGTTTTAATATTTTATATGCTACAGCACACTATGTGGTTAATAAATGTCAATTTCAATAGAATAATTCATTGTACAGAGCTGAAACCATAGATGAACAGAAAATAATTGCAAACTATTTTAATAATCATTTAAGGCATTTTACAAGTGGATCTCCAGGTCACCGCAGACACCATACTCCTGTATTCTCTCATGTTTTAAACTCTCATTTTTTACCTAAATGCAGACACTCAAAACTGCAAACCATCAAAAGCTGTTCCTGTGCAGTCCCCATGCTGATTTTGAGTGATTATTCCGAATGCTGTGATTATAAAATGTAAACAATTAAAAAATACTTTGTAATTACAGTTTTGTGTAGTTTTAACATAGCTATGTATTTGTCACCCTATTGTGGCTATATTCACACTGAGAAAGAGAGGGTGTTTCAGGTTTCAGGTGAATATCTGCCAAAACATACATCTAAATCCTCCAGTACTGGCCCTTGAACAATTTTTAAAAAAAAAATGATACACAAAACTGATGGTAGAGAAGAGAGAAGAGAAATAGGACAGAGGAAATAGGACCAACTTTTAGGTTATTAGTCTATTTTCAGAGAGCTGGCACTGCGCTGGAACCACTATTCAATTAGGGCTGAGGGAAGTCTAATAAGGACAGACCTGCCCCAAGGGGTTGAGACTACTGCTGTGACTGAAAATGTGTAACTGTCACACTATGGAGCTGTATTTCTGAAACCAAACATAATTTTTATCTTAAATTTCCCACTTCAGTTGTACAACAACTAATAACCAATGCTAAATGCCAATCCATTGATATCAGCTATTGGCAACTGTGATCAAAACACACTGGCATTAGTGCAAGAAGCCAATACCATTAGAACCCGGTATAGGTCGCAATGGGGCTGGAATGTTACACAGAAATCAGCCGACAGCTCCTCACTGCTGTGTTTGTGCCAATAATTACAGTGTTTGTGAAACCTGTTAAGTAAGAAAAAGTGTTGTTTGCTGAGTATCCACTGAGATGTTTGGTCAGTTGGACGTTTAAGTGAGCTCTGTCAAGTGTTTGATCAGTACCAAGGACCTGTGGCTGAGAGTGTTTAGGTTGTTTTAGACTTCAGTCTGGACTTTTTGGATGATATATACCAGGTTCACATCTGCACCACAGACAAGCCTAGGCAAGCCAGGTTCAGCAAGACTACAGATGGAGCGTGTAGGAAACAGAAACTGAAACCTCTGACCCATGACTTTCTGTCCTGGAGTGACATTGGCTTTCTGACAGGTTAAGTATTTTCGAGAATTGTCAGGATATATTGCAACGCATTTTAGTCGAGCCTTGCATTCTTCTTTAGACAGGTTGCGTGGAATAAAAAGACACATTGATCATAAGAATTAATATTTGAAAAAAAGCAGTACCACCAAGGTCTCTGTCTGACAGACAGCAGTCACATGGCACCATTTTCACTGATTCAAAATGAAAGATAGCTCCAGCTAAAACTTTTAGCTGACTTCCTAGTGCACTTAGACTTAGCTCACTAATTTTGGGACTCTAAATTATTGAGGAGAGATCCATAACTTAACTTTCACAGGACTAAAAAAACTGCATGTTTAGAATCTCCAGTCAAATATATACGTCTGCTAAGCATGAGCAGGGTTTCGTGACATCAACTGTCTGCTTGCTGATTATCTAGCAACAAAGGAAGTGTGGAAGACCTTTTTAACGTGTGGGGCTGCTCTTGCTTCCTGCTGGGGGCCCCCGGTTGCAGCATTCGGCGGTTAGGCTGAGGCCCCCTTGCCAGCCCCTCTGCATTCTAGTGTGGCCTCTCCCTCACCTTTACTACATAAATATAATAATTATCATCACTATTGTCAATAATAGTTATTATTACATTATATTATGTTATTATGATACTGTCTATGTCTATACATGTACATGTAAATATGTGAATATATAATATTTTGCCATTTCATTGGTATTACCAATGTATCGCATTATTATTGTTATTATTGTTGTTGTATTGTGTACAATAGACTCTAGAACATCATTAAGATTTTCACAGTGCTACTACTTTTACAGATACTGGTTTTTCCATTACTTTAACAGTATTCTAATCAGTACTTAATTTTTAAGAGGGAAAAAAAACAAAAAAAAAGAACAGAATTAACATTGCTTTATTTTATCACATTTAAACAGAATTGCTTTGAAAAAATCAATACTATGGGATGATTTTCTTATGATGTAAATGTAAAACAATTTAAATCATATCAAAATCACTTATACACTATACTAGATGCTATAATTTATCATTACATCGAGTTACTACAGAACCTTTTGACAGCACTTTATTGTGCAGTGGTTAGCCAGCAGCCCCCACATCACTATGTCCGCCTGCTGAAACGTGAATGTGTTCAGTATCAACAGGTCGTCCCTGGTGTACTGGATCTCACTGGGTTCAGATGCAGAAAGCAAGCCTTCACCTAGGTGCCACGCTGACACCAACACCACCAGGATAAAAAGCACGTCACTGAATAATGACACAATTTCAATTGGCCACCTGTCTACTTGTCACTATGGACAAATGATGGACTTTTTAGACAAACAACAAACATGCACTTCACTTGCTGTTTATCCAACAGGTTGTCACACCACGGCCACATGGACGGTAACATCAACGGTACACACATGTTTCCACATGTGGAAGGAATGAGTGAAGCCTTTCTCCCTACAGATGTACCCCCCCCCCAACCCCCCAATTGGTAGATGATTTCAAGGGGATAGAAAGTGAATCAATATTTCTATTTGGGGTGCACAATTCTGAAAATCTCACAATTCAATTTTGATTTTGATTCTCAGGGTGCTATATAGCATCCATTAATAGATGCTATATATTTCATAGTAACATTAATTATCTTGATACAATGACACCTGTCCAATATTAGGCATTTTGTCCTCAAAGTTGTGTTGGAAGCAGGAAATATGGACAAGCATTAGGATGTTAATGACTTTGGCAAGGCCCAAATTGTGATTGATCTCCCAAGTCCAAGACTTACCTCTGCTACAGAGGATAAGTTCATTACATTATATATTTCTCTTTTATTTTGAAAAATGTTGATAAACAGCATGATAAATCAGCAGATTTACATAGCTTTCTATAACCCTGTAGGTCTACCTGTCATTCATTATACTAACGACTGGGATAATTCCTTGAACATATTAGCAGCTTTGTCATATTAAAGTTTTGGTGATACCACTGACAAGTTTTCTCCTATTCCACTTTTTAACCCGTGTCCCTGTAACTTAATTGAAAAGCGAAATGCTTCCAAGCAGTAGTACTCAGTATTTCACATATTTCCTCTTATCTGATTGATCTGAAAATATTTCTGCTGTAACATGTGTTTTATAAATGTTTGGTAAATAGTAAAATAGTTATTCACTCTGAGAGTTCTTGCGTAGACAAGCAGCCCTCCTTCCCTCCAACACAACACTCCTCTAGTAGCGTTTCATGATACTCAGCCATTAATCACAGCATTTTGTGTGTGTGAGAGTGTGTATGTTTGGAGTGGCTGTGTTCTTGCTTGTGTGGCTGAAAGTGCGCTTCGCATCAGTGTGGGCGCTGGGAAGGGCAGAGAAAGACCGGATGAATGAGGCTGGTGAGGGAGAACGTAAGCAGGAGGTGCAGAGGAAATCTATTATTTCCTCTATCTGAAAGCTTTTCTTGCCTACAGGCCAACTCCTGACCTTTTACCTCTCAGACAATGGATCTTTATTTTTATGATTTTAATGCATGTATAAGCTTGTAGTTCACTAAAAGCATAAACATGTGTAACGTGGTCAGCAGGCTGCCACTCGTTCTGCTGTTTTTATGTCAAAATTAAATAGTCAATCCTGAGTTCTAATTGCTTTTTTATAAATATAAAATACCAATGCATTTAATTTTGATAAGCTTATGCCCGTGTCCTCAGGTGAATCTGGTCTTGGGAAATCGACGCTCATCAACTCTCTGTTCCTGACTGACCTGTACTCCAAGGACTACCCTGGGCCTTCCCAACGCATTAAGAAGACTGTGCAGGTGAGCCGGGTCACATGTCATACCAGCACTGACGGTCGGTAAGGTCTCTGGGGAGGTCATGCAGAGCTGGGAAAAGTGGGGAGTCGTGGAAGTTGATGTTTACTATAGCCTTCCTTTGTCTATGGAACAAAGGAACATGTGGTGTACCCTAGGGTGGGGGGTCAAGATGGCCAACTCAGAGTTGTTGCTGTGACCACATGGTCTGACCAAGGAAGACTACCCTAAGATGACAGTAAATGTGTGTGATACAAGGTCTAGTGCTGGGATGTGCCACAGGTATGTGTGTGAACATACAAGTATAAGTGTAGCTAACCAACAGCCAAGAGCCTAGAAATAGGCAAAAAAAAAAAATGGGCAAACAACTGCAAAGGACAGTAGACACAATAACTAGCTCGGTATGTGTACATCCAAAGTTAATCCAGTCATCCAGTCCTGTGCTTAGCTGTTCTGTGCTATGCTAGTTGAAGTTATCCCCAGTCACTTAACCCAGTAAACAGAAGAGCATAGAAAGGCCCTGTCCAGCTGCGTGGCTTGCTTTGCAATGCAATATTAAATGTGAATTGAGGTGAGTTAATAAAAGTTGTGCACAAGAAGAGGAAAAACACTGCCTGAAACTTGGAAACATAAGCTATGTATAATAGTAGCAGTATGAGAGACAATGTCCAATTCAACTGTGTGTCAGTTGTTTGCTTTTCTTGATGCAGGACAAACTCTTTTTGTGTGAAATGCAAATGTAACGTTGTATTTTAGAATATAAACTTTCTGCTTATAACATGAACACAAAAACATTTCCCAACTTCAAAGCTTTATTGGTAAATTGTTGTAGTTGTCACACTGTTACTGAGGGTATAAGTCGTATACTAATCTAATAGACATATAGAAGACAGGAGAGTATTTGGGAGAGGAGGAAGAGACATGGATGGAGTATCATGGAAAAGACCAGAGAGAAAGAGGGATAGAGGAACATAGACGTACACAGCAAGGCCACAGGGCCTGGTTTTGTCCTTTTATGGTCACAACAAACTGA
This sequence comes from Rachycentron canadum, assembly GCA_038496675.1. NCBI lineage: Eukaryota > Metazoa > Chordata > Actinopteri > Carangiformes > Rachycentridae > Rachycentron > Rachycentron canadum. The sequence continues at coordinate 24,965,869 of CM076652.1, forward strand.
AGAGGAGGAGGAGAGATCCTCCAGATGCTTCTGGAGCAGCAGTGGGGAACAGAGGACAGAGGGAGGGTGGTGAGGCAGTTTAGGGGGAAAAAAACAGCAGAGTAGAAGATGGAGATGTAACTGCAGCCGTTAGGGACTGTGCGTGTGCGTGTGTGTGTGTGTGTGCGTGTGTGCGCGCGTGTGTGGTTGTGTTAATACTCAGTGAGAGATGGCGTAGTCAGAGGTGACAAAGAAAAACAAGGAATTTGGTGAGAGCCTCCATCGTTCCCTCAGGGTCAGTATCAGGGCGAGAATGTTCCCTCTGAACATATCACCCACCATAAAATATATATGTAAATATAAATACACATATAATATAATCTGTGTGTTTGGACATTAGGGTGCACATGTATGACAGTAAAATAGTGAAATGCTACACAGTCCTTCTAAGCGTGGCTCGATAGGACTGTGCACCAAAAACAGCAGGAAGAACATTTTGAATGTTGTATGACGAGGAAAATGCATTCAACATGTTTGTTACACCTGAAGGACACAAACAATACTATTTTAGTGAGAGACTAAGAGGCTGTGAACATGACTTTTGTATGGTGATGAGAAATCAGTACCTCACATTAGAACGGCTTTTAAAGAAAACTAACATTAAGCTCAACACCCAGCTCTCCTGGAAGTCTTTTGGAAGTTGTGAACATAGACAACTTGATGTCACAGCCATAGACTATAAAGAAAGATGGACGTAGTCTCTATGACTTCACCCACAGGTTTCTGAAGAGCGGTCCAGCAGTGCACAAGCAGAGTGAGCTGCTAAACTGTGGACAGTCTGACTCCAAACTTGCAAATGAACATAAAAAGATGACAGTAAACAAAGAAAACATACCAGATAGCAGATTCAAAGATGGGTGCTTAGATCACATGGCACGTGGGGTGTGAGTTTTTTTTTGTTAAAGCCAGTTCAGGTAGTCTATGGGGTGCGAGTTAAAAGAGGGTTAGCTACATGCAAGGTCTAGTGCTGGGATTCACATAAAAATTCACCTGCCTGTGCAGTTTTCATGAAGGAGGAAAATAGTTACAGACCAATTTTTTGACAGGGTCATATCAGGTCATGTCCAAAAATCCCAGCGTGAAAGTAGCAAACCAAGAGCGGAAGTTTTGCGAGTGAACAGACGTAGCCTGAGCGCGAGGAGAAGGACTCGAGCTTGAGCACAGGACATTCGTGCAAGGAACAGTATATCTGAGTGCAAACAAACAGTTTTGAGTTTCAGAGTTTTGAGTGTTTGTGCTCGGGCAGGGGGGATTTGAGAGAGGAAAGAACTTTAAGGGAGTGCGATACAAAAACTGAAGGTGAAATCAAGATAATGTGCTCTCAAACTGAAAGATCACGCTCTGGTATAAAGTTAGGAAAGAAACTCTTTAGAGAAAAGTAAATATTTGACCATTTAATCGTATTTAATGAACATTTAATGAAATGTGAAACAACACTTGGGTATCGGTACCAGACCTGTCAGAGTCCTACAGATTCTTCTGACACAGAAATCACATCATTTATCAAAGGGCATTACAAAAAATGTTTTTGTCCACTACATCTATTCATGAATTCTACCGGACAGCCCCAGTATGTGATGTCTGACGCTGTATCATCATGCACTGTGTCTTCTGTTGTGTTCCACCGTATGCAGAAGCAAAGCTAAATTTACCTTTTTTTTTTTATTTGCTAACGCTGAAGACAGTAAGATCCTTTCGCTCCATCGCTCGCATCAATCCTCAAATGAACCCCATGAGCACAGCGTGCGCATAAATGGATGCTGTGGTCTGAGGCCAAGGAAGAGAGACAGGGTCAGAGTATTTTTATTCCCGAACAATCTCATGTTTTGTCGCTCACTCACATTCCCCCAGATCAGATTTCTTTTAAATGATGGTGTTGAGACTGACGGCATTTTTGAGGTTTTCTCCCAAATCTTGTTTTTCTTCACTGACACAGTGGAAATAGCAGATTTGGTTTTGAGATGGCTGACATGTCATGCACAAACACTTCTAGTACAAACATATGCTTTAACACAGATGCTGGACGCACAATTAAGATCAGATATGTCAGATGACTGAGGTGCATTACATGTATGCTCATCTGTAAATTCAGACAGATTATCTGAAGGTTTGCAGAAGCTGGCAAAGGTTTGTGTTAGCTGTATTTTGATTCAGGGGGTGATCCTAAAATAACTAGATGGCCTTGTTAAAGTATGCGGCAAAGTGAGGGAACAGCAGAGGAGCTGCAGGAAATTATGGATCTGTGCGACTGGCTACTGCTTTTACGGTTTCAAACTCAGTTATTTTAACAACAACAATATGTTGGAGCCTGGATTATTTTAGTACCGTGTGTCACATACTGCCATGCTACTGGATGTTACAATACCACAAATCTGGTAGTTGCTACCAATAACAAAATACCATTATTGTCAATGCAAAAACAGAGGCTGCTGCATGCACAGTGTGCTCACTTACACACGCACATGAACACACCTCCATGCAGTCAGCACGCAAGCAGTCGTTTAAACGGCCCGACAAGGTGACAGACCAATGGTGTGAAAACATCCATCTGAAAAGTCAGCGTTATATTCTAGACAGGAATGACGGTAGCCTGTTCATGTTTTGAGCACCCATCTTACATTAAGAGCTGTTGTTATGTTAGCGTAAGCGAAACAATATTGGTCACATTTCAGGACATGAACACGCTGAAGATATTTCTGTTTATATAAGGTTAACAACTAAGACTGTGTACAGATGTCTGTTTTAGCTGCTCAGTCTGTGCAGTTTCTACCTTTCATTCAGACCTACACTAACATTTTGGTGTTACTGCTTACCATGTAGGTACTGAAAGCTTTTCTCCTCCTGAAAGGTCTTCTTCTCCTCCTGTTTTATGTCATGCTTTTTAGGGTTGTTATTTTTACCTCGCCAGACCTTAATGAATTACTTTTCCAGTCCGTATGACGATATGATATGACGATCCTCGGTACTTACAGTTTTGTTGAAAAACGAGTATTTCCAGAATCTTGGCATCGACTGAAGCACCGATTCTTGTCATGTCCCTTTGCACTCCACGGAGTATACAGGACTGGTTTTCCTTTTTTATTTCACTTAAAGATGTGTTATATATTTTGAAATTAAGATATTGCATCTTTAAGTAATACATTCCATGACTATACATGTATTGATATATTTTATAACAAGAAATGAATTTCTATGGCCCTCACAACAAAAAAGTCTTACACAGCCTCTGGTAACGAGGACACTATCCGCTATATCTTACACCTGCCGTAAAGCAATGTAAAGCTCAAAGCAGATGTCTTTGCTAGTTTCAGACCAACACAATTGTAATTTTCCTCTCCAGCACCAGTATCATTTAGATAAAAAAAATACACTTGCACCCATCTGGGCACCCATTGCTCTTAAAGTGAGGTGTGGTCGGGGACAATGTTGGCGCGTTATTTTGAAACAGTAGAATGTTGATTGTGCAATTGGCCAACAAAACCCGATTCTGAAGTAAGTTTCACAGTGTTTCACTGCTATTTTAAGGGTGTATTATCAAGAGAGTAATAGGTGCCTACATAGGCAGGCACACAGCGAACATTTTTCACCACAGTTTCTTAATGAACTGAAACTGTCTTTGCACAATGTTTAGATGAGAAAGATGTGATTTGTGCTGCTGCTTATTTATAGAGCTGTGTGCAGCGCATTCATTTGAGGGGCTGTGTGTGCCAGGACTGGGTTCACTGTTCAGTCACAATGTGTAATTAACCTGCCACAAATAGAATCTAATTCCATTCAATCGAATTTCGATTTGATAAAATTATAATTCTGCATCTATTGGTGAGGAGCAGGTCATCGTCCATCACTCATCTATTGTTATCTGATTGCTCACACATACTGCTGGCAGATTTTGAATGTCTGAATCTCCCAGCAGGATGTGTGGGTGCACTTACAATGTATCATCAGTGCCCTTAGTGGGAGAGGATACTATAGGCCAAAGTGCATGTGCCTATTCTGTATTCTGAAGTGTATTTACAAAGTTTTAAATCCTCACGAATCCAGAAAGATAATCAGAAAGTTGTAACAAATACGATTTATGTTTGACATGTCTTTCCGTTCAGATTCAAAAGCTAGAGGCTAAGTCGTATGTAATCACCCTAATGTCCAAGGCTTTCTCATCAGTACACTAACATGTGGGAATGTTGGCATGTTTCAGGTGGAGCAGTCTAAAGTACTGATTAAGGAAGGAGGGGTCCAGCTGACACTCACCATCGTTGATACTCCAGGGTTTGGAGATGCAGTGGACAACAGTAACTGGTAAGTACTTCCACTAATCATTTTTTTTCAGGAAAAATATGTTTTGCCAAATCATCTGTTTTTTTTTTTCTGATCATTTCATGTCTGATACCTTTCCACCATCTTCCCAGTTGGCAGCCAGTCATAAACTACATTGACAGTAAGTGTGAGGACTTCCTGAATGCAGAGTCACGGGTAAACCGCAGATCCATGCCAGACAACAGAGTCCACTGCTGCCTGTACTTCATTGCACCCTCTGGACATGGGTAGGTTTTGCCTGGGATGAAGCTGTAATGACATGATGTGATACGTATGTAACAGGAACATACATATATGTTAAGAAGATGTTAAGATAATAATAACAAGAATGAGATTTAAAAAAATATATCTGACCATGGCAGTAATGCTGTCAGTGTTCTTATAGTTCGTTACACGGCAAGTCCTCATAATAGCTTTGACGCGTGAGCGTCAGTACATTAAAATCTAATCTATACATCATTCGGTTGAATCGGGTGTGGAGAAGATCAAATGATACTTGGATTATGCATAGCTGCCTCAAACAGGGATGAGCACTAAAAGATAAATATTTAGTTAATGGGTGATGGTCCTTTAAAGACCCCATGAATTGTATCAGTGCTTTTCATAATGTTTTTCCTGGTGGAACTGTTGAGGGCTAAATCTCAAGTATAAACCAATGGGCCATTAGTTAAGAGAGAAAAGCACTTAAATTTGACAGAACAATGAACTTCTTAGCTTGGACTTTTATACATCCATTAGTTAATCCATAGCTGTGGCAGCAGGTAGTGTACATAAGGTTTGAAACCAAAACAGTTGTCTGAAAGTCAAGGGATCATTTTTTTTGTTTGTTAGTATGAGCAACCCCTTTCATGTTTGAGTCTATTCTTATCTATCTAATCTTGATCTATTGTGTATTTAGAAACATGAATTAGTGCAGCTTTAAGTTTATTTCAAGACTTTAATGATTCCAAATGTAAACACCGCCTTGAAAATTGGGGAAGATATCAGTCATTTCTCAAGCAGCATTTGTCAAGTGGGAACATGCCTTTATTCTTGTCGGCATGCTCCGTTTGGGCCCTAATAACACTGTCCTGCACAGGTTTAAATCAAAGTACCATGCCAACAAGTGTGTGATGTAAACCTGGATATTTTTTACTCTTCTTTGGCTCGGTTTACTCTACAGTTTCACCCAGCTCTTTCTTTGCAGGCTATAAGGATATAGTAAGTGTGTGTCTGTGCCATAGACAAGGAGGCTGCCAGCCAGTGTTTGTGACCCACAAAAGTTATATAATCAGATCCTGCTCATGCTCAGTTCTGCTTTTATCACTGAATCACCCAGTCAGAGTGTAAGCTCGCAGCAACTCACAGAGGCAGGCCTCTCATCTCAGACACACAAGCACACTCTGTCTTCTGACATCCTGCACTGTCTCAGATAGTGTGCGTTTGTGTTATGTGTTGTGTGTGTGCTGCAGAATAACAGTTTGCATGGCTTGGGGAAAGACTGGAGAAGTAACAACAGTTAATTCAGTTTCTCTCACTGCTGGTCAGATAAATCCCTGACACTGAAAGCGTCTGGACAGTCGGTCAAGATACTGACTGTCTGTAAATCTGTAAGACACAAGGTCTGTCAGGCTCTGTTGGTTAAATTGTGTCTTTGCTGTAGGCTATATCTAGTGTACAGTTATGGTTGGCCCTCTGCTGGTGACCTATTGAACTACATTTAGTTTGAAAAAACGCACGTAGCACATTTAGTGTGGTATTTTCTTTATAATGTATATTTATTCTGCAATTGCAGGGTGAGTCACCTACCTGCAGTGTCATGACAGCACTGTTGGTACGCATAAAACAATTTTTATTGGAAACAACCACAAGTCAATTTCCCACCATCAGTCCTCTGTAACAACTTGTCATGTTCAGAGAAGAAGGGCCTATATAGCATATCCCAGCATGCACTTGGTGAGATAGAGGGTATAGGTCACCAGTTTCCTGAGCCAAAACACCCAGAAAGGTAAGATTGTATTAGTGATAAAATGCTCACATGGATGCCTGTTTGTTATGGCAAACCTGCAAATCATCCTCACACTGGTCAACTGTTTCTTGATTGTATAGCAAATGATTGGACTAACATTTAGGTGTTGGTGGTTTGGGTCACTAGCCACCTGTTCTTACTGTTCTTTCTGTCTCCCCATCAGTCTGAAGCCGCTGGACATTGAGTTCATGAAGAGACTCCATGACAAAGTCAATGTCATCCCTCTTATAGCAAAAGCTGACACTTTGACCCCCGAAGAGTGCCAGCTTTTTAAAAAACAGGTATTTGTGTTTATTCATATCACACTCCTGTCCTGTGGCTCGGTGGAGTCTTGTTTTTACAGTCGGGTTACCAGGCAACAGCCTGAGAAATTTCCTGGAGGTGCAAGAAGGTGGATAAAAGAAACAGTTCATCAAAAATAGTTCCAGCACATGGCACTCAATTCACTAGCTGTCATTTTAACATTTTTTGTGAATGGATTAAATAAATTAGTGTGTTGTTTAATGAACATTAGAGGTGTTAATTTCTTGAAATTTGAATAGACACAAGACGCTTCATTTTTTTTTTCCCTCCGTTCTTGCCATGCCAACTTAATCCAATGAAAAAAAGGAAATAGTTATGTTTGAACAATTTCTGTAAGTGCGTAATGATTATTCATCTCATAGAGAAATTACATTCCTTTATTTCAATCTCTATATGTTTGCAGGCCTATACTATGTGTGCATGAAACCTTTTATCTGATTACTTCTCCTTTCTTCAGATAATGAAAGAGATACAGGAGCACAAAATCAAAATTTATGAATTCCCAGACACAGAGGATGACGACGACAACAAACTCATCCGAAAGATAAAGGTAATGGACCAGACAGGCTTGTTAGTAATTTAAAATATATATGAAGTGCTTCTGATTGATCTCAGCAGGAAGAGTAGAAGGGACAACCCCTGGATCTTACATTTTGTTGGGATGCTTTCTGGTGTGACCAGTCCCTTAAAAATACTAAATGTAAATCTGAGACAATTACCTCAGTGCAGTGCACTTCAGTCCACTGCACTGAAGAAGGGAGTTGAAATGTAAATGTATTTATGTATAATACGAGTACCTCATTCGAAACATTCACACAATTAAGTCACATATTGCGATGTTGAATTGTGATGTCAGTGGCCACAGAAAGCAAACACTCAAACTCTGAAACTGAACAGGAATGAGTAGGTATCCATCCAGATAAAATAGAAAATTGTGTGTCTTCCCATTCCAGGAGAAGATGCCATTGGCAGTAGTTGGCAGCAACGTTGTTATTGAGGTGAACGGCAAGAAGGTCAGAGGTCGCCAGTACCCATGGGGCGTGGCAGAAGGTAGGTTCACTTCCAGAGAGGAAGAATACAACTTCAAATTCGTGGCCAAGCGACTAAAGCAGCTGTGAATACTTGAAGTGTGACCACTTTGAGGGTTTATTAGACAAAAAAAGACATGAGGCATGTTGGAATTTGGAGTTGACATGTTTTCAAATGTCTAGCTGTCATGTTTTTTTTGTGCGAGAGACAGTGCATGTTCTCTGCTGCAAGCTCCTGAATGTGAACTGCTGAATGTGTTAACTACCAGGTAATACAAAAAGAAAAAGAAAAATGGAAGCTAGGAAATAAGATTACCGGTAATTTAAATCTTACTGGTCACTGAAGGGAACTGAGTCTGATTGGTGAAGTTTTAATCTGTGTGCTTTATTAGATGGCGATGCTTCAGGTGATAAAATTAGTTTGTTGTACTTCCTGTTTTCGTTGGCAGTGGTTCTGAGTTTACAGTAACATCACCTGTTGACAGGGTGTAGGACTTGATGCTCGTCTAGCACTAGGACTGTCTTCATCTACTGGTGGTCAAGCTCTATTCTCTTGACACCACCGATGTATAGCTGTTTGTTAATTGTAGCAGCTCTTTGTGTTTCACAATGTGTCAGTTATGTTTTCCTGTAAAAGATTCTCACTGCCACCAGCATATTAGACCAAAACAAGTGCCACACCTCCAGCCTCTGTCTAACTCAACCTGTGCTCTGGTCCCACATCTTTTCTTTTACATGCAAAAGTGGTTGCTTCAGTGGAGGAAATTCTGAAAGCTTGTTTTCACCTGAAGGCTGTGTACTGGCCTGTGTGAGCTCATGTGTTGCCGGCGCCTGTGTGTGAAAATATGGCGAAGGCCAGCTGTTTTACGGCAGGGTTACCAAAACAGAATAGAGAGACTCAGATTACAACACAACATGGGGGGGGTGTCTTCGTTGTACACTCAGGACACCATTACTCCACTATATAATCGAGTTTATTGTCATTTACAGAACCTTTAACCCCCATGTCATGGAGTTGCCCCGATTACTGTTTGACAAGTATGAAGTTTTCAAGCGGTTATTACAGTCTTTTTTTGACAGTTTGGCCTTGATCCTGAAAAGGAGGATCAATATAGTGTATTATGGGATATGTTGTGTTAGTATTGCAGCAAGCAAGACATCATTAGACACAATGAAGTGTTGTTGCTCCTATCAGTGTTTCATTTGTATTAAAGTCCCCTGAAAGATGATGCTGTATCTATCTTTGTATGAAGTAATATACCTTTTTTACTCTCTGGTTGACCGTTTATCAGTCTTTCACTTTTCATTCTTTCTTTTCTCTCTTTTTTCTTTTTTCTTCGTCTATTCTTTTCCATGACTGACAGAGGGCATTTTTGGTAAACAAAACCATCTCTCACTTTATTTCAACCCCCCCCTCCCCCCCAACATCCCACCCACCCCGACCCCCTACCCCACTCCACCTCCCTTAGAGTGTCCCCTAAACTCTCATTCCCTTCCTTCACTCCACTTTTATGTTGCTGTACTGTCTCATCATTAGACTGATGGTCAAACCAATGCTCTAATCAGACTTGGGCTGAATACATATTGAAACTTTCCCTAACACTAGAAAGCACCATTGGAAACAAAAAAGAATATGGATACATGGAACATGGGTAAAATATGAAAGAATGTAGACCAAAATTATTCATGTGTTCCCTGCAGAACGTAGGTCCACATACTAATGGCTTATACCAATGCCAAAAGAGTCTCTAAAGCAATTTGTCATTTATATTCTTATATTTAACAGATAAAATATGCTGTGGGTTTTCTCTTGAAGGGGATAGTACTTGGGTGTACACACCACGTATGACTATGATAATGTCCCAGTTCCCTGGGTTTATTTTAACCACAAATCAATTCGGCTCTCAACACAAAATTTCATCTTTTTCCATCCTCATCATATCATTTGGTGTAAATTAGAGCCAATATATAAGCACAGATCACAGATTATCAGCTGCTTTTAGTTTATAATAGAAATGTTAATAATCATATGTAAGATAAATCCAAAATATTCTGTAGGTTGGGGGGATTTAGTTGTCATGTTGCTGTTACATGGTTCCTCCACCAGAGTACTGACAATTTCAGAGGTTTAGAAATGTAAAATATCTTTCTCAATATCCAAATTACACATTTACTTAGTTGCTCAGTGCTTACTTATAAAAATGTGTCAAATGTGCTTCAATAATAGTTCTTCTTATAGTTCCCTTGAAATAGTGCATAGGACATCGCAAAAAATCATTCTGCACCAGAGCAAAATCCAAGTTGCACTGCCATGAGTGTTTTTTAGATTTTATATAAGTCTAAAGAATAGTGTTACTACTGAACAAAAGAGCCAGTAATATAGAAGGGGGACACATGAATGATTATTTTTGTTTTTTTATATCTTACTTATTCTCACTTAATTTGAGTTGACCCATAAAACAATCTTTCAAAAACTCCCTGAATGTTCACTGTAATCCAGAGCAATTGCAACTTGTGTCTTATTATTTCAGCTTTAACAACTCACCACAGTAATTACTGAGATTTGAGAACAATGTTACATTACCACAACGAAGTTTGACAGGATAAGAGACAGAGAGCAAGCTGTAAGCAAACTAACAGTTTACCTAGAAGCGATTTGCACCAAACATGGTGGAGGGATGGGGAACGGGCCAGGGAAGAATCCGTTAAATTATGGGGCAGATCTCCATCATTTACTGTGAATTAGAATTTTTTGGTGTACAATGTATGACAGTGGCCTTGGTGGAGAGCTGCACTCTCTAAAGATAAAAATGAAAGTGATCACACCTGAAACGTTGCCAATGATCCATCACTAAACAGGAAAACTGTGGGCACATTAAATAGAGTGGGTCAAACGTGTTTTTCTGACTTTGGGATTTGCTTTAAAACCTCTATAACTGCTTTCTTAATCCATCAGACATTTTTATCACATCACTGTGTTCTCAAATCTCAGCAATTAACATGGAGAATATAATGTAACTATTACTAAGTATAATGTTTTAAAATTGCAAAAAATAAGACCATGGTTGCAACTAATGGGAATTACCCTGTAAGGTGCATTTGATGACATTCAGTCTGGTGTGCTCAGGAAGCTTTCATACACTTGGTTTTTTTGTCCCAGGTCTGATGCTGTAAATAGTCATGGAGAAAACTAGAGGCTGTTTGGTGCTGATGCTCCAGCTGCAATAGAAACATCACTCTAATGCTGTGGTTCCCTTCTTTGCTCCTGTGGTATAACGTGTAGCAGCGTCATTTAATCTTAGCTGTGCTTTACCACACGATTTTACAGTGGCCAACAAGCGAAAATGCACTGCAACAGCAAAAACCGCTTCATTAAGAGTAACAACTACACATTCAAAAATAATGTAGATTTAAAAACCACATATGTAAATACAAAACAAATACAACAACAGAAACATGCTGCAAATACAAAAAAAATACAGAGACAATAACACACAAAGCCCGAAACAAATGCCATAACCAGACACTGCATATCCAGACAACGCAATGGAAGTGCTCCAAGCCTCTAGGGGGAAGTGGAAAAAGCTTGAGCTTCAACCCAAGAGGCAGAGAAAAGACAGAGACACTGACAATCCTTACACGACAGTCAAAAAGGCAAAAGTAACTTTTAAGAAGAAGAAACAACTGAGCATAATAATAATCAATGATTATAAAAAAATACATAAAAATAAACAATAATTAATAATATGAAAAATATAACATTAGGTTGGGCTTTTTTAATGTTACGGCATTTTAAATTTTATTATCTAATTTAAATAGGCATCAAATAATGGATAAGGTTACTCATTCAAACTATTTATGATGACTAATAGATAAGATGCCATACAAATGCCTGGTTAAGGCTCTGAGATTTTATTTTTTATATGCATATTAATGTGACAGTGTCCGATCACTGTCAGCCGGCACCTGAAATGGTATGTGCTGCTGCCCGTGACAGGAAACCCCTTTCTGATCTGTCTCTGCTTTGGCCTCTTGGGTCAAAGCTCAAGCTCTTCCATTTGGCGTTTCCCCTAGAGATCTGGGGCATTTCTGTTGTGTTATCTGGATACGCAGCGTATTGCTGTTTAATTTAGGGGACTTGTGTGTTTCTGTGTCTGTTTTTGCATCGCTTTGCATTTTCATTTGCAGGGCGTTTCCGTTGTTGTATTTGTTTTGTATTTTCATATGTGTTTTTGGATCTTCATCTTCTCTGAATATGCAGCTCATTTCTCTTAATTGAAGCATTTTAGGTGCTTGCAGTGCCTTTGACCTTGTCGCCCACCGTATGAATCAGCTCGCTGAATTTTGTTTGACTTGAATTTGTTGCGTTGGGGCAGGGTGAGGAAGGTGTGTAAGCCTTAATGTATCACTGGACCAAGGACTGGGATCCACCATCCTAACACATTGCTTATAGGTTCATGACCAGGTAGTGATGAGTTAGTGTTTTGCAGAACGGCATGTAGCTCATTTAAGTCATCAAGATAACATGTGGCTTGGTAGCATGAATTCTCACTCATTAGCATAGCTGGAATTTTTAATGTAGAAATGGGTTTTTTTGAAAAAGAAATCCAGCATATACATACACACTTGCTGCATGTTTCAAATAAACAGTTGTGTGCTCTTGATTCATCAAACCAATGCAGTTCATCATCATGGCCTAAATAAACTATGCTAGTAAAGAAGACACTCAAAACACCTGATGGATGGAGACAGTTTTCCAAATGTCCATGTCTCACTGATTGACAGATACAAACTGAAGTGAATTAAGCAAAAAAAAAACTGAAATATGCATCAGGTGTTTTTGGACATTCATCGACAAGTAAGATCTGTTTACTATTAAATTACTATTACTATTAAGCTAAAGCCCATTTTTTCCTATGACCCTTGACCCCACTTAGGTCCTCTACTTGTTCCTCATTGAGTCTGTCCACAGCTGGTAATGCATAGATCATATAACCACCCCTCCAATAACCACACTCCCTCACCCTCTACAAGCCTCCTAAGTCAGTTAGCTTGGACACATGCTGGCTACGGTGTTGAGCTGGGCCAAATCTGGGCTGAATCTGGGCCAAACATGGGCTGGTTCTGGGTCCAAAGCGGGCCAAGTCTGAGCCATAATATACCCAGCTGCTCCAGACCCAGATTTAGCCCCCGCTGGGTGCAGACAGTAACTGAAAAACCGTACCCCTCCCCTCCGTCAGAGCTCCCTCCTCTAGAAGAGACAGGAGGTCAATGGCTGGCTTGGGATGCCAAGGGGCAGGACTGCTTAAGTTTCATCAATGGTAAGGTGTCCTCCTTATTTGGTCCCCTGATGATGTTTGACTGCCATTCGGAGGAAGGCTTACCAACAAGGAGCTGTATATTGATGAAGAAGGATCTGGGGATCCACCACACACATCCTTAACAGGAGTCCTGCAGTCCTTTTTCAAAAATTCCATCTGACTGTGTAACCATGTCTTTGTTGCTGAAAATGAAGACTCACAATCATCTAACTGTGCTATGTTGAAAGAAGACCAGTTCTGTTTACAGTTGTCTGACCAAGAATTCCTGCTTGTTCTAACGAAGTTGTATCTGTAGGTCCAACAGTTACAGGATATGATCAGATAGGAGGCGTTTGTAGTGCTCAAATACACAAACTCAGCTGAAAGTGAATCAACCACTAATGTTTCGTATTGAAGCTGCATTAATCAATCAATAATTGTTTGGGTCAAATGTATTTGTGTAAAGTGTAAGGGATCACTCGTAGGGGTGAACCCACAGAAAATTATCACGAAACATTGCAGTCCCCCTCCGCTCTGGTTTAATGGCTTTCATGGGTTTCACTAATTTTGTTCTCAGAAGCAGTTGGCAACTGCTTTCTGCAAAAAAAAGCTCAGATAAACCCACTGTACCAAACAGCAGACAGATAAAGTTATTTAGTTACTGGTCTTGTATGACCAGTGGCTTATGGTGGCTAATGGCTAATGTTAGTAAATGTTGCTTGTAACATTAGTGATACTGTTAATGTTAATTATTTAATTAATGTTTCAATAGTTTTACCACAAAACATCCATCCACAACAATTTGAATATAGAACAAAGCAATCCACAGAAAGGGCAAGCTGCTCTACCATTGAAAATGTAAAGCATTCCTCGGACTGGGAAAATGTCTTGAAGGCAGTGAAGACACTATCAACCATGGCCATGGCTTTCTGCTGTGTAAGTCGTCTACATATCAGTTTTCGAAACAAGCAGTTTATCGGTTTGAATCATATTTTCAAACAAGGGAGATGTCAAGGACTTAGGGTATCCCCTAAGTCTCTGCTGCTCTTCAGTTTGCTCACAAATGACCTGCAAGTCCATCTGACTGTGTAATATATACTGACTGTCTGCTTTGTGCAGCTTTGTGCAGATGACACAATCATATATGCAACAGCTAAACCTCACCTAGCAAGGCAACCGAGATCCTCACAGCCTACCTTAATGATTTCCTTTAGTGGCTGCAACATAATCACCTTATTTTAAATCTGAAAAAGACAGTATCCATTTGTTTCTCCACTAGAAAACAGGGCTCACCTGGAAACTTTAAAAGCAAGAAGGCTCAAAAACAGTAACCAACCCTAACTGCTTCAAATTAATTAGACACCATATACCCACATGCAGCACAGTTATTTATGCACTCTACAATGGGGCTCCTCACATCTGTATATAATCAGGCATTGAAACATACTGAAACAACACAAGATACGTTTTGAGAGCTTTATTTGTCTTTGTTTTCTAAGGTTAGTTTATAAATGCATCAACAGTTCAGCACCACTCTCAGAGTCACTTGCCAAATATATTCAAAGGCAAGTCAGTAGCAGAGTAGCTAGGAGCTCAGGGAACGGCAGCTATAAAATACCACATCGTAGAGCTACATTTTCTAGGGCCGTGAACTGTGGAACACATTTACCAACTGAAATGTCTCCAGATCTAAATTCCTTTATGTGCTCTCCTGAAAGTGTTGGCTAAGCAAACCAAATCTGTACCCATTTCTAGGTAATGAATTGTTTTTGCTTGACTGTTTGTATACTTGTTGTGCTCTTGTCTCCTCTAGACTGCACAACTGTATATTTTTAACTAATTGAATGATACTATCAATTGTGTTATTCTCTTGTCTTGTTAGTTTTGATATTGTCATTACTGACTATGCATCACTATCAATGCATTTGACATTTACATATTTGCTGTTATGATAATGAAAATTGAAAAGCCCATCTAGGGACAGGAGTTGAAAATCAGCAACTATAAACTGTCAACACTTTTAGGTAATTTAGTTTAATGCCTGGTACTGGAACTATATTAAGTTGGATTGTCCCTATCAAATAAATAACTAAACTATAACTATACTATAAGTAATTACTAATTACTTCCATAATCTTAATTATATAAATATGTCTCCTTAAAGCTTAGCAACATTAGGTAATAGCCACCAAGCCACAGGTCAAACTTGTAGTAGTAACATATGCAAACGTAATGTATTGCAGCAGGCGTGGTGTGTTTTATAACTTCAGTGGTGTTGTAGTCTGTTCAACATCAGGTCATGAACATGTCTAAATAAATAAGTGATTCTGAAAATAGCTTTTTCAGAACCAGTGGTTGGCAATAGAGTTTCTCATGAAAGACATAGTTAGGGAGCCCAAATTTACAGAGGTGTAAATCATCCTATGTGATCATGGCCTGGTCTCTTTCTCCTTGGCTGTTTGTCTTTGTGCACTTCTACAACTGATGACGTAGTGTGCCTTTTGTACTGTCCCTGTAGACACTGGCTACACATGAACACCCTGTTCTCAACATCCCCTCTTTTTTGGTCGATTAAATGAACCTAACTTACTATGATATGTGTGTGTTTCAACCATGAGATTAGTAACATTAATTTTAACTTGGTGGTGTTTTTCTTAATATTTATTACCATTGTAATCCCACCATCTAAATAACACACACTACCATAGTATTGCTTTTGCTCACCATGAACACAATAACACGTTTCTGCTGGGACTGCCTTTGCATTTGAACACAGCCAGAGGTAAATCATGTATTTAGGCCCTGCACAGTTATGCTTAATGGGAAAACTTATGTGGAAGCTGAGGTAGTAGTGCTTCAAATTTCCTTTCTAGTTGTTTCCCTTGAGACCAGATGATGATATTAGGATTTTTATTTCTATGAGAAGTCTTGATGTGAAATAACTTTGGTATCTATGTGTCTGTCCTCCTCCCTCTCTATCTTTCCATCTCTACCCGTGTGTTTCAGTGGAGAATGGGGAACACTGCGACTTCACTGTTCTTCGCAACATGTTGATCAGGTGAGACTGTTTTGCTTGGCTTGTTTTTTACAAACTTAAAACTCATAAACACACTGAGTTGTAATTCTTTGATGAATGGAACAGTCACATTATGTCCTCTCAAATCTAACACTGAGACTCAAGGTTAACTAAGTCAACTAATGGCACCATTCATTTACATTAAAGGAATTAGACTGTGACAATAATCTTTTTGAAGCAGTAGGTTTAGCTTTTTTGATTTAGATGAGCCACCTTCTGTCTTAACATCCCTGATTTCTTTTCTTTTTTTCAACCCTTTCCATAGGACTCATATGCAGGATCTGAAGGATGTCACCAACAATGTCCATTACGAGAATTACCGCAGTAAGAAACTTGCTGCCGTCACCTGTAACGGAGTGGATACTTCCAAGACCAAGGGACAGCTCACTAAGTACGGGCATGGTCATTAATATAGAACTATCCTGGTTTTAAAGGTCCCATATTGAGATTTCCGTGTTATTTCTTTTTCCTTTTTTTATTATAAAGCAGGTTGAGGTTCTCATTCCACAGAGAAATACACAGTGTGTGTTCAAAAACTGTACATTCAAATAAGCCATTGTGGTGTCACAACGAAGCAGTTGCTCCTTTATCAGCCATGCCCCAAGTCCAGGTCACCTGGATCCACCAGCCAACCTTGGGGGATTTGGTTTTATTGTAAATCTACCTTTTTTTTTTTTTATTGGATCACTTGGAAAATGCTCTGTTGTTTCTAGAGTGCTTGACAGTGGAGCTGTAAAACTACGCTGAGGTGGCTTTTGGTACTTAAAACCACAAATATATCGAAAGGTAGATATCAACGCAAATATAACACTGGTAAAGTGTAACATGGGACCTTTTTAAAGAAACAGAACACATTTAGAAACACCAGGGGCTGACTGGTTGCAGCTTTTCTTGTTTATTAGGTGAACAAAACAAACATAAAAACTGACACAGGTAAAGACCAGAATTTGAGAACCAATCTAATAAGGGAAGCAGATTTCTTGAGGAACATGGTTTGAGGGAGGAGCAGTCATCTCAAAGTTGCCTCTGAGAGTTCAAATCGGGTACAAAAATTATATATTAATATAAAAATTATATTATATAATATATTATATTAATATAGAAATATAGATGTAATTGATTTTGAGTGATGAATTAACCCTACAGCAAAGTAACCTACAATAAAGTAACTTTCATCACCATTCAGTAGATGTGCTGAAAAACACCATGGCTCTTTAGGACGTACAGGTGAATTATTGTGATTTTTATGACGTTTAGAAGGTGGAATGATGTCCATTTTTTCCTTTTTTTTTTTTTTCAAATGTATATTTTTTGTAATGGCAAGTGCCCATTTTCCCATTTTAATGCACACTTTAATCAATCATTACCACAGTTTATGCACAGACAATGACCTTAGATCATCTGAAGTGAATTTTGTACGATTCCATTCAGCAGATTCTGAGATCCAAACTGTTCGCATTGGTAGCATCCCCTAGAGGCAGTAGATGCCAAGACTGTGCCAGGAGCTGAGGTCCACATTCGGGCATCAAGTTTCATTAGAAATGTAAAATTTATATTTTTAAACCTGGGATTAGGGCATAGATGCAGATGATTTGATGATGACTGAAAATAGGAGCCAAGTGAAAGCATATAGCACCTTTCTAGAGCAGAGACAGTCTTGAAGCTGACTTATTAGGTCGGATTATTTTTAGAAAGAGCAGTTGGTTTAGTACTTGTATTCTGTCCCATGATTACTTTTGACCCCTCAAGGGAAAATGACTGCCCCCAATTTGGTAGTTCCTGTCATTTATCCTAACATCATCAGCCCCTTATTCCATAACAAGATTACATCTATCCAAATTTCTCTCCCATAGGCTTGAGCAGCTTTGCTAACTGTACATTGTGACTTGGCATGTTTCAGTTTGAAACATATAATACAAACATGTAATTATCTATCATTTACAAAAAAAAAAACCAATATGAAATACAACAGAAAAACGACTCCATTTTCCCAATATTATATTTTTCCAAAATCTAAACTACAGGCCTAGCAGAGTCTTTGAACACAGGCTTAGTGAGTTACGTGGGTTCTAACTCATTTCCGTGATCAACAGGAGTCCCCTGGCACAGATGGAGGAGGAGCGCAGGGAGCATGTGATGAAAATGAAGAAAATGGAGGCGGAAATGGAACAAGTCTTTGAAATGAAGGTTAAGGAGAAAAAGCAGAAACTGAAGGATTCAGAGGCTGAGGTGGGTTGAGAATTGGTGTATGTGTGTTTCTCTGCCAGGGTGAAAGAAGGACAGGGCAGATGCACATTCTGCACAGTGACGGAGTGTAACACCGCGAGCTTCAAACTCCTACGGGTTGTTGTCAAAAGCTCTGGATAAAACTAGTGCTGTAGACCTTGAGACCTTTAATTCAGCCAAATAAAATTTTAAACACGTTTGTTATTTGTGTGAATCGGAGCATTCAACTTAATGAACCTCTAGAATGAACTACTGTATTCTATGAAAGGTCTGAGGGAGCAAAGTGAGAGGGAAATGGTAACACACAATAGAGACCTAACGTGCACGTGTGTGTTATCAAAACTCATATCCCAGCCTGAGACGTTTCAGGAACTATATTCTTGCAATTTTAATAGAGCACAGAAACTGAAGTTGTGTTTGAGGCTAACTATCAAATGTTGTTATCCTCAGCTGGAGCGACGCCATGAACAGATGAAAAGGAACTTGGAGGCACAGTATAAAGAGCTGGAGGAGAAGAGACGAGTGTTTGAGGAGGAGAAGGCCAACTGGGAGGCTCAGCAGAGAATTCTCGAGCAGCAGAAACTGGACGCCTCCAAGTTCGTAGCACTTATCATCATCACAACACATCATCATCCATTCATCATGCATCATTCACATTTCAGTTATTTGAATTTATTGCTTGATTCTTATCAGTAATACATACAGTAATCAGACATTTTTAACTGTAGAAGAAGCAAGATGATGTGTGCTGGCTCTCTGTCACACTGACCTACTTGTATAGAAGAGATCCATCCTTGCATAATGGTTTTCTTTCAAATGTTATGTTGTTATGTTATTCTGCACAAAAGAGAAGTAATGTTCTCTGTGTTCACTCTTGTTTCTCACACAGGACAATGGAAAAGAACAAGAAGAAAGGGAAAATCTTTTGAAGAGAGACACCTGTTCCTTCAGTTTTACACAAACTTTCTTTCCTTCATCCTCCCTGAAGTTCACATCTACTATGGCTCTATGAACACACACACACACACACACACACACACACACACACAGATAAATAAAACTCTCAACACATTTCATAATGTTCCTCTGTGTTACATTTAATATGTTACACAGCATCACATGTGACATGGACACATATTTACACATGCAAATACCCACAGCAGCTCACATGCTTGTCTCTCTTTTTGATTTTCCTGAGGAATGCATGTGGTTGTGAAGGTCTATTTTCCTATATTTCCTGACAAAGAGGAGAAGCCTGAGTTCCTCTGAGCGTACAATACTGAGTAATTACATGGCAGAGAATATGCCTAGCCATTTGTACACATGTAGTAGTCGTATGTTCTCTAGATATCCAGATAGACACACTATCTTCTTCCTCAGCGTTGTTTTTTTTTATTGTTCTCAAAAATGTAACACAAGTTACTTAAACGCTCAAGTCATAATAACATCTTGAGAGTGTGTTAGGAAAAGTGAGAGTGTATGGAAGTGAAGGTAACTGAATCAGGTGGCAGCTGTGGAGGATCAGTCAGGTGGAATTAAGGCCCGGTCATACTCAAAAGCAGTGAAGTGAAATGAATATGTTTTCTTGGGCCAGGTACTGAACTGCTAATTTGTTCATTAGCAGGCATTCTGTCCGCCACTAGCCAGTCAGGAAGATGCTAAGCTCTGTCACAGTCGCTTGGCACTTTCCTTCCTCCTGGTATTTTGTTTATTCTACATCATTTCTTTCAATAAATAGATAATAAAGGTGAGGAAAAAACTCTTGAGAAGGAGCTTTCTGAGTGTTAGTTACACAACTCATCAGCTAAGTCGGTGGTACAAATACTAATTTCACAAAAAAACTTACTAACTTTACTAACAGGACTTTTGTCCCAAAAGAAATGAATTGTAATGTCTGGATGTTTTCTAGGTGAGGGCTGTTACTAATGTTTTGTTCCAGTATTTCATTTATAAAATTATTATTATTATTATTATCTCATGCTAAAGGTTCAAAACAAAGTTAATAGTAAACCTCAAAAGATCTCTGACTGTAACATTTTTTTTCTTTTAAATCAATTTGATGTTAAATTTGTACCATCAACCCCGGCCTCATAACTGGCTAAAGACTTTTATTTGTGGAGCCATTTATACAAATTCATGTGACTTTTTTCTCTCCACATAGAGGACATTAAAGAGTTAACAGGTAATAAGCTTTATCAGCTTTGTCCATTTTGGACTTTCAAAGTCTTGGTCAGCGTGACTTGTTTTTGACCGACAGTGCATCTCCATGTGTCAAGTTAAAAAAAAAAAAAAAAAAATACAACAAAATCAAAAATGTCCTGTTTAAAGTGCTGTTGTGACTAGGCCTTTGGACAGGATTCACATTGCAGTGGCAGAGGTGTTTGACAAAATGCTATGTCTGAGGACATAGATACTGTCTAATCGGAACCATACAGACAGAATAAAGGAGACAGGTGTATTGTCATTGCAGTGGGTGTTTCCTATTTAGTTAGAAGATATGCAAAAGCCTCATTGGTTTCTACAACTTTACATGTAACAGTGATTACAAAGATGTTTTATATTGTGATGTAAGTGATGGGTGTTGTCATAGACCTGATCCCCGGTGTCCAGATTTTTATGACATTTTCAATGTCATTAAAACAACCAATGAAATTACTCTTTTCTCCCTGGATTCCCCAGAAAGACAGCTATTTGGAAAGTTTGCCAATTCAGCAGTAACTGTGTCTGACTTCTCTGGAATATTCTACATAAATGCTTCTGCATTCAACAAAGCTTTTACACCTTTGCTATCAAACAGAAAATGTAAAGCCCAGGCCTGAGCCAAATTAAAATCAGAGAGCAGCACACTGTGCGACACCTTTAATTTTTCCGAGAGATGTTGTGTCTTATTTTCATATGATGATGATATTAATAATTATATATGCACGGTTAAAGAGTGACTCCTTCCCTTGTAGTTGTCTTCAATAACTCATACATTCACTGTTATCTAAGTATAGTTTTTTCAGTCTGCCTGCATTTAAAGCAAAATGCTAAAAGGACAAACTTTAAACCTTCAGCATATTAATTATTACCTGTTTGGACTTGTCCAAGATGGAAATGCATATATTGTGTACCTTGTTCTTGAGTTTTCTTATTTTTTCTGAATATTTTTCAGCCAGTAACAACAGAACTTGTACTCAGAGTGGAAACTAAACCTCTAAAACTCATCATTAAGTCCATTAATACATGTCCATACAGTTGTACACACATATATATATTGTGTATCTATGCCAATGAGTACAACTTCTCAGGACTCATGCATTATGCCAGATTTTCTCTTTAGAGCAATTCTGTTGTCCTAAGTAAAAAAAAAAAACATTCACCCTTCCAATAACACTAAGTTAAGATTTAAGTTTAGGTGAGTTTTTTGTACATTTTTTTTCTCCTTTTTTTTATATATGTACACTGTTTTCTGCTTTTCTTCTGTATGTGGTTAATTAAATAAAGTTGACAAGGTTATGATTTAATACCAATGTGTGCAAGTGCTTTTTTAAACACACTGTCATGGAATTAATAATTCTTTAGTATGTTGTCAAAGCATTCAGCATCTTTCTGGATGGTTAAATTAAACATTAAAGTCTTTTTGAAAAATAAGATATACAAATAATATATATATATATATATATATACAAAAAATCAAGATATACAATGTACTTTGACTTTGACTCAAAGCACATTAAGGGTTATAGATTATAGATTGTAGATTAAGGAAATGTAATGTCCCTGAAAAATATTCTCTCAACTGATCACCAACATATGTTTGTTCAATTTGAATATTGAAGCTCATTCTTAACCCTGGGTATAATATGCATGATATTGAATAAAAACCCTAAAGACAAGGGTTGCTTTTCACATCACATGCATCAACTATAAAGAGCATCAGTGAAACCCCCAAAACAATATGTTCTGGTCTAGTAGTGTAACTTTATTTTGTAACCACACAAAAATGGTATGAATTATGATTCAAAAAATTGATTCGTTGTTGTGTATGTCAATCTCTCTTGTCTGAAAAGCTCGTTTCAACTTATGGTCACACACAGCAAAACAATATTTTAACATCAGATCAACAATATTTCACAGAAGAGCAGATTTGCTCTGGTTTGCAAATACCAAATATCTTTCATCACAAAAAGAAAATATCTTGTAGATTCATTCTGTGCAGGAGATTTCTGCTGGATGTGTTGTGCATCTTTTGACTGTTTCACAAGTACTGGTAAAAATACCTTACACAAAATATAATATCAGAAATTTGTCTCATGACATAGAACAAAACTCATTATACATAATATCATATTCAAAAAGGTGTGTTTGAAAATATACCTTTATGAATGATATAATACTCCACTCCATTAACACCACTGCATTTGTAGAATACAAATCCAGATGTTGTTGTAGCCATTGTCAGTCATTGAACAATCCACATCTGATCATTTGTAAAAGGCAGAAAGTGAAAACCTGGAATTACTTATACTTATATTATAAAAACACATTATTTTGTGTTCTAACCATTATTATTATAACTATATTTCAATCAAGAGAGACTTCATTAGGGTTAACAAATAAACTATAAATGTGCAAAACAAGAGAGGGAACACTGCATGAGATTTCCTCAGTTTTGGACTTGGTGTCTTCTGTTCCAATGGTAATATCTTTAAGATTATTTTAACTCCTGACCTTGAAACAGCGCTGTTTGGCCATTCCATCATAATGGAAAAGCTTGACCAATATATAATATATAATGTATAACATATATAATACCCAAGTAGTCCTGGTTTATTATGATGATGATGATGATGATGATGATGATGATGATGATGATCATTGTTATTATTATTATCATTGTTATTATTATTATTGTTGCTATATGTATTTTGTACATTGCGTTATTTTCCTCAGGTTTAGTCAGAAAATTTAAATGATCTACAGTACAGAGGCAATATTAATAGCATTCTCTCCTTTAATTAAGAGTTGGAACTAAATTCTCCACTTTCCCACACTGTGAAGTTAGTGATGGTTAATGTTGTTAAAGTGATGATGTATGACTGATGTATGTCAGTTGGCAGACATAAAGTGGGTCAAGGTATACAGATGAAGTGGTCCCTGTGTGCTTAGTGTAGCCACGACCTGAACTGTAGATTGATTTAGTAAACATGAACACATAACTATTATCTAAGAAGCAAGTAGATGAAAAAATATATATATTATCTAGATTTGTCACAAAACTCAGACCAGTAATTCTCCTTGCAGGCTCAACCACAGCCAGAGCAAAAAGAGCACACAGTACAAATAGTTATAGCATTACATTAACCATTAATGTTTTAAACGGAATTAATTCAACATGCACCATCTCATTGTTTAGTTATCACCTAAGGTAAAACTGTGTCGCGCAACAAAGCTCGAATTTATACCGTTTTTGGCCAAAACAAGATCTAAGTAGTGGAATCTTCATTTGCGTGTTTACTTCCCTACTTACGGTATAACGGCCTCACCCTCCAGCCATTCAGCAGGTACAGACGTGGAATCAGCTTCGTTGCTCCGACTACACCGGGCCTGCTGTTTTCAGTCTGATCCCAGATCCGCCGTCGTCCTGGGCGTTCTTGCTCTGCTGACGTCAGAGAACCCGCTGAAATTCGAAGTTCGAGGAGGAGGAGACCGAAAGCATAAAATAACAGGAAGGTAGTATTTCGCCTCCCGTCAGTTGGCACTGACCTGTCCTGCAGTTGTATTTCCATACAGACCTCTTTTCAGGTAAGACAGCAACGCTTTGCTTTGCAATTTTCCACTAGCACTGCTAACTTTGTAACACGCTTCCAAGGAAAATTAGCTTGGCAACCCTAGGCTAGGCTAAATTGTCGTTGGGTCAGTTGGATAAGTTGAAATGAGCTGGCCAGAGGTGACTCAAAGCAGTGCTGCTAACATAAGCTAGCTAATGTAGGTCACTAAACTCGCTGTTAGGTGGCGGCTTGTCAGTGCTCGGAAACAGTAGAAAGGGTGACCAAATTGACCTAACATGGGGGGGGGGGGGGGTTGTGATGCGTTGGTTTAGCTCACATGCCAGCGCAGGTCGAAAGGAATGTGCGTTCGATTTTAATTTGATTGGAGCTGAAACGGAAACGCGGGGTCGTCGTAGCGATTACTTAAAATTGTGAATGTTTGGTTAGAGATTTATTTCTTCCGTGTGTATAAACGTGTGTGAGAGCCGGCCTTGTAATTTTAACCAAATACGTTTCAGGGCATACTTAGTCACCAATGATCATTACCTGCACGACCGTCACTGTTTTCTGCTCAGTAACTGGTCCCTGTTCAATAACAGTGAGAGCTGACATGTCAAAAAAAAACAATCCACTACTCTGTAATGTCACAGTAGTTGCAGCTCACTATGGAAGCTGGCGAGGAAAATGGTGGCAGAGTCAACTTGAAGAGGCACAGAGCACCTCTGTCAGATTCTGAAGACAATGTCCTCCTGTCATCAGGTTTGTTTGTCTTTATTAACAAGAATATCAAGGTTCACATTTTTATAAACACAGACTGCCCACATTTTTACAACTGTATTTGTAGTCATTAAGACTTATGTCTTGTCATCATCATCATTTTACTGTTTTGCATTATGTCACAGAGGAGAGTGATGGCCAGAAGCGACAGCGTCTGGAGGCAGCTGGTCAGGAGAATCGTAGCCCTCAGCCGTCCAAGTCTGGATATCTAGTTGAGCTGGGAACAAGGCCAGACACGCCAATCGTTCCCTCCGTCTGGTCCAGAGTACAGCAGCTCACTCAGCGAAGAGAGGGTGATTCTACCTTTTATGACAATGACTAAATGTTTGAACCCGCTCAAGGTATAACATAAAGTAATTCAGCAGATGACTCTCAACAAAGCATAGCCTTCACCATATGACCATAAAGTTGCACCAACCTCTATAAAACAGATTCAACAAAAAAATTGATTTAGGTAGAATATATTAAAGGGCTCTTGTATAAGTCAAATGTATTAGTATCAGCCATAGCTAGGTGGCTCTAATAAACTGGTAACCAAGTGTATGTGTGTAAATATCTGTACATACAAGAGTGTTATACTGTTTGGGCAGGATTTAGAGTACTGCTCCACATGGTAAAACGTTGTGACTAGTTCCATACTCCAGATGGATTATCTGCATGTAAGATTACAACTATAGTCAGTGTAACAGTTTGCATGTAAGATAAATGTTGTAGTTTGTAACAGCAGTTTTTTTGCAGGAGCTCCACTGGCCCACAGATGTCTGTCAGATCCTGGGGCTGACAAGGGCTTCTTCAAAGAACATCTCCTCAGTAAGCATGCATAGAAACACACATTTAAAAACCTCTGAATAAACATTAGATTTGTCCTTGTCATTCCAAAACAACTTGAACAGACATGGAAACTAATAGCTGGATGTCAGTACAGGGATGCACAGTGTAAGCATTTTGCTGTATATACACAAGTCCTCATGGTGCCAGTTATAAACGAGTTCTCACTTTTTAAAAAAAATAGGAGCATTTAATCAGGACCCCCCATCTCCCTCTCATCCTCCGAGTTGAGTCATATTTTGTTTCTTGAACAGTGCGTGACAATGTTCTGTTAATGAGCCCTCAATATGATGTTTATTAGAATTAAGGAGATTACCTAAGATGGGCTATCATTATTAACCCGAATACATTAAGAGTACACACCCATGCAGCTGTAAATGTAGGAAAGTATAAATAAAGTTAGAAGAAGACCTGATTGTGACAGGAAAATATCATTTTCTATTAATGTTTAGAAATTCATATTTTTATTTCCCACCAGGTGAGGAAGAATTCAATCAACGAATGGAGCGATTTAAAGAACCCGTGTCAAAGGCTCCCTCTGCACCAAGCCCTGTCGACCTCTGCCCTCGAACCCGCTCCAACTTGGTATCTGGCATTCATCAGAAACTCCAGGGCTCTACAACACCCAGTTCCATGCAGGCCTCTCGCATCCGCCAGGTTGGTTGAGGTGACATCCACACTAATACATTTTAATTTTAAAATGAAATCTTCTCAAATATATCTATATAGTAAAACACATCGTTCACAAATACTACTACATACATGTGCATGTGTAAACAGGATCTAAATTGTGTACTCTGCAGTGTGTTAGTTGTAGATAGTAAAAAAAAAAAAAAAAATGGAAATGCAGTTGTAGAATGCAGAATTAAATTGAGCAAAAACAACAAGGTCGGCAACGCTCGTCACCCATTAGCCATGTTGCATCTCAGCACTGGTGTATGAGCCCATTCAGACTAAAACACAACCCTGGAGTTTTCAAACAAAAATGTAGATAGCAAGAAGTTCAGGAAGTCTCCATTATAGAGGCTCAAAAACTAGTGTGAATGGCAAAGGTAAATGTAGCAAAAGTGATGCATCTTAAAACTAAGACATATTTGTGTATTTTTATCCTGAAATTCTTTATCACTGAAATGCACAAGTAGTATCTAGAATACTAGGATTAACACATTTGTAACTCACAACTACTCATACTTAGATTGGTAAAAAGCACTATGAAATAAATCTTTTACACCTATAAATGATTCATAATATACCAGTACTGTTAAATACTGATTGTAAATCTTTAAACATTAAAATCGCTAAAGCTAAAGCTACTAGCAGCAAGTGCCCTTTATTTACGTACATTTAAGAATAAATGAATGAATCAATAGATTCTTTTTATATTTGTGTAGTTCATTTTAAGATAATGATATCTTTAGGATTACCTAAAGACGTTACTTCTGACATCTAATACGGTTTCCTGGTTTAGGAACGGGAGCAGGAGTTGAGCAATTTGCAATTCCAACCAATCAATGAGAATGCCTGGCTAAAAAGGAGCAGCTCTGATCCCTCATTAGCTCAGGTGGGTTTGTGATTGTGGTATTTATGTTTTGTCAAAAATTAGCAGTTTGTCTTGTCATACAGAATTTTATAGATATATTGGTGGCAATGTGGTTAATTTTCTTAGTTCCTAAACCAACCATTGAACATGAAAGACTGGTGTACAACTGGATTAATTTAATGCAGTCAGATTACAGTCATTGACTGATTTATGTGGAAATAATTTTCTAATGTTTAGTAGACTCTTTTCCTGTTTGAGATTTATCACATACATGCTTGTGTAAACATTAGCAGGGAAGGACCCCTCCTGGCCCCTCATCTCTTTCCTCCTGGATCCCTAGATCTAGGAGATTTCATTGGCCTCCCATGCAGCCCTGGGATGTGAGTCAGCAATTTAAAAAAAACAAACAAAAAAAACACTAATACTGTCTGGTCACTTTGTGCACATGGGCAACACTTAAAGCCAGCACATTGGTAATTTTCACTTGGGCATTGATAAGAATTGGACAGGGAAGAGGGAAACTACTGAAGCACTGTTGTTGGCAGAATTTCCCCATTTACATGTTTTAGTCATTAGAGGAAGTTCACTTCTTATAGGGTGTATCTTTTGGTGTGGGTTTGGGGAAGCGGGCTTTTAATTGAAGAAATAAAAGATTGTTGTCTCACTTGTGAACAGTAGTGAACATTAACTGTCTTACTTGTTTCATAGAGGGGTTGCGATGAAATCTTGATTATTGACAATAAACTGTCTGCCTACATCCACTATTGAGCATTGAACCTCAGTTCAACATGAACTGAGGTTCCCATTTTTTACTCTTCTGGTATGCGCAACTCAACCATTTGACATTTGCTGTTTTTGAGCCATGAATATTCAAACTTCAAATTTACCTCAAGGCACTTTACATATGAAGCAGGTCTAGACCAAAGTTATTATTATTATTATATGTATAAAATATATATATATATATATATATATATATGCTTGTAC
>CM076652.1:25005300-25036159 GCA_038496675.1 Rachycentron canadum
AGAGAGAGAGAGAGAGAGAGAGAGAGAGAGAGAGAGAGAGATCTCCAGTGTAGCCACACTGTTTCAGGTTTAACAACACCTCGCTGAGCAGGTGACAGGTGTGTTCACAGTGTTTGTGCTCTGAAAGTTACAGTACAGACAATAATAGTAATAATTTATATATACATTTGCTATTCTCTTATTTTCAGTGAGCATGCAGCAGATAAAGCCAGTGCTGCTCCTGGTCCTCATCTATGACACTTTCATTATTCTAATGTTTAAAGGCAAACACTGAATTGGTGAAATTATTTAATTACTGATACTAATAACCGCAAGTATCTTGATAACTGTAATCTTGATATTAAAGTTTTATACCGTTTCAGATCTAGAGCCAACACATTTTGTGTGGTACTCATCTCATTCCTTCTTGTGACAACTGATGTTGTTTTGCTCGGCTTTATCGAGCCTGAAACCAGGCCCCGAAGCTAAAGCCTTAAAGACTTTTTTCCCTCTCTATTACAAAATAAGTACTAATAAGACTACCATTAAAGTACTGCATCAGTACTGGTACAGGGTAATATTGATGAAAGTAATTGTACCATTAAAATTCCATTCCTACATACTTACCTGTCTGTTTAGGTGAGAAACGCTCTGCCCTGCTGGCAGAGGTGGCCAGACTGAGGGAAGAGAGGAACTCGGACACTGGAGAGCCAGCAGGGGTGGACGCAGAATACGTTTCCCAGCAGCCCTGCAGAGGCACTGTCAGCATCACAAACATCCAGCTGCCTCTTAAGGTTGAATTTGTCTGCTCCTCACACAGCCGAACAGGTTAGCACAGCAACATTTCTACTATTTGGTATTTTTAATAGTCTCATACAGTTATTGAACATTAGTTTTGTATCATTTTTTATACAGCACTTTATTTTAAAATCCATGGCTTAATTAACACAAACATAGTGGTAGACATCCACCTTTTAAAGAACTGTCCATGTACTTATTCAGGTCGGCCAAGTCACTACTTTTTTGTGCTGATCCGTTACGGGCCCTGCAACATTGTCGCCACCCCACTGGCCACAGCTGCTGATGCTCAGAATGGAGACACCATCTCTTTCCCTACATCTGTCACTCTGTAAGCTGCAGTTCTCATCTGGACTGTTTTGTTTTGACTGAATAAGCAACCTCTGATACAATACCTTTTTTGCGCAGATTTCATATTGAAGCTCTGAAGTGGTTTTGCTCACCTGCTCTGTGAAATTGAAGAGCCTTGTGACTGTATCAACGACTGTATGCATGATCGTTTCAATGGAAATCTAGAATGGCTTTGTTTGTCTCCTTAATATTTCAGGAAGGATATTCGCTCATCCTTTGAGATTGATGTGGAAGTCTACAGTCTGGTGAGACACATTGACATTTTGATTTGCTGTATTCTTTCTTACATATTAATTGAAATAAAATTCATTGTGGTGAGGTGGTATTAAAAAAAGTATTTTTCACAATCATAAATTCACACTTGCCTGTCAAATAAAATGAATTAATGGTTGAAAATGAAAAACGGGTTGATGCAAAAACTAGTTTCGGCTAATCAACATTAATTCATGAATGCTTTAAGGGTCAAGGGCCACAAGGTCAAAGACTTTTGTGGGTCAATTTCTGACATAACCAGTAAATATTTGTAAAATAGTGGGGTTTTATAAGTAGTAGTTGACAGTTAGAAGTGTCAAGCCAGTGGGGCTTATGTTATGTTGAGCTAAGCAAATACAAAAGGGGTATTATTAGTTTCAAAAACTGAGCTCCTATGTCAGTTTTTTTGCTTTCAGGGCACCGAAAGTTGTTAAATGCACATTACTGTTTGTATTTGATTTTCCTGGTTTTTTTTGTTTTTTTTTTAATCTAGTCCCACACCTCAGGTAGTAGCGCCAGCATAGACCGCACCACCACCAAGTCCCGTGTAAGTGGGTGAATTACTGACAAATAATGAGCCATGTGTTTTTACTGATGACAGCCTGAGTCATTAACACATGTCTTTGCATATGTTCAGGTCACACCAAGAAAGCTTCTGAACACCATCACAGTGAGTATTTTTATTTCATGCCCAAATATTGTCACATGGGTGGTTTCTGTAATACCTTGCACAGAAATATTACCTAAACCTTTTCTCTTGTTTTAAGCAGAGATCTAATAACAGTCTGACATGTGAGTTGAGTTTATTTAATTATTTTACTATTTGTCAATATTTGTAGCTTTTCCCTTGTTTTACTCGCTTCAGTAACTCTAGAACGGTAACAAACACTGGTCATAATGGTCTTTTTCATGTTTGTTATGAGATTTCATTCTGTGCTTCTTTGTCCATCAGCTGCTGCTCTTCCTGCTCTCAATACTCGTCGCTCCAGTAACTTTTGTCTCGTGGGCTCTCATAAGATCACCTTGTCCTCACTGGGACACAACAAGTTCCCCCTGGACAAGGTAATTGTCTCATTGTTATTAAGAGCTGCCAACACTCTTTTTGGGCACAAAGCTTACATCTGAACAATGTTAGTGAAAACAAGATTATTGATCAGTTGAATCATTTTAACAAATTATAAACTAATATAAGTTATTAGTAAATTTCAGTTCATATAAAACATACCTTACCCACATCAAATGGGATACTGAAATTTTAAAAAAATAACAACAGTTTGGTGACTGTTCTTGCATGTGCACAACACTTAGGTGGAAACTTTTAACTGAGTGGTAACATTGAAAGGGTAAAGCACAGCACACATTCACTGTCACCAGCCTTTGCCCTGTCTGTGTGTTTTATTTTTTACCCCCAACATTCACCAAACAGAAGCATGGCACAACAAGTACCACTAAGTATCCCTTTGTCTCTTTTGTCATTCTGTTACAACTTTTTGCACATGGGTGGGCTCACTGGTGATGTAACAAGTCTGTCTCCCTTTGTCTTGTTTCCTCCACTCAGATGAAACTTGAGGGAAAAATCAGGAGGCTGCTGGGAGATGAATTTCAGGAAAAGGTTTCACTCTCCTTTCAGCACTGTCACCCCTTCATCTCTTACATTTCCCTCTGCTTATTTGCAAAGATTAACCCCTTTTCTTTTTAGTTCACGCTATTTCCCATCTGAAGATCCATATTTTGACTCTAAAAGTCAGTGCGGTTGTGAAATGAATGGCTGAATTTGCTTTCTGCTGCAATAGCCAATGTTATTGTGTATTTGCAGTAAAATGTACATGTACAAATGTTTCTCTGCCATATCCTTTGACCATTCAGTATTGGATTACATGACATCTCAGATAACAGCAGTGTCAAACTTTGTATGTTAAATGCGAAGTTATGCACACACCTGATCAGTTTCCTTTACCAGCTGAATGAAGAGGATGTTGGAATGAAATTCTTCATATTATATGAATAATATATATTTTTTGCTTCTTGCTTTTCTTTGCCTTCCTCGTCATACCAATTTGACAGTGTGCCCCTTCCTCTTCCTCCCTGGACTACAGGTGCCTTTTCTCTCTCCTCTAGAGGGCAACATCTACTTACAGATGGGCAGTATGTCTCACTCCAATGTGCAGCATCACGGCTTCCTGGTTAGTAATATTTCTCAGAACTCTTTTTTTTTTTTTTTTTTTTTTACCCACAGACATGTCCAGCCATTTAGTGCCTTACTCTATTAAAATGTTCAGCTTTAAAGCAAATGGGGTGAAATTTACACCACACTCCAGTGGGATATAACTCTTGATCTAACTCTTGTAAATCTATTTACTTTTAATATTTACACAAGTCAAACAAGACTAAATGGATATTTTTCTGTTCAGTAGAAAACTGCATTTCTCTTTGTTTAGTTGCATTAAATTCATTCTTTTTGTGGTTATGTTCCAAGACAATGTTTGAGATGATCAGTGGATATGGGGTGTGGCATCGTCGATATTTTGTCCTAGAGGGATGCAGCTTGAACTACTGGAACCACCCGAATGACAAAGAAACCAAGGTAAGAAGAGACAAATGTGCAGACTGAGCGACCACTTTGCTGATTCTGACTTCATTCTGTCCTCTGTTTGAACCTCTCAGGAAGCAGAGGGCAGCATCTCTCTGTCCAGCTCTCCCAGTCAGAGTGTCAGGCCTGTCAAGAGGGACTCATGTGCTCGACCTTTTACCTTTGAGCTTGTGAGCAACATCCCAAATCAACAGCACGACAACAGCCAGGAAACCTTGGCCAAGTAAGTTAGAATAGCGTTCTTTGTGCAGTGTAAGATGGTAAATGCACTAAATGCATTTTAGTTTAATTGAGAGCCTCAAAGAGATCCCAGGGGTTTGTTTTTGATGATTTTTGTGGACTGTAATGAACTGAGTCCTGGACCCAGAGCTTTTCTTTGACCATTACAGAATAAACCTTTTCATTTATCATAAAAATCCAATTAGGTAAGAAACATGGGTGCTACTTTTGTTTCTAGTACACATGGAGGATGTTGCTCTTCTGGCTGCACCCAACCCATCACAGTGGGTGTTTCACTTTTGACATTTGATGGGAAACACCTTCTGTGACCTCACTAGTTGGGTTGTGCCTAGAGATTTATTTAGAAACAGAGTTAATTGTTGCAATTTTCCTCCAATCTCAGTAAACAAACTATCTGCTTTCTTGTTCAGGTGTTGGTTTTCAGCTGACACCAAACAGGAGAGACTGGACTGGATGGAGAAACTCAACCAAGCTCTTTTAGACTTTCACACATGGAACCGAACATCAGCCAAGCAAACAGAAAGTCAGCAGTCAAGCATGTTGAGCAGTGGGAATTTGAGGGAGAGCATACTGTAACTACATCACTAGACCAACTTGTATACTAAGATGCAATTTCTTCCAGTTTGGGGATCATGAAGGCATACTTGAAGCAGATTTATGTGTTTGGTAGATGAGCTGACAGCGCAGTTTAAATTGAATAGAGCCAAAATATAAACACATTACCAGGCAAATTGTATCTCATGGTAATTTATCTTTGGGAGATATGTATTTGGGTTTTGTTTGTTTTTTTTTGTTTGTTTGTTTTTTGCCTGAATCTGTTGGCTTTAATGTTTTTCATTTGAATATTTTTAGTTTTTCTTTATTATGAGGTTGTGAAAAGCAGGTTTTATTTTTCTATGGCTGCCTTAGTCTCTGCTGCCACTTATATTTGGTCTTTTTGAGTAACTAAGGTGAAACTTGTCTTGTGGCTTATATTTCTGAAATAATGTACTTTATATTTAGCTTCATATTATAAAACTGGAAGAATTAAAAGTATTATAGATGGACTAATACGTGTTGTAGGAGAAGGAAAGCTTTAACTTTACTAAACTGATGTAGGATGGGAATGTATTTGAAATGGGAGGGAACACTACATATGATTAGAATATTTAAGGAATGCTAGCTGGTGTTGGAATAAAAAGTTAGTCTTAATCATTTAGACATTTTAGACAGTATCTGCCTCTGCTTAGTGAAATTTTGATCAGGAACACAGACAATCCATTCTAGATATTAATGTGGGACTCTGTCTATGTCTTTTACTGCCCTTGGGTGTTGATATTCCTTAGTACATGTACAATGATTTGTGTAAAAACATTTATATTTACATATGTAAACCCATATCATACATGTAATACAGATAAAGGGGGACTGCAGTGATGCTGCTACAAAGAATGTAACCTGTTCTGTCTGGTGTCCTGTTCTTTTCTATGTATTTTCACCTGTCAATCTGTCACTTTGTTATAAAAATGATTCATTCTATGCACTTAATGGAAGGTACCAATAAAATTAATTGAATGATATGGCTACAAAAACAGTTTTAATTGATGCACTTGGTTACTCCACAATATTATATACTGTAATGTCACTTTTCCATTTTCTTTAGTTGAAGTTGGTGCACAATGTTATTTGAAATGTATGTACTGTACGTGTGTAAATTTACGTTCACATACAAAAGAACTTTTAGGTTTAGGAGGCTGAGCCATAGATGTTCTATAGATACAGCGCCTGAGAGAGTCTAGCAGGAAGGCAGCTTAGGTCTGGAATGTCAGACAGGATGTGGTCTAGAATTAGACATCCTGTTCGTCCCAGAGCCCCTCTGGGTGGAGGTGCTGCTAAATGTTACGGATCTCAAGGTGATGACAACAACAAAGGGGAGGGAACACCCACATGTGTGTTGAAGGACCAACACTGATTGTTTCAGTGTACTTACACGTGTACACTGTACATGTACACATGTGATACAGTACAGTACAGTGGATTTCTATGGTACTCATATTCTCTTATTATCCTTCCAGAGCACTTTGCTCCCAGCATGCAGGTCTGTTAGTGACTCCCAGTATCTTCAAAAACAGACTGGGAGGTAGAGCCTTCAGTTATCGGGCTCCTTTACTGTGGAACCAACTCTCTCCATGGGTCAGAGAGGCAGACACTCTTACTACATTTAAGACGAGGCTTAAAACCTTCCTCTATGACAGAGCGTTTAGTTCGGGCCGGTTCAGGTAGCTCTGAACCATTTTTATGCTGCTATAGGCTTAGACTGCTGGGGGACACATCAGGTTACATGGAGCTCTCTCCTCTCCTCTCCTCCTCTCCTCTCCTCTCCTCTCCTCTCTCCCACACTTTAAATTATCATTTTCATTATCTGCTCCACCTTGTTGTTTGGCCTTGGTGTCTCTCTCTCTCTCTATTTGTGTTTCCACAGATCCACTGAAGCTCCATCTCTCTCCACCAACCGCCCCCTGCATCACCCCCTTCCCCTTTTACCCCTGCTGTTAAACCGACCTGCCCTTCCCTCCCAGGAACCAGTCTACCACCCATTACTCCCATTAAGCTGCCTGACTCTCCCTGCCTTCCCTCCCACCAAAAACTGCCTTCATTAACTCCTGCACACCATTTCCATCTGTGTATATTCTGTATTGTTACCTGTTTTCTTGTCTGTATACAACATCTATTGCCCGTCTGCCCGTCCTGGGTGAGGGATCCCTCCTCTGTTTCTCACCATGAGGTTTCTCTTTTTGTTTTGAGTTTTTCCTCAGCCGATGTGAGGGTCTAAGGGCAGAGGATGTTGTTATGATGCTATGTAAAGAACTTTGAGACAAACTGTTTGTAAAAATGGGCTATACAAATAAAATTGCCTTGCCTTGCCTATGGAATTGTTTTCTTTCAGAGCTTTTGCCAGACTGATGACTGTGCCTTAAGTTCAGCACACGAGGTTAATGTAAATGGAAGCTTGTACACATTTAAAGTCATTATTTAGATCTCTCCATGTGAAAAATCAAAATCTAAACATTTTACTAGATCTGACCAGTTCCTTGTTAATCTGCTCAACGGACAGTTACATCTCGGGCACAGTTGAAAATGTTGGGTTAATGGTGGCATTGGAGGAGCAATTAGCAGCTTTGTCTATACAATCTGTAGGTCCAGTGAATTTCATTTCAATGTGATCGAGTGCTGGAGTCACAGACTTTAGAACACGAGTGTTAATCTTTAACAGTGATTTCAACCTGGTTGACGCCTGTGAATGCAAATCGGACGTGTTCTACAGCAGAGGGAGTGACTGAGCTGGAAAAAAAACCACTTGACTGCAGTAAGAGCTGCTGTTACTGGGACAAGACAAGCGGGTCAGTGGCCTTGTCCTCTGATGTGGTCCCACCTTGACACAAATACATTCTGGACAACATCCTTGTTTGTCAGCCTCTGTGCTCTTCCTTGCACAACCCTGGAGGAAATTGTTTCTGTGTGGCAAAAATATAGGAGGTGATACCGAGGAGGGCGGCCTTGCTAGCACGACTAACAATTGCTTTGACGGGATCATTTGTCAGACAGATACAGTGTGGACCGGTGGATATGGATGTCATGCAGTAAATTTAGCCTTTCCTGTTGAGATGTATTATGGATATAAACCTTGGGTTTTATTCTTTTGTATAAAGTAGCTATGATCAACAACGGGCGAAGTGACACCCATGGTGATAAACTCAGACCTTACTTGGAGTCCCCCCAGCTTCATGGAGTCTCAAACAGATGCTAATGTGTGTGCGAACAAGTTTGACATTTCAATTTCCATGTCACTGTTATGTTCACAGCTTGTTCCCATGCGGCCGAAAAACACCATTCCGTTGTCATTCCAGGTATAAATTGGTGTACATCATCCTGACTCCTTAATTCTTAATTATTTTAAGATATATGGCCCAGTACCCAATAGCTGTGGATTTGTCTTACTTTTTAGAAAAGTAAAAGTCAAGCTACTGTGTCTCTGTCAAAGTCTGGTCTTTCTTTTGTCTCTTGATCAGATTCCGTTTGCTATTCGCAAATATTTATACTTGCATGAGAGATCGTGAAGTGCAGCACTGAAAGATGATGGTTCTGTGTTTTCCTCGGACAGCATGCTTAAAGCTGGCTCTAGCTTCAGGGCCACTTGGCATTCTGCTGGCTGTTTTGAAGAGGTCCAGGAAGCTTGGAGGCGTAAACAGGGTGGTGGGGTCAGAGGCTCAACTGCTCGGCTAATAAACAAACAGCTGCAGAGGATCACGAATGGTTTCTTTTTTGTTCGAGGAAAAAAAAAAAAAAAATTCAAGATATTTTTGTTCAGCTTCAACAACAGTCAGTTTACCCAACTGCTTTTAAAGGAAGGGCAATGGTTGACTAATATGCGTGAATCATGACTGATTTACAGTCCCTGACTTGGCAGGTGACATTATTGGAATCGACCTACAGGTGAGGGACTTCACTACAGCTTCGGTGCAGTAGGAGACCCCGGAGTGAGTACTGAGGGCTGATATGTGGATGAAGTCATCACCTGTAAAGTGCCTTGTTGAAGGATTAACAGTCACTGGCTCCATTAGTTCTCGGCTCCTTTGTGTTCCCAGCTTTTACAGTGGCTTGTAGCCTCATGACTTATGCATTATACATTCCTTCTTTTTTAACTGTGTGTGACATCGGGTTTCCTAACCCCCAACTCACCCCACCCCCTCACCCCAACTGCCACCATCAGGATTCTTTTCCTGGTCCCCTCCCCATCTCTCTCTCTCTCTCTCTCTCTCACACACACACACACACACACACACACACACACACACACACACACTCCTGCTGCTTTTAATGTCCTGTGGGACAAATCATAATTACTTAAACATTTTGTTTTCACTCTAAACATTTTTACACAAATGAAAGAGAAGAGGTGGAAGATGTTGCTGAGCTGGCCAGCTGATGTTAGGTAGACACCCTTGGACAGAGCTAAACTAATTGTGTCCTTATTTTTGGTCTTTAAGATAACTGCTGCTGGCAGTGAGCTCATATTTACTATAGAAACTAGAGTGGTTTTCATGTAACTCTCAGCAAGAAAAGAAAATAACGCAACACTTCACCCAGTAAATCAAAAGGCTCTCGTGGTCTGTCTTGACCTCAGGAATAGCAGTTTGACAAACCAGTCCCAACTTTGGACCATGTCACATGGCATTCATGAATGGGTGGAGATGGAGGTGGATCTGTTGACATTTAAGCTCAGTAGCTGTGAGAGTCGCAGTTCTTTCCCAGATGAAGACCGTGTGGCTGAAAGCTTGAGTTGGAGACCTTGAGTTGGGATTGTTTTGCAGACTCGACCTCAAGTAGAGTAAGGCTGGGGTAAATGTCATTCTCCGCTCGTATTTACCGCCTTCTCAACAGGTCCCTGAATGCATCATATCTCTCTAACCCCCTCCCCTCCCCTTTCCTGCTGGCCTGCAGAGGATGTGTCTGGGTGAGAGAGT
The DNA here is from genome assembly GCA_038496675.1 of Rachycentron canadum. NCBI lineage: Eukaryota > Metazoa > Chordata > Actinopteri > Carangiformes > Rachycentridae > Rachycentron > Rachycentron canadum. Next base: position 25,015,015 of record CM076652.1, read on the forward strand.
GGAGGAAAAGAGGAAAGCCGTCAGTAGAATGGATTTGTGCCCTCTCTTATCCACCCTTTCTTGTCATCCTCCTTGTTTTTCTTCTGCTGTGTCTCATCTGATCTCCTCCACCCTCCTCAGCCGGCGCTGTGCCCCGGGCACCCTGAGTGGAGGAGACTCGTCCGGTGGATGGGCGGCTGAAAACTGAACTTCAATGTCAGCAGGAGATCCGAAGAATGGTGGTGACAAAGCAGGGGGTAATGGGACACACACACACACACACACACACACACACACACACACACACACACACACACACACACACAGTCTGCCAGCTGACAGCTTGAGTCGCTGAGCTGCTTCTCTGCCGGAGGAATGAATGGACGCTTCAGTGACCATCACCTGAGGATGGTGCGTTGATGTGCGGGGCAGCGCTGGCGTTAGTTGACCCCCACCACCACCACCACCACCACCCTGTGGATGGAGGCACCTCCCCGATCAGGAGAAAACGAAGTGAACTTTTGGGAAGTTTGTATGTTCATGAGCTCGAGTCTCACGTTTCTCCGTCCACCGGTGAACACACCAGAGTCCGGGTTCACAGGATGGAAGTGACAGATGTGACAGATACATGGGACCATGAAGCTTTTTAAACGCAGACACGTCTGCTTTAATAGCAGTGCTTGTTTTTTGTTTTTTGTTTTTGTTTTAAATAACCACCTTCAGTAATTTAGTCCTTTACTTCTCGAAGGATGGCAGATACAGTTTATTCTGATCTTCAGGGTCCTGTATGGGTCACTCACCAAAAACCATGGATCCTACACTTCCCATGAGGCAACTTGATATTCTGAATATAAAATAAGCCGGAATTCACACACAGAGAGAGAGAGAGAGAGAGAGAGAGAGAGAGAGAGTCATGAATCATTATACTTAACCAATACCTCATGACAGAATTGTAACTTGAAATGATAAATGCTTCGTCTGTGACTGTTAGATGTGATATTTTGAGCCCAACAAATTCCCTTAACTTTCAGCTCTAAAGTGACAGAGGGATGACTCTATGCTGGTGACTCAGCACAGCACGTTACTCTATGCTGAGTCACTAACCTGTGCATTATTCAGTTAAAACCAATCAAGTTGTGTAATTCAAATGGAAGTGTGCTCATGTGACTCTGATGGCTCCTCTACTGCCAGTCTTTCTCAGTAAGAGATGAGAAATGATATCCTGCTTACCTTAGCAGTGCCTGCTATAAAAATATCCTCTCCATTAGGATGCAGAGATATGTTTGACTCAGGCTTTACAACATATTCCCTTTCATAGACATCAATATTACTGCTGCTTATCATGCTCAAAAAGAGTTGGGAGCTATACCAAAATCAGAGTGTACTTGTCTTGAGCTGGTAAATGAGAAATAATAAGCAAATTACTAAATAAATGACTGACCTGACAGAAATCTTGTCAGTAGGAATCAGGGAGCTGCTATAGAGACAGAAATAATGATGCTGGCTAAGGAAAGTAGCCTTTCTGTCACTGGGAAGCTTGTGTCCCAGGACAGAGTAACTCAATTTTAAAAGTGCTCATCGACCAGTGCTATTGGTGCTTCAAACATTGAAAGTCACTGGGATTTGATTCCCTGTCAAATTGTACAGGAAGTTTTCTTTACTGCAGCCGTTACTTTACTCAGGAAGAAGGTGATTTTAAGATCACTGCAAAAATGTGAGCTGGATTTTTGAAATCATTTATTCTTCCTGACCTGTAAGGTTTTGTGCAGGGTCATTCTCCTAAACTAATAACTGTGTCACTCAGTGATGAGCAATCTCTGAAAAGGCCTTTGACAGGGTTGAATGGAATTATTAGGTGCCATTTAGTTTCATTTGATGAAATACATTCCATTTTGTCTCCATTGGACCTCAACATCCCAGAGGTGAAATGAAATCAGTGTTATCAGTTTAGTTTTTCTATACAAATGTATGTCTCTTCAGCGTGTCTGTAACATACACCAGAATAGTTGACTTCCCTGGCTCTGCTTCTTCTGTCTTGCTGACAAACACCATGCCAGTGGCTGAGGTCTGGCCAGAGGTGGAGAAGGCTGAGCGATTGGCCCGTGGTGCTGCCTTGAAGTGGGCGTCAGGTGTTTTCTGCCGGCCTGAACATCTGGAGCGACTGAGCCAGTACAGGAAGAGAGAAAGTCAGAGGACTGCTTCCATACACACCAGACTCAAGGTGGCACACACATGCATAAAGACAAATAAATGACACAGTAAGATCACAGTTTATTAAATGCACAGCGTGATGTTTGAGTCCTTACCAGACGTCACTGAATCAGTACTACTGTTTTTCATTCCCTCCCTAGTCCATGGTACAGTCATATCTGGAGGGGGTAGGCTGGGGTCTGGAGCAGCTTCAGGAGGCCAGGGTGGAACTGAGAGAGGTGTCACATGCTTTGAAGAAAGCAGGACTGGAATCCAATCAAAATGCAGAGGGGGTGAAGTCTCTGGACAGGCTAAGAGAGGTGTCAGTCAACCACTGTCAGCTCCTTGCTGCTGTCAGCAACCTGCCACGGCTTTACTCTGGTGAGACACTGTGGATACATACATACATTCATTCATAATGATTCAGTATAAAGTTAAAATCAGTGGCGAAACTCTGTCATAAGTCTCGTAAGTAATGTATTTGTGACTTTATCTTAAAGTGGATCTGCATAAGTGTCTTTTAAGTCACTATCTAGCTATATATATTTTTTTGAGTCCAGTTTTATGAACTGGGTGTGAGACTCACTTGCTAACAATAATCAAATGTTCAAGATTGCTACTTTAAATCACCATGAAGTCATTAAAACTCTGTAGAAATCTTTATGGATACTAACTATCTTCTTGCAACTAAGTAAAATGTTGTTCTCCCCACAAACAAGCATCTCAACTTTAATGTTTCTTATGTATTTAGTCTGTTCATCTGATTTTTGTAGAACCAGAGAAAATAACAGGCACTTTCATCCTCTCAGAAACGTTTCAACTTCCACAACTAGTTATGGTGCAATATAGAACGTTTCTAGCTGGAAACTACAACTTCTCCCTCCCTCTTCCCCGTCCTTGCCTTTTGCAGTGCGTAGCATGGTGTTGGAGACGGAGCGTCTAGTGGAATCCCGGCGGCTCCTAGAGGCCCATGCCCGGCTGATGGAACTGGAGCGCTGGCAGGACGACATCCTCTGGCAGCTCCAGGGGTCTTCAGGAACTGCACTTAACACTGAAGACCAGGAGCTAGTGGCCAAATATTTCTCTGGTGTTGGACAGCTTGTGGATGCCCTGGGTAAGGATATATTCACAGTTTACTCTGTAAGGTCAGTTTAACTGATCTCATTCAAAAGCAAAACATAGCACAAATATATGGTGGCAGCACTATTTTCTGTAGATTGTAGTTTTGTGACCCATATTTTTGTTCAGTGCATTACACTCACACTCACACATGCGTTATTAGGTTATGGGAATGTGCTGCCATATACATAACATAAAACAGACTAAGACACATGGTCATACACAAAGCAGATTATGATGGTGACAAGGTGCATTTGAACAGTCGTGTCATTCTTTCTTGTTGTTTTGGAAAGCAGCAGCACTGTAAACAGTAAAACTGATGTCGCCAGATGAGCCAAGGGTTTGTTCCAGTGTACAGCTCCGCACCAAATCCAGCTGGGGCAATTTAGTCATTTTTTTACCAAGCTACAGTAGCAGACTACAATACATACATGGCCCTGCTTCACTCAGAAAACAACAAATAACATACAGTGGCAATGACAACAACACATTTTTATCCTTGAAGTCTAATCCCAGCAGCACCAGGGAGCTCTTATGGGCAAGAAAACCAAAAAGCCACATAGCTAATTCAGGATTGTGAAATAATTATCCAGATTTGAAACTATAAGAAGCACCTGCCACACTTCATCTTGTCACTTTGATCCTTTGTTATTATGAAAAGATGGAGCCATGGGTGAATGGTGGGATATGGGAAGTTTTCTGTGTTCATCAGCAGGGCCTGTCGAATAAAACCTGAAACAAATGTGGAAAAAGAATTACATTAGACCACTATGTATTTATATTTTAGGAGCAGTGGCAGAGTAATTTGGGTATCGGCAGCATTAACTAAAAGAGATCAGCCCCTGGATGAGTCTGGTATCACATCCTCAACATCCACCCTGTCACTGCAGGTAAGGAGCTGTGGGCGGTGGTGAGCAGTGCTCTGGCTCTGGCACGGCAAAACCCCACACCATTTGTATCAGCAGTGAGGATAGTGGAGCGGGAGGAAGCTTTGGACCAAGCTCTGCTGGAGGAGAGAGGTGGGACTGGGAGCAACAGCAGGCCCCTGCCCCCCGGACGTCCTCGCTGCTGGAAAGCAAGCTTCTTCCGGGTCAGCCCCAGCTGAGACTCCACACTTTTTCTCCTTTCTCCTCTCAAATGTCTGACTGCGTTACAGTCTGTCCTCTCATGTATCCTGTCTCCCAGGTACTAGAGGAGGCAGTTTCTGCACGGTTTCGTAGCGTTTCCTACCTACACACGCGTGGGCCGGGTCTGGCAGGCCACCTCTCTGCTCTCCAACACGCTACCATGGCAGACCTGGGCACTGTACGCCACCTGCTGGAGCATTGTGTCCCACCACACTATCAGCTAACAGGAGCCTACTTGAGGGCCAGCCATCACTGTTTACAAGCTCACCTGGCACAGGTGAGGGAAATAGCTAATGCTGAACTCTCCTTACTTTATTATTCCTTATTTAGTGGACTACCAAATAAATTAATTCTATTTTTAGTGTTTGTTTTGAAAGTGGTGATGATCTCACTATACACTTGTAAGAGATATTTGTGGCCCAGGTTAGCAGCTGGGACCTCGAGAGCGGAGAAATCTTTGCTGTGCTCAACTGGGTGCTGCACATCTACAACAGGTGAGGCCAACGACACAGGTTATGTGTTTTATTCTTTTATTCTAGACAGAAAGACTGTCTGTGTAACGTGGATCTACATTTTACACTAACAATAATGTTGCGATTGAATAAATTAATAACTTCTGAGTCAGTGCTTTCAGTTTGGCTACATAGGATAAGGATATGACACTAACTATACATTTAATTTCAAATGCAGCAGATTACTTTAAATAAAAAAAAAATACATACAAATAGCAGTAAATCAATCTGTGGCGCAGTAGTAGTTTTGAGTTTTTCTCTTAAATCTTTACTCGAAAATACTGACATCTGGAATCCTTCTAAAAATGAAATGAAATGAGACATGAGAATGAAACGTCACCCTTTAGTTGTAAAAATGCCCCCTGTGACGAAGCTTTAGCAGTAGCCACAGTTTGATTATAAACACTGTTGTCCATCAGAAATTTAGAGTGTGACTTGCTTTGGCAGCCCAGACATGATGGGTCATCCAGAACTGGTGACTGAAATGGAGAAAGAAGAGCTGGGCCCTCTCATCTCCGTCGAGGGGCTGGAGCACCTACAAAGCAAATATGTGCAAAGTGTTCGGGTGCGTCGACCTCAAAAGTATCGTTAACATTTCAGAGACCCTATGTTTTTGCCTTGGTATGTAGGTTTGTAAACTGAATTAAAAGACATTACGCAATCTAGATGTACATGGACTACTTTTATCATAGCTTGTATATTAAATAGATATAGTACGTAGGCCAAGGTCTTCCACATAGAACCTAGAGTCATCTCCCTCATTTGTAAGTTGCTTTGGATAAAAGAAACTGCTAAAACTGCTAAAAATCCAACATTTTGTTCTTGAATAATGTATGGAAAGGGATGTGCCGACAGCAAGACTCTTGAAACTGTAGATGTCAAGTACATTCAATTTTGTTTCCATGTTATTGCTGTTATAGAAGAGTGTATCAGAGTGGATGCACAAAGCTCTACAGGTGGAGCTGCAAGACTGGCAGAGAGACCAGGAACCAGATACAGACCATGAAGGTTTCTACCAAACCAGCTTGCCTACTATCATCACACAGGTACACAATATGCTGTATAGTCCACTAAATACAACCACATACATATACACGAATGGCGTCTGTATGCAGAAATGTGGTACTAGCATCCATTTGAGGTATTAATACATTGGAACCTCATGAACTTCCTGACTGACCTTTTGTCCCCTTGGAATTATAAGTTTCTTTCTATGATCCAAGCAGTTTTAAGATATTGAGCTTCAAAGGTTTTGCAGTCCATAGAGCAAAACTGTTCCGTTTTCAGGATAAGTCCAAAAATGCATAGAACTTAAACAGAGCACCTCAGTGCTAAGTTATCACAGAATCAAAATATATGAAGAGCTAAATTTTGACAAAAATGTCAGATTAAACCTTATAGTTCTAAGGGGACACTTTGTCCAAACACATTTGTATTGTAATCTTGTATTATTTATTTCATTTATTTACTTTTTACATTAGATCAGCAGTAATAAAATAAAGAGGCCATTGCAAAATTATCCGTTTCTTTTTGCTATTTATAGGTGTTTGAGTAAAATGAACATTTTTGTTTTATCCTATAAACTACTGATGGTATTTTTCTTAAATTCCAAATAAAAATATTGTCATTTAGAGCATTTATTTGCAGAAAATGCAGAAACTGGTCAAAATAATAAGACACACTGTTTTCAGTCCTTGAACAATAACAAGTTCATAATCATTTCTAAACAAAACAATAGTAATGTTTTAACTTAGAAAGAGTTCAGAAATCAGTATTTGGTGGAATAACCCTGATATTCAATCTCAGTTTTCATGTGTCTTGTCATGCTCTCCACCTGTGACTTTATGCCACTCTTGGTGCAAAAGTTCAAGCAGCTCAGCTTTGTTTGATGGTTTGTGACCATCCATCTTCCTCTTGATCACAGTCCAGAGGTTTTCAGTGGGGTTCAGGTCTGGAGACAGGACTGGCCATGACAGGGTCTTGATCTGGTGGTCCTTCATCCACAGCTGGATGGACCTGGCTGTGTGGCACTGAGCATTGTCCTGCTGGAAGAACCAATCCTCAGAGTTGGGGAACATTGTCAGAGCAGAAGGAAGCAAGTTTTCTTCCAGGATAACCTTGTNTCAGTGAGGTGCTCAAAGGATTTTTATTTATATATATATATAAGGATTTATATTTATATATATATTATTGTAGTTTAATTTTTTTTTTTTTATGTCCTCATCTCTTGAATTCACTAAGTACACATTTTTTTTAAAACACATTTTAAAAGTATCTTTAGATTTTTTTAGCCTTTTCTACTTTACATGATTTTTTTTTTTTTTTTGTATATTTGATGTTGTATTGGTTTATATTAATTTTTTTTAGTGTTTTACTGAAATGAAGTGCAGCTTCCTCCCTCAGTCCAAAGGCACATTTAGGTTAATTGGTGACTCTAAATTGCCCTGAGGCATGAGTGTGAGCAGGATTGGTTGTATGACTTGTATGATGACAGCCCTGTGATAGACTGGTGACCTGTCCAGGGTGTACCCTGCCCAATGTGAGCCAGGAGTGGCTCTGGCCCCCCTGGGATGGATAGATTGATGGATGGATGAATCTGTGTCCCTGCTTCTCCTTTTAACCTGACCTTCACTTCTATTCAGTACCACAGTTGCCTGAAGCCTGAGATGGGTCATATCATGTAGACTTGATAGTGAAGACTTGTTTTCTTTGTGCGACTGAGACAGATGCTGGAGGAGAACACCCGGGTTGCTCTGATGATCGGAGAATCCCTGCGAGATCAGACTATACAGATGGGACTGTATGAGATGGAGAACCTCTTGAACAAGTGCGTGTGTTCATGCATGTTTTGTTTACCTTTATATACAGTACATGGTTAGTGTTTAATTCTCAGCTGTTTCGGGCTGTTTAACTTTTATTGACCTGCATTTGTTCACATCTTTACTTCCAGGTTTCGGGAAGCTCTTGTGGAATTTGGGAAAGAGCATCGCAGGGATCTGAGCAACAACAAAAACAAGTTCTACCTCCATTACCTGCTGGCTTCCATCAGCAACTGCATCATCCTCAAGTAAGATTATGGCAGAGTATTGGTGAAGCGCTTTCAAAGCACAACAACACTATGTTTAACCTTTTTTCTTACTTTGGGTGCCTGTTGTGGGTTAAACATCCTGGTAAAGTTGGCTTTTTTCCAGTCATCACTCACCACAACCCATGCAGCTGGGAAAGTGCTCTCTCCCTCTACTCAGAAACACAAATATAAGTTCTTCCTATTGTACCAAGCTTCTCATCTATTTAATTTGGTCCTCTAATGATCTATCTGCTCAAGCAAGTGCTGTCTATCTAGTGCTCATGCCATAATGAAAGGAAAAATCATTTCAAGAATAAATGAAATTGTCAATGGAAGTCAATTAAAAGCCGTATTTTGAATCATGGTGTCCTGTGGTGTATGATGCAGAAAGTCCACAGAGAGCCTGCAGCAGCAGCAGTCATCCCGTGCAGCTGGCCAGTTCTCCCGGACTCCACCCAACCCACTAGCAGCCCTTGACCGGGCAGTGAGACGGGCATGTCGCCTGGTGATGGATCAGCTCCTGCTGGACCTTCAGCCTTTCCTCCCAGGTCTGCTGACCCGTCCCTGGCTGGTCCAGGGTGACCCCACACCCAAACTCTGCCGCATCTTGGAGCGTCACCTGGAGCTGTATGGTCGTGTTCGGCCACCCTGCCGGCAGGTCACAGCTCTGCTCTGTTTCTATCCCCACTGTGCAGATTGATATGTCCTGTATATCTTTACAACAAGCACATTCCTAGTTTTGTCAACTTCTTATTGTTCTTGTCTGCCAGAAACACTAATATATGCTATAGCACAGCATTAAAATTATTACAACAGCAAGTAGATGAATCTCATGCCAGTGTTAATCTGAAAGCTATGTATGAATGTCATGAATATATCAAAACCATGAAGTGGGTTATTGGCTCCCCAACTAAATGAATCTACTCTGCCCCCTGATATAACCACCAAACAATTGTTGCATATGGGAATGGTCTGACTCCTATTTTAGCCATATAGCAGCTCAAAGGTCTATTTTGCTGTTGCATGGTGCATGTGTAACCCTGTCATTGGTGCAAACCTTGTATGGATGGTCAACGTCCTGGCTGAGCCTCATTTTTTTGTGTCTGTAGCGTCTGCAGGAGGAGGCCCAGTGGCTGATGGTGGTGGAGTATGTCAGGGCTCTGATGCAAAAGAGGCTGGTGTGTCGCAGTGCTGAGGAGAGGAGGCAGCTCGCTCAGCAGATGGTTCAGGATGACCAGCTGTTCAGAGAAATGTTCCATGGCCTAGTGAGTATTACTAAAATGAAATCAACTAATCATCTTACACTTACTTGAGCTATCACGATTTATAAATGTTTATGATTAATACTATAATATTTTTTCTGAATTAATCAAGTACATTTTGGATATCACCCAAGCCTGGATGGAGTTTTACTGTCCCAGTGTGAATTTAAAGCCGATGTGAATCAAGTACAAGATTTAACACCGATGTGAAGTTTGGTGTTAAAAATTAAAACAAGGAAGGAAATGGCAACTTCAATCAGAGTACTTTGTGTTTGTATCAGCTTTCACAATCCCATAGTCAAGTGTGTAACTCTGTGCCTGTGTAGCAGGGTGATGGGTCAGTACCAGAAGTGAACCCTTTAGCCTTACTACCCATTCTGGCTGACTTCATTCGACTCAAAGACCCCAGCATGCTCACTCTGGAAGTGTCAGGACTTGCAGCCAAATACCCTGATATCAGGTAATCTTAGCTCACCTGCTGTCACATGATTTTTAGACTACCCAGCTTGTTTTGTAGCTGTTAGATTATCTGTTAATGTCAAGCCACATCCTTACCATTTAAAAAAATAAAAGAAAATATGCATTAAGTAATAGGGAACTGATATTTTGCTGATAAAAATTGATTACACCTCCATGTTTTTCTCCTCCTTCAGTGAGGAGCATGTGTCTGTACTGCTGGATGTCCGTGGTGATGTCTCCAGGGACATCAAAGGGGCTGTGCTGGACTTGCTCGAACAGACTGCCCCTCCTCTGCCAGCAGGATATCGGCCCATCTTCATTGACATCCTGGTGCCTCCATCCACCATGGCCTTCTGTTTGCCCACTGCCAAGTGTGCATGACTACAAGCCAAATGCTTTCCAGCTCTATGGTCTGAAATATATGTATATATATGTAAATGCTAAAATATGATTTATCAGTAGCACAAATAGAGAAGAGTCAAAATTGCCAAACTGACTCTGTTTACACAGCGATATCTATAGTATCTGAAATTTGGTAACATTAGTCATCACAAGTTACTGGTCACGTAAGGGTGTAAGAGCAAAACCTGAGTGGATTGAGTTGAGCAATGATTTATTTTATTGTTTAGGAACTCAACTTTCACGAGGCGGATTTTGTTTTTTTTTTTTTCAAATGCTACATAATGTCACTTTAAAGGGTCAATTTGTCGATCACTGTCTTCAGTGACGGTACTATAGGCAATGCTTTGAGGACTGCAAAATAAAATATATCTCACTTCCAGTGTATTTCTGGTTGCCTTCATGTAACACACTGCTACCTATTAGATCTTTAATCAGGACCCTGTGACTCCTGTGACTCCTGTCTAACAGCCAGCCTGACAGCTTCCTACTGAAGAAACAATCCACTGAATTCCAAATTGGTTCATCATTTTATTTATATGGTGTAATGTTTATTTTGTGTTGAGCCCAAGACTCTTTGTAAATGTATTCAGATAGAGAGTTTTGAAATAAAATCTGAATAAAACATTGTGCTAATTTGTACAAATGTCCATTGTGTCAACACATCTTTCACTTCTAAAGAAAAAACAGTTTGCACCTTCATCAGATAGAATGACAGACTTCGATCTGGTCCTGTGTTGATTTGGTCTTTTTAATCAAATAATTTCAGACCTTCTTCAAATGTGCATGGAACTGAAAAGCAAGTCACACACAACACATATGTATTTTCCTCCCATCACACATACTGATTGAACAACCAGTGTCTGGGGTTCAGTATCTTGCCCAAGGACGCTTCAACACACTTACTTAAAAAGCTGGAGCTCAAACCACCAACCTTCTGGTTAGTGGACAGCCTGCTCCACCTCTGAGGTGGAGGTGGAGAAGTAAGGACATAACAGAGGAAACTCAAAGTGACCTTTGTCCAGCTGTGTTGTTGTCGCTGCATTGATGCTTGTTTGATTACAGAGATTCAGCACTTTCATACACTGCCCTTACTGAGGACTGATCAGTCAATGAGGGAATCAGCTGTTTGGTGCCATTTGATACAGCGACACATTAGGCCCTCACAACATAATATAGCTGATATGTTACATTGTTATATTCCATTTTCTCAATGTGTGGACTGCAGTGGTGACAGTAAGTGGGTCGATGCCTGGCAGCCAAAGTGCTGATAGTGCCAGAGGAAACACTGAAATGAGACAAACAAACCTTTAGTCAGGCATTCTCTGCAGCCAGGCTGACAGGGCAGGGATCAGATGAAGGGATCCAAAATTATAAACCCTACTCTTATGAGAACTCAATAAAAATCTGTTTTGTCCATTTGGTATATTTAAAATACACTGTTAAAAAAAAAAAATGAAGGCAACACCTGATCACCAGAGTATAACAGCACGTCGGTTAAACTTCGGGGATATCAGTCTGCTCATTCAGGAAGACAGCAAGCGCAACAGAGAGGAAAGAGCGAGGCCTTTGATGTGCCTGTACGGAAAGCCAAAGGGATCACAGCACAGTGTCCGTTACAGTGAGCGAAGGGCAGACCACACTCTTAAAGCACTGCAAACTCTCCACCCTGGATGTTTGGGTAGCCTTGTATATTATAGATAAATATAATAAAAAATGAACAAGTCATGAAAGAGTGTATACTCGGGACTTTCTGTCGGCTACCCGAACAAACAGAATGGAGATCGGTGCTTGGTTAGAGTGGTCTGTCCTTCTTCTTCACTCGACTTTATCGGCCGTGAAAGCCACGGGGCGGGGTTTACTGAGTTTTATGAATGGGCGGGACTTTGAACAGCCTCTGCGGCCAGCGCGTGTTAACTGAGCCCCGGACAGACCACACCAATCAAGCTCCGAGCTCCTCCGCCGCACGAGTTAGACCCTAATCTTGTTTACGTTTTACCTTTGTAATCTTAGCCTAAGGAACCCCCCCCCAACATGCAGCCTCACGTGATTTGATTATTTATGTACTCACCCGCAGAAGAAGGCGATGCCGCGGTCACGTGTCCCGCTGAGGCTGGTGACGTCTCGGGGAAAGATGGCCGCTTCCGTTAAAACAACGCCTCCTCGGTATTCCGGTTTATCTTTTAACTTGTGAAGGATAGTTGGCCAAACTGAGCTTTTGCTGTCGCGGGCTCGCTGCAGCAGTCCGTGGCCGAGATGAAGACCTTCTGCGGAAGAGCCAACCCGAGCACCGGAGCTCTGGACTGGGTGGAGGAGAGCGAGGAGTACGACTACCACCAGGAGATAGCCAGGTGACATGGAGCCGGCTGAGGCCGCGTGGAGACGCTGCACGCGTGGTGTTGTTGTCGCTGAAAACTAAGCAGCAAATTTGCAAAATTGCGCCAAATCACGACAGAGTTACCTCCAGGCACTTTACATCTAGAGCAGGTCCAGACCAAACTCTTTAAAGACTGTAGCTAAGAAATGCCCCTCAAAAAAATGTGGAAAAACATGTATTTGGAAGACAACAATAAAGTTGACTTAACAATGAGGGCCCCACCTGGATCCGTTGTCCTGTTAATCCCATCTGACATTAGTTTGTCTATTTTTCAGGTCCTGTTATGCTGATATGCTGCATGATCATGACAGGGTGAGTGTTGGGAAACATCACAGCCTGATAGGAAAGTGTGTTGTCAATGAGTGGTTACAGTGGGCATCGAAATCTACATGTGTCTGATGCTTGTTTTTAGCAGAGGAGGCTTTACAGGTCAAAAAAAAGGATTACCCACTTTACACAATTGCAACACAACTGACATCTGTTCTTGCTTTCAGAATGAGAAGTACTACCAGGGGATCTCGGCAGCTGTGGCCAGAGTAAAGGCTCGTGGTGAAAAGGTCATCATCCTGGACATTGGGACAGGAACGGGCCTACTGTCCATGATGGCTGTCACTGCTGGCGCTGACTTCTGCTATGCTGTGGAGGTACATGCACTTCTAATATATACTTAATAGATACTGTACATGAACAGGGCCAAATTAGTTCTGTCTCATGTGTTGGATACTCATGTCCCACATTGTAAACACAGCTGTGCACAGTAGTTACTAGTCTGGCTCTCTGCCCTAATACATTCCATTTTACTTGCAGGTTTGATATGTGTCTCTATGAAATGTTACTAAAACATTTCCACTTCAGGATTGCATCTTTGCTCTTTGCAGACAATGTGGTTCTATTGGCTTCATCAAAACAGGTCCTCCAGAGCTCATTTTCATGGTTTGTAGCTGAATGTGAACTGGCTGACCACCCGACCATTGTGGTGAAGAGGGAGTTGAGCCAGGAGGCAAAGCTTTCAATTTACCAGCTGATCTTTGTTCCAACCCTCAAATATGGTCATGAGCTCTGGCTAGTGACTGAAAGAATGAGATCACGGATACAAGCAGCTCAAGAGTAGAAATGCTACTGCTTCACATCAGAGCCAGTTGAGGTGGTTTGGGCCTCTGATAATGCCTTCTGGGCGCCTTCCTCTGGAGGCTTGCCTCAGGGTAGACCCAGAACTCACTGGAGAGATTACACATCCCATCTGGCCTGGGAACGCCTTAGGATCCACCAGGTGGATCTGGAAAGCCTGGAATTCCCTGCTTAGCCTGCTGCCACTGTGAGCCAACCCCAAATATGCAGAAGAGGATGGTTGGATGGATGGATCATTTTAGCCCTCAGAAATCCCTATTGGTCCCTTAACTTAAGGACTTCTCTTTTGTTCTCAGCACCTGTCGGTCTCAAATCCCAAATGTTTCAGGTGTGGTCTCTGTTTGCTTTGTTTCTGAAGGTTTTTAAACCCATGGCTGAAGCAGCCCAGTGCATTGTGGAGAAGAATGGCTTCTCTGACAAGATTAAGATTATTAACAAACACTCTACTGATGTCACTGTGGGACCAGGTCAGACACAAAAACACATACACACAGCTGCTCTATATGAATATTGTTATCTGGTTGTGTCTCTGTAGTTTCTATTTATCTGCTGGGGATTTGCATCCATTGACTTTTTCTTTGAGAGGTTGGGTTGAGATGTGCTGTATTTGTGATCTATTACAGATGGAGATATGCAAATGAAGGCCAACGTCCTCATAACAGAACTGTTTGATACAGAGCTGATAGGTGAAGGAGCCCTGCCAAGCTATGAACATGCTCATCAAAACCTGGTCCAGGTGTGTTCATGGTGCTTTTTTGTTTGTTTCTTTTTTCTCTTTTCTTTTTAACAGTTTGCATGAAGCCAAGATGTGAAGTTTATCTACTGCGTTCTAACTGGTTGTGCCTCTCCCCCTTGCAGGAGGGCTGTGAGGCAGTTCCTCATCGGGCCACCATCTACGCTCAGCTGGTAGAATCAGAGTTGCTGTGGAGCTGGGCTCAGCTGCGGTCAGTAGAGGTGGAGGGAGTCCGTCTGGTCCCGCCGCCTGCTCTGGGTCGCTGTGCTGGAGCTCACTCAGTGTGTGACATTCAGCTGAGCCAGGTGTCTCCAAACAGCTTCACCCCACTGGGTCCTCTCTGCACTATGTTCAGGTGTGAAAGTGAGAAACATTAAGTTGTTCCTTTTATTTATTTTTTTAAAGGTTTTCTCTCAACATTTTCACATCCTGCTTGCCTTCTCTCTGCACTCTTTCCCTTTCAGTGTGGATTTCAGTAAGCCAGTAAGCAGTGCCTTCCAGTCCCATTCCTCCCGGTTTGTGGCTCAGTCCACCGGTCAAGCGCAGGTGGTCCTGTCCTGGTGGGACCTTGACATGGATCCCAGTGGAAGCATTGTGTGCACCATGGCTCCTAGCTGGACATACCCACAATCAAAGATGGCTCCGGTCAGTTATACGGCATGATGTTATGGTGCGCTGACTCAGGCACCTATCACCCTTTGTTAATGCTGTGGTGTGTTTTAGTGGAGGGACCACTGGATGCAGAGTGTGTACTTCCTGCCTGTGGAGAGCAGGGTGACAGAAGGAGAGGAACTCAGTCTGACTGTCTGCCATGATGACTACAGTCTGTGGTACAGCCTGCAGTCTAAGAGGTAAAACAGCTCACACAAAACCTAAAGTGCAACAGAACTCTTCAATATGGTGTGTAAACCTAAGATAAAAACGACTTAATCACAATAGTTTCACAGATAACTGAGTCTTTTAGTCGTTTAAAGTTTGACTAAGCATTGATGTGATAATTTAGGCTATTTTTAAACCTTATCTTGTTTAGATCTTTTTCCAATATCCGATCCAGTGATTTTTTTTGGCTGGTATCGGACCGATGCCGACACTGAGTATCAGATCGGCACATCCCTAATCAGAATCAGACCACATGCTATCAGCCTGGTAATGGCATGACCCGACAGAGCGTGTCAAAATGAATTTGTTTTTCCTGTGTCTAGTTTCACAATTTGTTGACTTGAACTTTTCATAACACGAAACATTAGAAACCCAGAGCGCTCCTCCATACACAGCTGTAAACGTGGCAAAGAGGAAAAGAACAGATCACCTTTGTGTATCACAAGGGTGACATGTCTTTCTGTCAAGTCATTTATATCATCTGCAGTTACAAATTCATGACTCTTAAGATAATTTGACGCGACACCATGATCATTTCAAGATTTGTGGTCGATATATGCAACCATGTTGAAGTGAGGGATAGACAGAACATTATTATTGTGCTTTGCATTATACATTAGGTCACACAACTAAGAAAAAGCTAATTATTTTCAAATTTTATTTATTTTTTCCATTTTGTGAGAGACTGGATTACTGGAAACCTGTATACATCATTCAGGACAAACTGGTGTTAAAATAGATACATCAGATAAGCAGACTAATGCAATAGACAGTCTGTGCTGCCTCTTTTGTACTCTAGTCATTATGAAATTTCAGTGTCATGATGTCCAAACGCTGTTTCAGATACTCTTGTCATCTGACCAGATATTACTCCTGAGCTAACAATGACTATGAAAACAAATGAGAGACCTTGTGCGTCCCACAGCTAACAGACTGTCTGTGTGTTCATGTTTTCAGCCAGCAGACTAAAGCGCCTCCGTCTCGGCCATGTTGCACCTGCCAAGCTCACCTGGTTTGGCCCCGGCCACGTTTTGGTGAACTGAATGACAGACAGCGCACAGAGAGCTATGTCAGTGCGCTGCGCAGTGTAAGTCAAGACAAACTAGAATCCAGACTGTTTATTTATGAATGAATGGATATGATTGTGCTCTTACTACCTGCTGTCTTACCTCCAGATTCTGAGAGTCGATAGTGTGTGTCTCAGCATCAGTGATGGAAGTCTGCTTCCTGCATTTGCTCACATGCTTGGAGCCAAGAAGGTACTCTGCTGTGATCATGTGAGCACATACTGTAGCTCTACAAACAAACACCATACTCAGACTCAGAATGATTTTTTTTTGTTCACTTGGCCTCTGCCTAGGTCTTTGGCTTGGAAAACTCTAGAATGTCCAAACAGGTTATTGAGCAGGTAACTGACAGCTCTTTAAAGGTCTACCTAATCTTTGAGAATTGAGAGATGCTCTTCAATATCTTTGCACTTTCTCAATATAACAACTTGAACTCTTGAGGCAGCTAAAGAAGTGTTACTACTATACAATTTCTCGACAGGTGTTGGAAGCCAACTTGATGAAAGGAGGTGTTGAGCTGCTGGAGATGAGGCCTGACCAGCTGACCAGTAATGACTTGGGAGAAGAACAGGTACCTTTTTTAGAGTAAGCCTATAATGGTGTGCATAGCGATCTGCCAGTGTGTGTTGCTGATACCATTAGCTGAACTGGGAAATTCCATTGTCTGCACATAGTGACTTAAAGCCAGATGTGTTAATACCTATTACGAGACTAAGTGACAAAGTGTGTCAGAATCTGAAGAATACAACAGAGAACAAGCTACATTCATCATTATTTTTGACAATGCATCTACTATACGTGGTGTGAAATCTCTCACTCAAAATGACAAACCCACTGAGAATTGTCACCCAGTGAATGGAAATGCACATTCTTTTGCCTATTTTGTTGAAAGTTTGACTACATTTGGACAAAAATCTAGCATTGCATTCACAGCCTGTTGTTATGGCCTAAAAAAAAAATCAATAAATGCTGCTTCAACTCTTTGCTTAACAGTTGTCATTTGTTGGAATTCAATCCAATTCATTGCATTTGAGGTCAAAATCGATTTGGTAATGGACATGTGTAACTAAATGCAGAGAGTATGTGCTGTCTCGCGGCCAGATCTCAGTCCTGATGGGCGAACCCTACTTCAGCACCAGCCTCTTACCCTGGCACTCCCTTTTCTTCTGGTACTGTCGCACTGCTCTGGCAGGACTCCTGCAGCCCGGTGCCACTATCCTCCCCTGTTCTGCCACACTTCACATGGTGGCTGTGGAGTTCCAGGTGAGAAAGAGGGAGAATATTTTTACATACATATATACATGTTTTCTAATTGTTTCTATAAACGTAAGAATACTTATAGGTATACACGTATCCTACTGTCTTCTTAATTAGTCATGCTCATTAAGTGTCTTGTTTATTTTCAGGAGAATTAAGTTTCTATTGAAGGAAGTTTTTTAAGTTTGAGAATGCAAAGTCCTTATGTGGTAAAAATAAGCCTGTTGAATCACTCTTGTTCCTACCGAGTTTTAGGATTTATGGAGGATAAGAGCACCATGTGGAACATGTGAGGGCTTTGATGTCACACCCATGGACGAAATGGTCCAGGTAACATTTTTCTGTAATTTTATTTATTTTCTTTTCCGTCAGATTTTACATCCTTTAACCCTTCAGTTTTTAGGCATAGCTTGATATTCAATAACATGGAATTTTGCAATATTCCCCCACCATATGCTGACATATGACTAACTTTTAACAGTGTGCAAAAAAAAAAAAAAAAACAATTCTACTTTTTTTTTTGATGGTCTGCTCCGCTCCTGAGTCCAACTCTCATTTTACTGCGATGATATTTAAGAGAGTAGATAGGTTCATGATATTGATTTGTTGAATTATATCTGTTTTGTTCTTTCATAATAAAATCAGGTACAGTTCTCAGAAAAAAATTCCTTTTTAAATTGAGCTCACCTCATCTGTCCCCTCCAGCAATCTCTGGATTTCCGTGAGTCGCGTGAGGCAGAGCCCCACCCTCTGTGGGAGTACCCATGCCGTGCTCTGACCCAGTCCAGTGCCATTATGACCTTTGACTTCACACAGTGTGTCCCTCAACAACCAATCACCAGTCAGGGCTCACTGCCTTTCCTAAGGTATGGTGTATTCCTATTATTTATAAAAAGGATTTTTATATGAAACTTTTTCTTCACACACTTTCAGTGTTGGGTCATTAAAAGTCTGTTTAAATGTCTCTTTCAGGATCGGCCGTTGCCATGGCGTTGCATTGTGGATGGAATACCACCTAACTGCTGACATCAGTGTTAGTGGAGGTCTGATTGAATCAATCAATGAGCAGGTACTACAGCCTTTGTTTTCCTGATAAATCTTGAGTATTTTATTCTGATCATGTTTTTTTTTTTACAGCAAACCGTCTCTGGTAATTTTAGTTTACATTTAGTAAATGACCTGCTCTGTTGAACATGTTCAGTAGCTCTGACTTGTTGAGGAAATCTAATGGGACTAGATCTGAAATCTGTGATGAATCAACCTCTCCAAATCACTGGGATCACCAACAGTAAAGTCACATCAACCAGTCCTTTAAAAATCACATCTTGAAAGTTCTGACTGAATTTGAAGATTAAATCAAAACAGAGCAGCAGAGAGAAGAGCAGCCAGAGGCTGCAGATGTTTTTCTTCAAATCATTTTCAGCTGTGAATTAAAAATCAATCAAGTGGAAGCAGCAGAAGTGACAGTTTGGTGAGACACTGGGCCTGGTGATGTGAGATTTTGTGACGTATCCAATGACTGCTTGTCCTGCCTTCTCCTGCAGGGTGACTGTGAGTGGAGTCGGCACAGGAAGCAGGGAGTGTATTTCTTCAGGTCACCATGGGAGAGCTCAGGTGATGGCAGAGCTGCAGTATCTTATAGCTTCACCTTTGAACCCAGCTTAGGAGACATTAAGATGGACTTCAGCTTCAAGTCTCCGTGATGTGGAACAACCACTAACTGACTGGGTGCAAATTCAAGCTCTGGGTCTCAGCCAGTTTACCTTTTTATAATATAAATTCAATATCTGACAAATTGTAATGTAACCATTATCATCCATAAAACTGAGCAGAATGTAATGTTGTTAGACTGGCTGGCTGTTATATATGTAGGCTATACAGTTAAGAATGGAAAAAATGTGTTTTCAGTAACACAGTAACAGTCATTACAGGAAAAAATGGGAAAACTCAAGTTTATGTATCAGAGATAAATTCAATTTTTGTGAATTTCGAGGTCACTGGTCCAGCAAAGGCAAAGAAATTTTGAATAAAGTTGTTTTTTTGTTTGTTTTTATTGGTTTCCTGTGCCTGGTATCTTCAGTGTGGGGACATTTCCATGATGGAACATGGCTCACCTTGTCACACAGAGACTGGAATAAGAACAGGATAGTGATATCATTGCTAACCTCCCCCAATGATACTAAATGTCCTCACTGAGCCAATCAGTGGCCCCGTTCAGATGGATGTTAATACAGGGCATTGTGCCATTCGCGACGCTGTTGGCAGTTTTTAAGGAACACCTAGCTAAAACTAAGGTAGCCTAATAGAGCAGTCTGGCAATAAATCTAACTTGATGAAGTTTTTAATGTTTGTTAACAAAGGTTGTTAATGTTCAGTTTGAGTTCAAACCTTCAGAGAGTTGATTCAATGTTATGGTCATTTTAGAGGCTACACATTGCTGTTGCATTGTGTGCACATAAGTGTTTCTGCTGATATACAGAACTGTGCAAAAGTCTTAGGCCACTGTTAGATTTGTTGTTTTATCAATGCTAAAATGACCATATATGATTATTTATCTTTCTCTTTATTAGAATACAACCAAAAAATACAGTAAATATGTAGCAGTATTAAAAAAGCAAATCAGAAAAAAACACACTAAATATTTGCCACCTATTTCTCTCTCCTCTTACACTGGAGCAACAGCAGGAACCTGGCTCTTAAACCTAAATGAATGGAGCCATAATTAATGTCTTTGCTAACCCCTGTATTTGTATTTGACTCTTTCATGTCAACATGATGCTGTGAAAAAGGTCCATTACACCAGGTTTGAGCAGGAGATGATGGAGCTTTACAGACACATGTTGATGAGGTTAACTCACTGGAAGCTGCTGATATGAATAAGACCAACTTTCAGTCAAATCATTCAAAATGACAAAGATCACAGAATCTGACAGAATCATCAAGGCCACTGTCAAAGGGAAATTAACAAATAAACTGGATACTGAAAATGTGGTGTTCAAGATGTTATAAAGACATTTTAAGAATCAGGAGAGGATCAAGGACAAAAAACGGACTGGAAGGACAAGAAGACTTTCAAACTCTGATGAGAAGTTTCTCAGAGTTTCTTCTTTGAGAGAAGAAGAAGTCCAGCAAGGACCTGACTCAGCATCTGGCAGCTTCATCAGGAGTCTGAAGAAGCTGGATCAGGAATCAAGTTTGAAATGTTTGGGTCCAATCGTGGAGAATATGTGAGAAGAGTTGGAGAGAGATGAAGAAAGATGCTAACAGCCTCCAATGAAACATGGTGGAGGCTCTGTCCTGGTTTTCAGCTGCATTTCTACCAGTGGTGTTGGTGATATTGTCTGAATTGATGGGATCATGATGCTGAAAAGTACAGACAGATTTTAATTCATCATGTCATTCCTTCTGGAAAGAGCCTGATTGGGAATGGTTTTATTTTTCAGCAAGATAATGATCCCAAGCTCACTGCTAATGAAGTAAAATCATTTAGAGAGAAAAACAGCTGATAAAACACTGACAGTCATGGACTGACCTCCACAGAGTCCAGAGCTGAATATTATAGAGGCAGTGTGGGATCAGCTGGACAGAGA
>CM076652.1:25040802-25073302 GCA_038496675.1 Rachycentron canadum
ACAAGGTTATCCTGGAAGAAAACTTGCTTCCTTCTGCTCTGACAATGTTCCCCAACTCTGAGGATTGGTTCTTCCAGCAGGACAATGCTCAGTGCCACACAGCCAGGTCCATCCAGCTGTGGATGAAGGACCACCAGATCAAGACCCTGTCATGGCCAGTCCTGTCTCCAGACCTGAACCCCACTGAAAACCTCTGGACTGTGATCAAGAGGAAGATGGATGGTCACAAACCATCAAACAAAGCTGAGCTGCTTGAACTTTTGCACCAAGAGTGGCATAAAGTCACAGGTGGAGAGCATGACAAGACACATGAAAACTGAGATTGAATATCAGGGTTATTCCACCAAATACTGATTTCTGAACTCTTTCTAAGTTAAAACATTACTATTGTTTTGTTTAGAAATTTTGACCAGTTTCTGAATTTTCTGCAAATAAATGCTCTAAATGACAAAATTTTTATTTGGAATTTTAGAAAAATATTGTCAAGAGCTTTGTGTGTGTTTGTGTGTGTGTGTGTATATATATATACATATATATGAACAATGAAGATCACATTAGTCTAATAATACTCTGTTTTCCCTACATATCAGTTGAATAATAAAAACAGCAATAGTACTATAAAACTAAGAAATACACGTTTCAGTTTCAACTTTCACAGCATTGAAACCAGCCCGATCTGTTGTGAGATCTCGCGAGATAACATATTTCCCTCGGAAACTGGTTAAAAAAAAACCCCAAACTGTTCTGTCTGTGTTCCATCTTAACGTCATAAAGTTCCGAAGACATAAATGGTCAAATATTATTTCGGTAACTCTGGAAATGAAAGAATCTGTCAAATCATACAACAAATGATTTCAAACTTGTGCTCAGTCCAGTCCAATAAATCAATTTCATATTATTACCTTCAACACACTTAACACTAGCACTGTTAACGCTGATCAATGGTGAAACAAACAGCGTGACGCAGGAGACGCCGGCGATGTCAAGTTTCTAAGACTGTCAATACTACGAGAGTCGGAACACGACTCCCGGCCAAGACAATGTGATAAAGTGAGTGTGGTTGTTGTTAAATGCCTTTGGTGGCTAAAAATCTCAAATAACGGAAAATATCAGCCGAATATACACAGTGACCTACCTACTAGCTTGGTGGCAGTTTAAGTGTCCAGTCATGCAATTAGACAAATATTTTCCGGTTCCGATTTTCAAAATAAAATAAAATCGTGTCCGGTAACCATCTATCTTTCCGGTATATGAACAATATTAAGTAATTTTGACAAAAAACAAACAAACAAACAAACAAAAAAAACTCGCATACTCCTATTTGTTGCTGTTGGTACTTTTTTGATTTTTTTCCCCCTTTTTTTTGGAAATTGAATTTTTGAGATACTTCATTCAACTGCATACATGCGGGACATTTTTATTTCATTTTATAAGATTAAAAAATAGATTATAAAATCCAGAAGAAACAACAAAACAACCGTCACACACACAAAGAGAGAGAAGAAATCTATTTAGAAATTGAGATTGAAGGACGCATCCCTTAGGTTTTGACCTTATTCTAACGAGCTTGATTAGTTTGTACTTGTGATCTGAGTCGCGCTAAAGTGACGTTGCTGGGTCTAAAAAAAAAAAAACCTCTTGGTGCATCTGGATATGGCGGCGCTGCTGAGAGGTCTGCGGACTGGAAGGGCACTTCGAGGTCTGGGCAGAGGTAAGACAGGGTCACTATGGTACAGTGGTGTTATGTTAAGAACAGAGACTGACTGGAGAGTTCTTCTGTACCGTCGGGCCTTTCGGTTTGTAGTAGCGTGAAGTCGAAAAAGTGTGTTGACGTTACCCTTCCGTGACAAAGTGACTTGTCATAGGTGATAATGAAGGACAGAAATGGGCCACGTAATGTTAGCCCTGGCTTTTACCAACACATTTCCAGCCATAAATGTCGTTGATATAGTGCTAGTTGACCTCGATATTTAGACATGGATTACATGCGCTGGTAACATGTCCCTGCAGCTGGGGGGCGTTTTCTCTCTGTTTATCCAAGTAAGTTTCTCCTACACTCAGTTGGCAGTTTATGAGGATTCAATTCAATAATCCTGCACTAAATCCCCCTCCATGATGGTTACTATGTTACATTTTCATACGTCTTTATAGAGGCCTTGATTCAACTGTTTGTTCATTTAGGAGGATGGAGTTGGTGGTGCTTCTGTTGATAAATGGGGTGGACAAAATAATTGGAACACTTGTCCTTATACAGTTCAACAGCACAACAAACTACAGCTTCCAAAATGACGACAAAGTTAAATGAACATCTCACGAACCTTCATCAAGGAGAATGCATTTCAGCACTTGTTTTAACCAGGCGTTGTATTAAAACTGCCACATATCTTAGATTTTCTTGTATGAATGTACAAACTATGCAATGTAAGGACGCTACTCTTCACTCAGTACAGCATTAGTATTTGAATGTCAGTGCTTAAGGATTATTACTCCCACAGCTCTGCCAGACTTCATATAGAAGTCTATCCAGTCTATTCATAGATTGGTGCCTTTCGCATTTCTGTATAATCCTCAATCTTGTGTCAAACTCAAAAGTACTTTTGTATTTACTTCATAATTTAAGTTGCAGTGGAACAAAACAAAACACCTGACAGAAAAACAAAGCCTGATCTCATGCCACTCATAAAGCATGTACGTAATTAAATGGAATTTGCAGGGTGTAGTCAGAGGATGTTCTTTCTTGGTACACACAATGTACTCCAATAGACAAATCTAATTTACTAGAATGGTTCAGAGTAGTTCAAAGGAGACTTGTGGAGATATATATTTTCAACATTTTAATGTATTTTACAGTCATTTGTGAGTTACTTGAAATGGATATACCTGTTTTGTTAAGCTTGAGATTTCATATAAATGTGAGATTTCATTGTGAGGTTTAGTTCTCTTCCAGTTCTCTTCTTAGACACTAAACAGAATATTCCCCCTGATGGTGGCTGCACCATCAGCACTAACCCCCCAGAGTAGCAGCCTGAGACGTGGCTTCCATTGTACAGCACTGAGACTTGAGAACGGATCCAAATCTGACAAACCCCCCTCCTCAACATCCACAAGCTACCATGAGCATTACCAGGCTCACACTGAACAGTTAACTACAGCAGCTTCCCATGAAGACTCAGCATCTGACAAGCCATCAGAGGAGGCTTCTAGGCCCAACACCAGGTCAGCTGATAGAATCTATTATGTGGATTAGTTTGTTGTGCTGTTTTCTGACATCTTGTGTGTTGGGGTATAACGATACATTTTTACAACGACATGATACGTATCATTTTCCATGGTTCCAATACGATTCAAGAACAATATTTGGTTCATCTAGAACAATACTATACAATTCAATGACTTGAAATGTTTACAGTTACTCTTTTTGCCAAAGAATTCAACCAGTAAACCAATAAATACCTGATACTGGACAGTGCAGCTGAGGATCCATACAAGTTTTTCTTGTCAGGGAATCAGGGATAAATTAAATCTAGATAGACGCAAGTTAACACAACAATTAATGGCAAACACGTGAACCTTCTATTAAAAAGGCAACCAGCATTTCTTCAGGTTGATAAACACTGGTTGAACCTGCTGCTGTTGTTCCAGTATAAAGGAGTGCAATAATTATAAACAAAAATAAAGTGCAACCAGCATTTCTTCAGGTTGAATGAACAGCAGGTGAACCTTCTACTCGCTCAGCTTCGTTTCGTTGTCATGTGGCGGTGATGTCACACACAGGAAGTGAATCAGAGTAACGTTTAACATTTCTTTACTAATTAAAAGTGGTAAGAATACATCCATATAAAGTTTGTCCTGCTTAAATGCAATGTGCAAATTCTTAGTATTGATACAATCGATTATTTACCTTGCAAATCAATTTTAGATCGATATATGGCCCTATTGATCAACATACGCCTATCGATGTAGTCGGATCATGGGAATGTAAATCGATACGTTGATGTAGTCGATGAATCATTACTCCCCTACTTGTGTTAAGTGTTACAATTTCCAGGTGTAACCCTGATGCGAAAGATATACCCTTGTCATATCTGTGCTGTGTTTATGGTGAAATATTAATTCTTTGTCTTTTGAAAGTTACCAAGACCAGAGTGGAGAGCAGGGTGAAGAGTACGAAACAGAGGAGCAACTTCAGGCTCGAATCTTGACTGCTGCTCTGGAGTTTGTCCCACAGCATGGCTGGTCTATGGAAGCCATTGCAGCAGGTGCTGAGGTGAGCTGCTGTTCAAATTAAAGAGCAGAGAAGCTTCTAGAACGAACACAGTTAGAGCACTTAAACATATATTAACATAACGTCACATGTAATGTAAATATATATGGTTAGTGGACAAATTTGACATTTGCTAGATGTTGTTTTACAAGGCTTCAATATAAGTTCAGGGTGGGTGCAGTGGGCTTCCATTGGATCTCATGCACCTCACCTGGCTTTAACTACACACTATGCAATATTTGACAACAACGATAAATGTTGAGAATCTGGAGAGCAAAGTGGTGAAAAAAATCATTAACTGTTTTCTCAGATTGTACCTGTACTGCTGATTTAGAGCTCTGCCAATCAGAGACTGACAGTGTTAAAAATTACACATTATGTAACTGCTGCAACAAACCACATATTCAAACCAACCAATCACAATGCAGTATAAAGTGATGCATATTCACATAGATATATTAAGAAAAGCTATGTACCAGATCGCACGATGGTGCACCTTTCAATCCTGCAATGTTTTTAATGAACTAAGGTTACAAAAGAACTTTACTTTACTCACCTTGCTTTCTGAGCTGATTGCCTTAACCTAGTGTCTGTGTGTGTGTGTCAGACACTAGGCTTGTCCTCTGCTTCCACTGGGATGTTCTACAATGGAGCTGGAGATTTGGTCCTACATTTCATCACCCACTGCAACTCACAGCTGACAGAGATCCTGGCTGAACAACACAAGCAGGTCCAGCTGGGCCAGGCTGAGTATGTACAAACATCAGCAGTCCAAATCTAATCTTAAAAAAAAAAAAAAGGTCCACATACCTTCTATTAGATTTGGTACCTGTGTTTCAGACCAAAGAAGACTGCTGACTTTCTAAGAGACGCTGTAGAAACCAGACTGCGCATGTACATCCCATACATTGAGACATGGCCACAGGTATAGTGTGAAGGATACTTGATGATGAGTCATAACAGAGATGACCAGGACTGAAGCGGAAACTACATTTTATCCACAACTTGTGTGTCCCTGTCCTCAGGCAATGAGCATCCTGCTTCTCCCTCACAACATCCCAGACAGCCTGAAACACCTGTCTACCCTTGTGGATGACATCTGGTACTATGCTGGAGACAGATCTACAGACGTGAGTGGATCCCATCATCCTCAATCCCCTCCTTCTTCTGCTCGTACTTTCCTGTCCCCCTTTCATCACCACCCCCATAATATCCGGCCTGCCACCTTCCAGGTTACTCCCCTTCCACC
Organism: Rachycentron canadum; assembly: GCA_038496675.1. Lineage (NCBI taxonomy): Eukaryota > Metazoa > Chordata > Actinopteri > Carangiformes > Rachycentridae > Rachycentron > Rachycentron canadum. Next base: position 25,046,316 of record CM076652.1, read on the forward strand.
CATCATCCCTGTTTATTTTGTCTGATCAGATCAGGTCGAAAGTTTAATCATTGTCCTAAATCAGCACACATCTGAAAGAAGGGTACAAGTAACCAGAAAAAAAATAGCTGATTTTAGCCCCATAACATTCCTTTAAAATTGACCTAAAATGCCTATCCAAGATTGTACCCGCTGTCTTCTAGAAATGGTTTTGAAGCCATCAAATCACCTCGAAAAACCTTGTTTTTCCAAAGATAGATTTCTTAAGTACATACTTACACATTGGAGTTGTGTACACAGCTTAGTTGTCATAGTCACAGATATTTACAGTAACATGCGACCAATTTCTGGACTTCTGTCTCTTCCTACTGCACACCTTAAGACAAAGAATACAAATCATACAAAAGAAAACTAATGGTGATGAGAATATGAACAACTAGGTTATGTAGTTAGAAGTAGATAGTTTTGGTAGTATAATTTACAGTGAGTAGTATGGATGACCTGTAGTTTCCAAGTCATACAGCACAACTCCAAAATAAAGAAGTGGAAAAGTTGCATGTGTATCATTTTTATTGCAATGTTAGACAACTGATTTATGGGTTTCAAGCAAATGTCAGAGCACCAGAAAGGCTTGTATGCTGCAACATTTCAAAAACAGCTCTTTATGTTAGAGAAATACTATTTTATTGATGTATGACAATGACAGGGCACCTGATCAACTGTGAAAAGGGACATGAATCTTACACTCAAAGCTATTTTTAATCTTTATATGTAACAGATAAGAAGAGGATCAAATGAGAATACAGCTTTATTGAAAAACACTGTTGGAACGCTTTATTGAAAGACAGTGCTTGTGAAAGATGTCCCTCCTTGAACAAACTGTACTTTTTCTCCCAGATGTAGGAATATGTCATTGAGAGCCATTTAAGTTGTTTCTACTCTTTTAAATCTTGGTGCTTTTGCATTTTATTGAAATTAATTTAGAGTATTCCACTGTATATGCTACATATTCCATGAATTTTATATCAAGCACAGTTCAACACAATTGTCTTGCTTCTTTCAAAAGCTAATAATATGAACTTTCCATACAACCCCTTTCTTATATAGATGAACTGGTACACCAAACGAGCAGCGTTGACAGGCATCTATAACACCACAGAGTTGGTGATGGTTCAGGACTCCTCTCCAGACTTCCAGGACACCTGGAACTTCCTTGAGAACCGCATTCAGGATGTAGTCAACATGGCCACCACTGCCAAACAGGTGAGGTGCACTGTACCATTAAAGAAAGAGTTTATAAAAAAGATGTCAAGCCAATGAAGTGTGCTCATGAAGTAGTTGCTTTAAACTCCAATTGATTATTTGTAACAGTCTCCTGTGTTCCTATCTTAACCAATCAGTGGTAAAATTCTACAACTGATCCCAGATTGAATGTCTTCTCCTTCTAGAGAAGGACATTTTGAACTAATTTGTGAATAGGTGTACAAGCAAAGGCAAATGTCAAACTGAAAGATGAGAATTCTTTGATACATAATACACAATCAGAGTGAGATGTTAAGGTGCTGAATGGCATGTGATCCAGTTCTTCATATTTTAAATTGTGCATTCCACTTTGTTCTGTAGGTTCAATCGACTGGTGAAGCCGTTGTGCAGGGACTAATGGGAGCTGCTGTAACAGTAAGTATTTGCCCCAGTGATCTTGTTCATAATTTGTATTCATTCTTCTTTTCAAAGCCTCTTCACTCACATTAACAATATTTTTTATTTTTTTTAAATTTTGCAGTCCAGTTATCCCTGTTCTTAATTTGAAACCTTTTCACATGTGATATTACTAATTGACAGCATGCATGAAGACTGCGTTTTACATAATTTGGATTCATTAATTAAATAATTAAAGAGTTTATGTGTTGATAGAAACATGGCTCATGCAAGTCTTGTGTTTTTACAGCTGAAGAACCTGACAGGAATGAACCAGAGGCGATGAGGATAAAACATCTTTCAGTCACACTGATTCTAACAGAATATTTAATCTGTGTCACGAGCTGAAGATCAATTTTAATGTCTTTTGCTCTTATTTCTGAGTATGAAATGACTTTGACTATTGTATTATGACTTTAGGTCAGCAAGAGAAAGCTATTGTTCACCTGCAGGAACATTGGCTTAGTCCAGTTTTGTTTTACTGCCCAAGATTTCACTATCCTGCTCAGATCATTTTTTCTGTTTATATAAAAGGAAACACAGATCTGTGATTTTGTTGCTGTATCAATTAAGACTTCAATAAAGTAATTATTCTAGTATATTCCACGTTTTTGTTTGTCTTTAATTGAATAATTAAAATTAAATTATTCATCCACTATGAAGGTGGATTATTATTATTATTATTATTATTATTATTATTATTATTATTATTATTTAGACAAACACAAGTCCAGGGGGGAAGTTTTGCAGTTTAAAGTAACTCTTATGTCAGAGAATGGCCATGTTTTCTTTCGTGCTGTTATTCCAAGATCGTGAATAACAAGAAACGAGCTGTTTTCTCACCTGAGAAGTTTTATCAGCCCTTTATCACAAGAAGACAAAATGTTGTTTCCTCTCATAACATTTATCAAAGTTCCCAGAACTGCAGCCAACAATACGATACATTCACGACTTCACAGTCATGGCAGTGAGCTTAAAGGCTGAAAGCAGGCGAGATCAAATGAACCAGACACTGATTTTTTTATTTTTTTTTGTTTGTTTCTCACAATTATCCTGTGATAAATGATCCCGATGTGTAGAGAAATGTGTGCTTTATTTGCTAATGTATCTGTTATCACAACAAGCTTTGTTACCCTGAGATAACCAAATAATCAGTGCGTGCTCTCGAAAGAGTGGTATCCAAAAATAAATTCAAGTCGCTTCTGTACAAATCAAAACTTTCGGCAAATCTAACAAAAATGAGAGTGAGCGCTTTTATTTTGAAGGTAAATTCCAGTCATCTATGACCCGGATGTAAAAGAAAGGCCCACCCCCATGCTTCCTTGAAACAACCACCAACTGATGTAAGTCTGCTAACCAATCAGCGAGGGGGGGGGTATTTCCGTGGAGGCCTTCAAGCAGCAGCAGCAGCAGCAGTAGTAGTGTTGTGTTGTGTTGTGTGTGACGAGCCAACAACGTTAACTCTCTGACTGCAGTAATGCCGTATGCTAATCAGCCAACGGTCAAAATCACAGAGTTGACAGACGAAAATGTCAAGTTCGTTATTGAAAACACTGACTTGGCGTGAGTATCCTTTATTTGTCTATTCAAAATGTGTGTGTGTGTGTTTGTGGGGCAGAGAGCAGCCATTCTTCTTCTCTGGACCAAAACACAAGTGATGTTATGAGACCTTATGTCAAATACCTGCACATGATACAACACTGCACGTGCACGTGCGGGCCGTCTCATTTCAGTTACTGAAAAGTCCGCGTTCGTGTTTTAATTGAAATATAATTCAGTTCACCAAGTGGACAAAAAGGTTCGGTCGCGTTACATTTGAATGGAGCGAGGAGCCAATGTGGGGGGTGGAGGGGGGTGGGGGGCCTTGAAGCTCCGCTAAGCCCCAGTTCATTTAAACTGGATCAGTGCGGGTGTTTGAGAGGGACTGGGGGCGAGGTGGAAACATGGCTGAGCAGAGCCACATCCCAAGTATCATACTCAAGTCTTGTGTTGAAGACAGGTAGCAGAAAACTGCATCCTTTTACATATTCAGTAATATGGAGTATTGTTCAAAATCTTCAAACTGCCTTTGAAGTTGCAGCATCACTTATAAACCCCACGAACCCTTCTGCTATTTCATTCATTGTACTGTGTGAAGGTATCGCTCAGGCCTATTAAGTACTTGACCTTAAGAGACCTCCAGCTTGAAGTTATCTTTTAAAGGAGGCTACAACCTCTCAGAGGACAGAAAGAAGTTAGGGTTTTTTTTTTTTTCAAAACAATTTTAAAAAAAAAAAGGTACAGTAAGACACAGTATTAGAACCTGCTATACAATAGCTGCTGTATGACAGCTCTGTTAACACAGGGATGAACTGGGCCTGTACTTACCTACTGTCTCTACATGCTTTTGATCATTACCCACATTAGTAAGGTTTGTAGACACTAAAATGATCAGATAGTTTCAATTCTGATCAGCTGAGAGACACAAATGCTGAGTTTTCTTAATCTATAAGTCGGTCAGCGTTTTTAGTTATATTATTATATATATATTAGTTATATTTCAAATATTGATGAAAATAAAAGCCATACAGTGTGTGTACGATTAGGGGTTGGTTTTTGTGGTACAGGCTGTAGGCCTGTCGAGCTCAGAAGTTAAGGTTTAATTACCCTTTGTTCTGTTATTGTATAGTGGTTTATAACTACCTCAGTTAGAGACATTAATGGTCAGTTATATGCATCTTAAAGCATCTGTCTCTCTCCTTTTCAGGGTTGCAAATTCTATCCGCCGTGTCTTTATGTCAGAAGTTCCCACTATAGGTAAAGTAAATTATTGTCTGCTTAGATTTGCTTTTCATACAATTGGTATTGGCCAGTTGGCCAAAGAATCACAGTAAATCTTGTAAAACCATTAAAACAAAACTTACAGCCACAGTAGCTTGTGTTCTTAAACAAAATTTTCTTGTTTTGTTTGAGGCTTTTGTTTCTTCACATGGACATATTGACTTGTAGTAGGAAAAGAACATTTACTGTTCTAATACTGCATAACTGTGACAGTGAGGTCGCATCAATAAACCTTTTTTTCAAAGCAGACATTTTCTCTCATCATAGCAGGAGACGCATTACCAGAATCTTTTAGAAAAGCAGCTGAATGGAATTCAACCATCGTTTTTTTTATTACTTATAACTTAGCTTTTCCTATTGGAAAACATCAAATAGTTTCTCAGTCGGTCCAGATATGGTCCAAAAAGCAGCTAATGAATAAAAATGTATACCATTCACCTGCATGAATCAAAATAATCACATTAAAAAAAAAAAAAATGGAATAAGTAAAATTAAAGAGAGTTGCGTGACCTCATCAACATTGTTGGAACACTGGAAAATATAGTCTGCATAGCACTTTCCTCCAACAGTAGTATACAAAAAAAACACTAACTGAATCATTTTTATTACTTTTTTTTTTTTTTTTTTTTTTTTTACAGCGATTGATTGGATACAGATTGATGCCAATTCCTCTGTACTACACGATGAGTTCATTGCACACAGAGTTGGTATGTATCACAGTATTTGTGATGTGATTTGGTGATAGTAATTTTATATAGTCATCGTATGATCAGAGATCTGATACACGTGAAATTGACTGATACATTTTTTTTTCTGTGCTGTTAGGTCTCATACCTCTCACAAGTGATGACATTGTGGACAAAATGCAGTATTCTAGGGTAAGTATACAAGTATCAGACAATAATGAGGCTGTGCACTTAGCCGCCAATACAACGCCATTAATAATAGGTCATTGATGGTACTGAAACACAAGCCCTAAACTGAAGACTGGGATTTTACCAGTTGGTATTTTCGTTCCTTTATTAAATACAGTAAGGTCTAAAAGTCTGACACACTTTCAGACTTAACACTCTCAGTGTGTAGTGTTTTTATATACAGTAGGGCTGCATGTTGGTACATGGTGCCCTTTTTACGCCATATAGTGCTACAGTCCATAGAACGTCTTCCCACTTGCATTGTGGAGGGCAGCAGCCATGTCTGTTCAATGTTTTGTGTATAATCGATTCATGAACAAATATGTTACTCAGTTCCAATGATTCCTTCAAGCCTTTTTGTTACTCAGAGTTCGGGAACTCTGAGTTAGGTTCTGCATTGTGTCTTTGGAGTCATCTTGGCAGGGCCCCCCCCGCTTCTAGGGAGAGTGGCCACAGAACTAAATTGTCTCCATCAATAGACGCTTTGTCTCTAGACTTGATGGATATCCTTTAAGATTACTTTATAACCCTTTCCAGCTTTATGCAAATCAAGATTTTTTTGATCGCAGGTCTACTGAGAGCTCTTTTTTATAAGGCATGGTTCTTTGAATAGCAAACCAAATAGACTCCACATTTTTTTTTCAAAGTGGCTCTAACTCACCAACCTACACTGTGAAGTTTGCATCATATTTGAATGATCATATTTTGATACATTTATGCATAAATACAGGTCCTTTCAGGGGGTTCACTTACTTTTTCTTGCCACTGTATTGGATTATACCTATAATAAATGACAGGTTGATTGTTTAGCATGGAATTTGCTGTACTTTAACAAATATCCAATACTAGACAAAGAGAGTCTTGTACATAGTGTTATTTTTTTATCCATATCTCCACATATAAACATATAACAATAGGATATTATACCAGAGCTTCTGAATTTTTTTTCTTGGTTGTTACTGTGTTAACTGAAGATCAGATATATTTTCCTCCCTATATCTGTTCCTCCTGCAGGACTGTACCTGTGATGATTTCTGTCCAGAGTGTTCTGTTGAGCTGACCCTGGACGTTCGATGTACTGAAGATCAGACACGTCATGTCACTTCACGTGACCTTTTATCCAACAACCCCAGAGTCATCCCGGTGAGTTGTTTGTCCATTTATTGAAATCCTAACATGGAAGCAGAGGAGAAAGGTGACGGTGTTTTAATATGGCTTTCCAGGTGACTTCCAGAAGTCGAGACAATGATCCAAATGATTATGTCGAACAAGATGGTAAGCTTTAAAGTCATCTGCATAAACATTGGCTGTTAAGGTCTTTTCTCTTTTCTATAATGTTGTGGTTCTATCAATACCTTGCTGTGTCTGATTCCTCCTTTGTCATTTACTGACACAACCCAGACATTTTGTTGGTGAAGCTTCGTAAAGGTCAGGAATTAAGACTGAGGGCATACGCCAAGAAAGGCTTTGGTAAGGAGCACGCCAAGTGGAACCCAACAGCGGGGGTTTCCTTTGAGTATGACCCAGACAACGCACTGAGGCACACAGTCTACCCACGACCTGAGGAGTGGTGCGTTATGTTTTCTAGTATTGTTCACCATGAGGGTTAAATGTGTGGCAAAGAATGATAACAACAAAAAATACCTCACAAAACAAATTGGTTACACACATCCCCTAACTAAATTGACTTTACTCTGATTTTTAAGGCCAAAGAGTGAATACTCAGAGATTGAGGAGGATGAGGTTCAGGCTCCCTACGACCCCAATGGAAAACCAGAAAGGTGAGGAATCCCTTTGCATAGGCTTGAAGTCCAGTACATGCTGCATGACAAATTTTGTAGCAGCGCAGCAAAATGCGAACACAGCACAACAATCACAGCTCCTTTCCCTCTTTAAAGGTTCTTTTACAATGTGGAGTCATGCGGGTCTCTGCGACCGGAAACCATTGTTATGTCAGCACTGGCCGTCCTCAAGAAGAAGCTGAGTGATCTGCAGACTCAGCTGAGCCATGAGATCCAGAGTGATGTGCTCACCATCAACTGAAGTCATCTCTTGAATGGACCAGAACTTGCCTTCATGCCACTTTATACAAGTTAACCAATACAAGTTAACTTTGTGACGGGGAGTTTGTCTCAGAATGATGCAAATTAAACTTTGTTAATCAGTGTAAATGTTGCATTTTAAATAAATCTGTTTTTGAAAAACTTCCCTAATGTCACTCACAGTGGATTTCATTATATTTTATATGCACAGACTAGAAACACCTGAAAAATTTGAAAAAAAAAACAAACTATCTAGGTCTGCTAAATTAATTCATAGGGAAAACCATGCAAAAACAAAAAAAGATTACCTCAATCAAGAATCTTTATTTGATTTGACTGAGTTTGATTTACAGAAGATAGATAATATTTATGGGCAGAAGTCTTTTGATCAGTTGCGCTGGTTGTTGAGCTCTTTGGTGACAGGATTCTGAGTGGATGAGGCGCACTTCTGTAAGGCTTTTGCATCTTTACATTTACTAACCCTACCCACTGTGTAATGTGTCAAGCACAGACAATCAGTAATACTAGAAGGAAGGTCAATGAGCTGTGGATGCTGTCGAATGTGGCTTTAATTTGCTATGACGGGATGTCATGTTTTTGCAGTGAGTGACACTGTCGTTTGCAAGTTTTTTTTCTGTTAGATGTCGTGCCGATCTTCATTCAGATATCGGGTAATTTATTTATTTATAAAAAAGTTTTATAAATGTAATGACACAAGATACTGCCTAAATGTCTAAAATGGGATTTTTTGGGATTCTGGATACATTTAACTGGTCGAAAAGTGATTTTATGCCCCTTTCTACACACCAGCATTCTTAAAAAGTCTCAAGTTCGGGTCCATATATATTTGGACACTGACACAAGTTTTGTTATTTTAGCTGTTTACCAAAACATATTCAAGATGCTGTTATATAATCAATGTGGGCTTAAAATGCAGACTCAGCTTTAATTTGAGGGTATTCACATCCAAATTGGAGGAAGGGTTTAGGAATTACAGCTCTTTAATATGTAGCCGCCTCTTTAAAGGAACCAAAGGTAATTGGACAATTGACTCAAAAGCTATTTCATGGGCTGCACGGGCTATTCCCTCATTAATCCACCATCAGTTAAGCAGGTAAAAGGTCTGGAGTTGATTCCAGGTCTGGCATCTGCATTTAGAAGGTGTCGCTGTCAACCCACAACATGCGGTTAAAGGATCTCTCAATGGAGAGAGTGGAAATGTTAGGAGCAGCCAAATCAGCAGTTTGGTACATTCTGAGAAAAAAAAGAGCACACTGGTGAGCTCGGGAACTCAAAAAGTCCACGGAAGACAACAGTGGTGGATGATCGCAGGATCCTTTCCATGGTGAAGAAATCCCCTTCAAAATGTCCACCCAAGTCAAGAACACTCTCCAGGAAGTAGGTGTATCAGTATCTAAGTCTACCATAAAGAGAAGACTTCATGAGAGCAAATACAGAGGGTTCACTACAAGGTGCAAACCATTAACCAGCCTCAAAAATAGAAAAAAAATCTAAAAAAAAAAAAAAACCATCTAAAGAGGCTAGCCCAGTTCTGGAAGAGCATTCTTTGGACAGATGAAACTAAGATCAACCTGTACCAGAATGATGGGAGGAAGAGGAAGCACACCACATCTTCTGTAAAACATGGTGGAGGCAGTGTGATGGCATGGGCCTGCATGGCTTCCAATGGCACTGGGTCACTAGTGTTTATTGATGATGTGACAGAAGACAGAAGCAGCCGGATGAATTCTGAAGTGTATAGGGATGAACTTTCTGCTCAGCGCTTCACAGTACAGATGGACAATGAACCAAAATATACTGCGAAAGCAACCCAGGAGTTTTTTAAGGCAAAGAAGTTGAATATTCTGCAATGGCTGATTCAATCACAGCTCTCATCCTGATCCAGCATGCATTTCACTTGCTTAAGACAAAACTTAAGGCAGAAAGACCCACAAGCAACAACTGAAGACAGCTAAAGGCCTGGTAAAGCATCACAAAGGAGGAAACCCAGAGTTTGGTGATGTCCATGGGTTCCAGACTTCAGGCGGTCATTGCCTGCAAGGGACTCTCAACAAAGTATTAAAAATGAACATTTTATTTTTGGTCATGTTCATTTATTTTTGAGCCCCTGAAATAAGGAGACTTTGTATAAAAACGGTTGCAATTCCTAAACGTTTCATTTCCCCTTGAATTAAACCTGAAAGTCTGCACTTCAGTTGCATCTCAGCTGTTTCATTTCAAATCCAATGTGGTGGCATGCAAAGCCAAATCATGAAAATTGTGTCACTGTCCAAATATTTCTGGGCCTGCAACTGTAGTTCAAGACCACCTCATCTATCTTGGCCTGACAATACCTAGGGACCCCAAGCGAATATTTAAACTAATGGTTTCTCTAACCAATTTTTTTTTACCTCAGCCTTCTTTAAAGAACTAGATTCTATAATTCTGTCTTATATCTGGAATTTTAAGAGCCATAGAATTTCCAAAGCTCACTTGCAAAAGCTCAGATCAGACAGAGGGTTAGGATTTCTTGTGTTCAGATACTACTATTGGGCTGCTAATGCTAAGACACTAATGTTTTGGCAGCTGGGGTCACTTGGGTAACAACACTCTGTTGTCGATTCTTCTCTGCCAGCTTTGCTGTCTTAGTTAGAGAAGCCCGAGGCCTGAGTGGTCTGAGTTTGTTTTAAAGAACTCTGTCAGGATTTTAAATCATGTCAGGAGCGTTTTGAGTTTACAAGACCACTACTGTCTTCCCTCATGGTCAGATCATGCCTGGAGACAGATGGGTTTAGTTTTAATTCAAGATTTATACATAGCAGGACAATTTGCCTCTTTTGACTCACTAGGAGAGAAATATTCACTACCTCAATTCATATTTCTTTCGTTATCTATAAGTTAGACGCTACATGCCTGGAAGGGGGGAGCTGGGCATTGCACTGTCCAACACAGAATGGGACAATGCCTTATTGAGGTTTCGGGCCTGTTCCATTAACAGCAGCAAAACCTGCAAACAAAAAATATTTGACTGGTACTGAAAGGCCTACAAAAGGCCCCTCCCTATGGAACTGGTTTTTACCATCTTTGGCAAGGCAAGGCAAGGCAATTTTATTTGTATAGCCCATTTTTACAAACAGTTTGTCTCAAAGTTCTTTACATAGCATCATAACAACATCCTCTGTCCTTAGACCCTCACATCGACTGAGGAAAAACTCAAAACAAAAAACCCTTTTAACAGGGAAAAAAAAAGAGAAACCTCATGGTGAGAAACAGAGGAGGGATCCCTCACCCAGGACGGGCAGACGGGCAATAGATGTTGTATACAGACAAGAAAACAGGTAACAATACAGAATATGCACAGATGGAAATGGTGTCAGGAGCTGATGAAGGCAGTTTCTGGTGGGAGGGAAGGCAGGGAGAGTCAGGCAGCTTAATGGGAGTAATGGGTGGTAGACTGGTTCCTGGGAGGGAAGGGCAGGTCGGTTTAACAGCAGGGGTAAAAGGGAAAGGGGGTGATGCAGGGGGCGGTTGGTGGAGAGAGATGGAGCTTCAGTGGATCTGTGGAAACACAAATAGAGAGAGAGGGAGACACCAAGGCCAAACAACAAGGTGGAGCAGATAATGAAAATGATAATTTATGTGTGGGAGAGGAGAGGAGAGGGGAGGAGAGGAGAGGAGAGGAGAGGAGAGAGCTCCATGTAACCTGATGTGTCCCCCAGCAGTCTAAGCCTATAGCAGCATAAAAATGGTTCAGAGCTACCTGAACCGGCCCGAACTAAACGCTCTGTCATAGAGGAAGGTTTTAAGCCTAGTCTTTAATGTAGTAAGAGTGTCTGCCTCTCTGACCCATGGAGAGAGTTGGTTCCACAGTAAAGGAGCCCGATAACTGAAGGCTCTACCTCCCAGTCTGTTTTTAAAGATACAGGGAGTCACTAACAGACCTGCATTCTGGGAGCAAAGTGCTCTTGAAGGATAATATAAGACTATGAGGTCTTTCAAATAGGATGGAGCTTTTTCATTAAGGGCTTTATAAGTCAGCAGAAGGATTTTGAAGTCGACTCGATATCCTACAGGAAGCCAATGGAGAGAAGCTAAAGTGGGAGAGATGTGTTCTCTTTTACTAACTCCTGTCAATATCCTTGCTGCAGCGTTCTGGACTAACTGCAGACTCTTTAGAGAGTTTTTTGGACATCCTGACAACAGAGAGTTACAGTAGTCCAGCCTAGAGGTGATAAATGCACGGACTAGTTTCTCAGCATCACTCTGAGAGAGGATATTCCTAATCTTGGCTATGCTGCGCAGGTGAAAAAAGGCAGTCCTAGTCACATGTTTAATGTGTGAGCTGAATGAAAGGTCTTGTTCAAATATTACTCCAAGGTTCCTTGCAGTCATACTTGAGTTCAGGGTGATGCCATCTAGATTAGCAATCTGCGAAGAAATGATGTTTAGGCTTTTATCATCTGGTTCTATTGATAAGTAGAGCTGGGTATCATCTGCATATCAGTGGAGATTTGGTTGCTCACCAGTCTCTATGCCCACTTGCGTGAGACCAGTGGGACTAAGTGACTTATCCACCTAGCCTGCCATGGTCCATGTTCATGTTTTTGAGACCAGCACTTTTTTGCAGCAGCCTAGCAGCCTTTTAGTGTATATTGTGTTAATGTATGTTTTCTTTTTTGACTGACAGCTCTGCATCTTGGATCTTTTCTTGTCTTTCTGCTTGTTTCTTCCAAGCTACATAACAACTGCAGTATATCTGTCAAATGGAAATATCCTAGGTGGCTTGTGCATCATTTTAATAGTTTCCACTTTCCTCATTGTTCAGCCTGACCTATTTGATATCAACCTTACCATCATGGATATGCTTTAGAATACATTTCTGTACGTAAGACCTAAAATGTAGTTATAATGAAGGACTGTACAGTTAAAAAAGATAATGACCTTACCAGCCAAAGTCTGGAGCTTAAAATGATTTCATAAGGTTTAGTTCATTGTGCAGTAAAAGGTGTTTTAGCCTTGTGGGGATGTTTTTGTTGTTTCCACTAGGTGGTACACTCTTCTCTCTCTGGTTGTATGCTATCCTGGCAATCAAACTTAAGTCATATCAGGAGGCTAATCAATGGTACCGACATGCTCATTTAACTGATGCAGGTATTTATTTATCCAACATCAGAAGTTGAACTTCATTTTAAGATAAAAACAAAACTTATTTAACTACATCTGGCCAGAATGAATCCATCCCACAATGAACATCTGACTTAAAAGGTAAAATTACTTTTCATTCTTACAATGATACTGATTTTGTCTTTCTTAACCTGTCTTCATCCATTTTGTCATTCTGTCGTGAATTTCTCAGATCTGCATTATTCCCTCCTTACCCCAACTCAGGCTGGAATGGAGATTTCCCATGTATTCCTAAAGTCAGCATCAGTAGGCTACTGCACAGCATGACACATAATCTGTTTTTGAGCTTGCATCTTTCCAATATAAAAAAAATTCCCATATTATAGCAGTGTGGTACATATATTTACAGCAATAATTTATATTTATCCTTTGGCCTAAAAAGGTTTTTACCATTGAAAATAGTGCCTAAATAAAGATAATTACAAAAAGAAATAAAGCTAAATGCAATAGACACTGTCACGTGTATTTAATTTGTATGCCTATATTTTCATTGTTGTCAATATCATTGTCAATGAATCACATATGTTAAAATAACAATTATTTGTCTCTGAGTTCTGCCCATAGAATAAGTGATTGTTTTTCATTTTGGAACGGAAGTCTCCATCTCCTAAAAAAAAGATTTCCTTTCATTTCTTTCTATAAAATTAAACTCTTACTTTTCTGTGCATTAATTTGACTTTAATGGGGCATTGAAAATTGATGTCTCACTGAAAACAATTCAGGGCTGGCAAAAGTATGTGGACCCCCTCAGCTAGTGATATCAACAAAAGCTGAAAGCTGAAAAAGCTGAAAGCATTATAAAGTAATCTCAAAGAGTTTATATTTTCATCAGTCCAGAGCAAAACTAATTAGAAATGGAGATGATTTAGTTCTGGATGTGGGTGTCTAGCTAAGATAGCAATCAGCCAGTCCTTACTCTCCCAGGGGCCCCAATATCCTAATGCCTGAACACTACACTGGTGAATTGGGTTTTTGTGGGTGGTTCCTACTCCAGTGTACCTCTATCCTGTGATTTAAACTAGTTTCTTAGTGAGTACCTGTCTTCAGTGTTCCTGACCTTCCCTGTTTTTTGTGTGCAGTTACCCCGGGAGACTGGATCTCCTCTGCGACTGCCTCTGCTACCTGTGCCATCCACCTGTGCCTGATCCATCTTGCTGTCCCCTGGTATTGGACACACCTGGTTCCTGCCTCCAGAGAACCTCTCTGTACCTCCTGTTTTGGACATCCTTGGATCCATTCCATTATCACTCAAACAGTGAACAGTCCATTAAAAGATCCTCTTGAATTTCTGGTGTCTTAGAGTCTGATTCTTGCACCAGCATCTGGGGATTTGTAAGGGAAATATATTTCATAAGATAAGCTCACTAAATATGGCATATTCTGTTTAAGTTTGTTCCATGCATAATTGTCTGAACACTTGAATTTGACTTTTTCAAGACAAATATATATTGATATATTTTTTTTATATATATATATATATATATATATGCTGTTAAACCGACCTGCTCTTCGCTCCCAGGAACCGGTCTACCACCCATTACCCCCATTAAGCTGCCTGACTCTCCCTGCCTTCCCTCCCACCAAAAACTGCCTTCATTAACTCCTGCACACCATTTCCATCTGTGTATATTCTGTATTGTTACCTGTTTTCTTGTCTGTATACAACATCTATTGCCCGTCTGCCCGTCCTGGGTGAGGGATCCCTCCTCTGTTGCTCACCATGAGGTTTCTCTTTTTTTTCCCTGTTAAAAGGGTTTTGTTTTGAATTTTTCCTCAGTCGATGTGAGGGTCTAAGGGCAGAGGATGTTGTTATGATGCTATGTAAAGCCCTTTGAGACAAACTGTTTGTAAAAATGGGCTATACAAATAAAATTGCCTTGCCTTGCCTTGCCTATATTTGAGTCATGTTACAAAATTTGAAATCTCTGTTAATGACTATAGTTAAGTAAGAGGTGCACTTTGTAGATACTATATTATTATTATCCTTACTATGATAGCAATTTACAAGCAATGTGTGCACTTGTTTTAAAGAGAATATAGAAGGATGGTTCCTCATCTAGGTGTGAACCCGTTCCAAGCACTAAGAGGAAGATGTTGGGGTGTTGGGTGTTGCCAGTGTGTTCAAATCGGGCATGTTCAGGATGGGCTTGGGGAAAGTTTGCTCTCTGTAATACAGTACCCATTTTATTTATTGATATTAATGCCTTTCTGTCCTTCCTTCCACAATACTTTCATATATATAAAGAAACTAACTAGAAAAAGGGGCTACATATTCCAGATGAATGTATTTCATGCAACTGCGGAGGCCTACATAAGCCTATTAAAGTAAAGCAGGTTAGGAGCAGGATAGAACAGTTAAGTCTTTACAGAAAACACATTTATTGGCTGATGAGACAGCTAAGATAAAACACAGGTGGGTAAGTCAGGTAATTTCTGCCTCTTATTCTAAAAATTCCAGAGATGTAATGACATTAATACATAACTCCATCACAGATTGAAGGGATAACCGAAGATCCCAATGGTAGACTTTTAATCATACGATGTTGTCTTCTTTCTGTACATCTTTACTTGATCAATATAATCATGAAAATATCTGTATATTCCTCACGTGCATGACCTTGACCCTAACAAACAGTTTGGTAAACGATGATAGATCTTGGGGAGGATAGTACTCACGTAAGGTCTCGAAAAGATCTACTTTATAAGAGAACTGATTTTATGAGACAAGCAAAGTGGGCTCTGTTTATTGGCATGGGCTCCATCAGACTTTTGCTGGTGTGCTGTGGTAAGACATTTTAGCAGAACTTTTAAGTCTTGTAGGTTGTGAGGTGGAGCCTCCATGGACCAGACTTGCTGGTCCTGGATTGGACTGAGATCTGGCACACCTGCATCTCATCAGCTCCATCTTAAATACACCGACTCACCTTCCACTCAATGCCAGATTGTTCCACCTGTGTTGTGGTATTTCTTTCTTGGCTGCTCAGTATCTCCACTAGGTCTGAGTTATTTGTGTTTGTATTTTTCCAGTGCGAGTTCTTGTGCTCTAGAGATCCTCGTGCCTGTGTCTATTCCCCACTGAACCTGAAGATATCATCAAGCTGGATTGCCACTCACCTGCCTGCCCCTGCCTCTGTTGCCTCTCAAGCAACCTGTTGTCTTAATAAACCTTTAAACCCATTTCCCAGAGTCTGTGTCTGCTTCTGTGTCCAGCCTAAACTCACACATTCCACCAAGTCAACACCTTGAACTGGTTGTTGTTCCTCAAAGCTCCTGAACCATTGTTGCAGTGACAGGGAGCATTATCCTGCTGAAAGAGGCCACTGCCATTAGGGAAGACTGTTTCCATGAAGGGGGGGACTTGGTCTGAACAATGTTTAGACCAAAGTAACATCCACATGAACGCAGGGCCCAAGGTTTCCTAGCAGAACACTGACCAAAGCATCACACTGCCTCTACCAGCTTGCCTTCTTTCCAATAGTGCATCCTGGTGTCATGTCTTCCTCGGGTAAGTGACACACATGCACTTGGCCATCCATGGTGTAAAAAATTAAACCAAAACGGATTTATCAGACCAGGGCACCTTCTTCCATTGCTCTGTGGTCCAGTTCTGATGTTCATGTGACAATCATAGCCACTTTTGGCCCTGTATATGTGGTCAGCATGGGCACCCTGACAACAGTAGTTATTCTGGTAGATCCAACCACACAGACCAGCCTCTGTTCCTCACACGCCATGACCATGACCCTAACACCAGCTCACCAGTTTTCATTCCTTGGACCACTTTTGGTAAGTACTGACCAGACTGGAACATCCCACAAGAGCTGCAGTTTTTGAAATGCTGTGACCGAGTTGTCTAACCATCACAATTTGTCCCTTGTCAAAGTGGCTCAAATTTCGTGCTTCCAACATATCAACTTTGAGGACAAAATGTGCACTTGTTGCTATACTTCTTCATCTAAAAAAAAACAACAGAAGAAAGTTTTTGTAGTTTTTAGTCTAATTTGGTACATGCCTTCTTCCATTATTGTTGAATGACTGAAACATCAAATACAGTCTCAGCCAATGTGTCTGTAAAGGTCTCCATGAAGATTACTGTTGTAGGATAAGGTTACTGCTTACACACTGCTGTGCCAAAATGTGGTTAATAGGCCCTGGTTTATCTAAGTTTACTGTAAGTTTCAAGGATACAGCCCGATTAGCATCTGGGATCCAAGACCTGTCCTCCAGGCCATATCCTTCCCAGTTGACTAAAAATTGGTATCCTTGGCCCCAACATCTCACATCCAGAATTTGGCTGATGGTGAATGCTGGGTGGTCATCAAAAACCCAGGTAGGGGTTCGGCCAGAGGGCACAGTGGACTGGAAGCAACTGGTTTGATGAGGGACAGAAAAACAGGAAGTGATTGTACCTCATGGTTCAATGAGTCTAATTGTGGAATAATTTAAAGCATGTCTACCAGCCAAGTAAAATGTATGTAGGCCTTAGGTCTCATAATTCTTTTGCTACATTTCTATGTTTTATTTTATAGCATGTAATGACTTATATATGCCTGCCACTATATATCTTTAAAAAAGAAGTTAACGCTTAGATACAGAACACATCATTAATGTATGATCATGGTTAGTTTATCCCTCTTGGATAAGCACAGTCAGCATCTCCTGTGGTCTTTATCACACAAAGTACACACAAGGTTGTCAGTTTATTAGGTACATCTAGTGAAAATTAATAAAATCTAATACAACAATCCCTTAATAAATCCAACCTTCATGAAAGTTTCAATGTTTATTTCTGGTTGAATTTGTGTTAAAGATATTGATTCACCTATATGATCATTTTATAGGATGTAGTTGTGGTGTCACTAAACTCTATTGCGTAATGCAGTCAGGTAAAACTATTATTTTGTCCAGAAAGGCTAAACAACAGACAGAATTTTGTATAGTACAATGCAGCTCAAACTGCAACCACTAAAATCATACAGTGTAACATTGCAGTGCAACCTTCATGACTGCATCATATTTAGCTAGGTGTTCCTAATAAACAGCCAATCAAAATTACAATAAAAATTTTTTTAATTACGCTTGTTGATACTTTTTTTTTTTTTTTTTTTTTACAGATTTTAGCCACAGCTCCTCACAAGGTAATTATTATTACTATTGTTATTATTGTAATTACTAAAGCTCACACAATGTTGGTAGGTTTCCATTGTATTTTCAAGTTGGTACAATATATTTTCCTTTACTTTAATTACTTGAAGTTGTATTGGGCCCACAAAGAATTTACATGTAAAAATTACTATTAATCACTTCTCAATTAATGTGTGACAACATAACATATCCATGCACTGCAGTTGGATCCACAAAACCAATTTGCTTATCACAATTCTTTGCAAATGTTGCTTAGCAGCTTTGCTGACATACTTCAGATGACTGCCTGAAGCGTTTAGGCTGTGAAAATCCAACCATGTCCCACTTCCATATGACACAGCTTTTACAGAACAACCACAATTTTACCCGAACCGTAGAAAATGGGCATGTTCTAAATTGGGTTGAAAAAAAAAAACAACTAGTACTAAACTTCAGTGAATGAATGGTAATATTGCTCTGATGGAGGTGTAAGTCGGCCACATACTTTCCATAGCTAATTTATATTACTAATGTAGTAAATAAATACTGTGTTTTCTGTATGTTATGTGATCCCTGAGTTCATTCTCTCTTTGGGTTGAACCGTCTGAATCAGTTTTTCTTCAGTTAGAATTTTTAGGTTACTTTTTATACCTATTCATTCTATATTTCATTCCTTGCTTTAACATTGCTTCATCATCATCATCATCATTATTTATGACCCACAATCCTTTGTGCGTTGAAAAAAAAAAAAAAAAAAAAACGTACCCAGGGTCACGTGATATTGTCACTGAGGCGGAAATGAAAGTTCGTTAGCGACAGCAACGGGATACAGCTGAGAAAGGTATGATAAAGATTACATTTAAACCAAAATTTCAGTGTGTCAATGGACATAGGTTGTTCTAACACGAACCACACAACTATTAGTTAAGCTTTGCTTGTTGTCAGGTGATTAAAATAGCTTTTTATCGCTATGTCCTTTTATAAGATGCCTCTGCGATGCTTGCTTGCTAACAGTTAGCTTCGTCTGGATCAAGGTTGCCTCATTTAGCCACATTGGACCGGATATGAGGCGATATCACCTTTTAAAATAAAGGCACGAAACGGTCAGCGTGAGTGGAAAACAAGCATCGTTTTACACAACGCAAATTTCTCTTCGGTTTTAGCGTGTGATTCCTCTTATGTGCATCGTGTTACTCATAACACATCGAAACTGGCAGT
This sequence comes from Rachycentron canadum, assembly GCA_038496675.1. Taxonomy (NCBI): domain Eukaryota; kingdom Metazoa; phylum Chordata; class Actinopteri; order Carangiformes; family Rachycentridae; genus Rachycentron; species Rachycentron canadum. The sequence continues at coordinate 25,065,295 of CM076652.1, forward strand.
TGAGAAGACTGCAGTAAGAGTTTTAGTTTGGAAAAACTGACAGGAAGTGCCCGCACTGTGTTACCCTGAATTGATAGAGGTGGACACAAATACCTTGATTATCTTCCGTGTTTGTGTTCTGTGCGCAGCATCTACGCGTATTTCGATTCAGGGACAATACAGTCTGTTTGGTGGGGTGACAGTTGGATCTTTATTGGTTTATGTGAAGTTCACCGAGGATCCACTGACTAGCGGATCTTACCAACGCAGCGTAGTTAGCGTCTTGATTCGTGGGTTGACGGAAGATGCCGTGCGCTTCCGTTGTGATCGCTGTAATCGGTGTGTGTGCAAATCCAAGACAGACCTCGAGTGGCCGTTTGGTTAATACGACACCGTACTTTTCGCTTTGTTTAAGTCCAGGACACATGCATCGTTGGGTTTTGGCTGACCTCGGGCTGGGATGCCAACAGCAGCCAGAAACGCTACACTGATAACAAGAGGTCCCCTCCTCAAAGCAGTATTTGCCTTAGGCTCTTTTGTTGTTGTATGCAGTAAAGAGAAGTGTAAACGATAGTTTCAGAGTTCAGATCTGCTGTGTTTTGTCCTTGCACTCTTTGCATTAAGGCTATACATCTGACTTTGCTCAAGGTGATGTTGATAATATCAGATCATCATCTTGGCCTTTGCTATCCTCAATGTGGGGACTAATTATTATTATTGAAATGCCTTTGGTCCATTTCCTAAATAAGCATGTCATACACCTTGTGTTTCTAGGTTTTATTCTAACTCTGTGATGTTGTGATGTGACTGTGGTTGTTTCAGAGCTGTGATGTCATGGCAGCTGCCAGCGTGAGCCGACCCGCCGGTTCCCAGACCACTGAAAAGTCTCAGTTGATCTTGAAAGGTAATTCTTTTTTTTTCTTTTTTTTAAAATGTATTTTCATTTTGGTCATCACATTTACTAACTGCAACATACTTAAATAATGACTTAGTATGTCTTTCCAAAAGGAATGATAAATAGATGTATATATCTAGATGAGTATATCTCACAAGGCAGACACAAAGCAGCACAATGTCAGCTGTGCAAATCTTCCATCCATACTGAAAATATCATTACATAAAAATAATGTCTATGTATGATGCACCTAAAAATATTTTAGACAAACCAGACAGCAAAGGTTAAATGTTCATTTGTGTATTCTGTTTGGTGACTGTTGATTTATTCTTTTGAGACTTGTTGCAGTCACCGTGTTGTGCTTTAAACACTACCTATCGCAGTTTAACAGACTACAGTAATTTGTTTGCCAGTTGTCATGCAGTTTATGTTTACACTGGAAGCCTCAGTGCTTGGGTTAGATTACTTACTCAAATCAGATTTCCTTTTTGTGCTTTCATTAACCTATACCAGGCTAAAGTTTACCTGTTTGATTCGCTACCTGTGTAAAGTTTCTTGGACAAAAATGTAAGACTTAGGATGCTAAAGTGGGTTCACAGAAACTAAAGATGTTAGTTATGGTGGTGTCATGAGGCTCAGGTAGCTCACAAATAAATTTCTCAGATAGAATACAGCCTAGCTGATTGTAATATTGTCATATTATCCAGCCATGGTAACTTTAAAATTTAAAGACCCTCAGGCTTGAGACACACTGTCTGTATTAATGTGTACATGGAATGTGGAATGTCTTGGTTTTCATGTCATGTTAAGAGGTTAGAGCAGCCACACCTGCGTTGTTTTGACATGATGAATGTCAAAGATGTGTTTATAGACATACTGACATGACAACATTAGAAGAAACTGACACTTTTCACTGTAGTTTCAATGTATAGGGTGCGTCTCAATATGACATAGACATGAAAAATCATTACCATTTTAGCTCATAACGATTTTAGTCATAACGAAACCCAGTGTTGGCTATACTCATATTATGTCAATCTCTGTCTTTCAGTGTGAGTGTGTTTTCTCTGAATGAAGGTAAATGAGGTTAATGAAATGTGAAATCAAACAAACATCTGATTTATTATTATAATATCTGAGGCAAAATTAGTCGAGAAAGATGGAGCTGGCAATAGCATCTCTGTAGCAGCAACACTGGTGGTGTGGACACACGCATGCAAGCTGCAGCAGTTTAGTGTGGTAGCTGGCATACACATGAAATGCGAGCAGCGTGTCCCAGCACTGTGTTGACATTGTAGCTTCTCTCTCCTCACTCTTTCACTCTCTGGCCTCGTTCAACATTTTTGGATTACATTAACAGCTACGTTACTTTTAAGTTTTGCCTTTATTGAAAGAACATTTCAAATGATTTGACAGTCCGACACCTCTTTGTCCATCAGCTGAACACCCACATCACAGTTGTTGCCGATACTAATGAGTGTTGTATTAGATTAAAACACAAATTTCTGATTAATTCTCAACACACAAATCAGGCTTAGTGGCACATAAGTGATTCAAGTAGGAGTGTATTCAAGAAAATCAGATCGGAGTCACTTGCAGTACAAGGGACCAGTTTTAACTGAAGTGGGACTGTCCTGAATGAGTAAAACACACCAAAGAGAAGCCCCTCCCAGCGGACCATTACAGATCATTTTAACTACTTTGTTGCATAAGAAATTACGCCATGTTTGAGAATCTCTACATTACAAAATCATTAGGGTATGACAAAGATCAGCTCGACATGTGATTAAGAAATCACTTGTTGACTGGTGGGGGAATGTGCTGCTTGCGTGAACAGTGAGGCTTTTGCTCGCAGGACACAGAGCTGGTCACTAAACAGAAAACATGTAAATGAGCACAGCTTTATTTTGAATTTTAGCTCTTTTAAAATACTGCATGTGTCAGCACAAAGAGGAGGAAGAAGCAAATGGATAAATACTCTTCATAATATGAATACAATGTGATGATGTTGGTTGTTTTCACAACAGTTTTCCACTATGTCCTCAATCTTACACATTTCCGATGTGCAGCACAGCCAGATACTCGATGCAGCAGAGGCAGTTAAAGCCTCATGAGCATAGTGGAGCATTTAGCAGCTAAATAGTCAGATCTTTTTTTTTTTCAGGAGTTGAAAGAGACCAAACCAACCATGTTTTTATTTTTTTTTTTTTTTAATATCACAAATAATGAACAAAGACATTCAGATTGGATCGAGATGAACTCAGGTATGCTACACTGCAGTTGATAAAGCACTGATACCTGAGTGGAGGAGAAACTATATAAGATAATATGTCTCGTCATCACAGGTGTATACTGAAGAAAAACATAAATAAGGTCTACAGTGTGAACAAACTCTGCCCTCCAGTGTCTGTTCGCTGGGTCCGTAGTGATTTTTATTATTGTTTTTAAACATTGAGGCCTTGCTGTAACATTATAATTATTTTATAGATTAATCACAAAAATCATCCATAGATATCTTTCATCCAGTAGGGGGCAATGTTTATACTTCTATCTCTGATTGCCCTAGCAGCAACACCCAAATTGTGTCCCAGTGTGTACAACATTTTCCTTATAGGTAACTTTTGAGTATGTAATATGTTACAGCAATATGAGGTTTATTCAAACAGTCAGTATGCATGTTTAAAAACCTAAACTTGCAGTTCACAAAGGAAATGAACGCACAAAAAGCTCGAGCTGACGGTGAACTCGAGCAAAACAGCTCAGGTTTTGTTAGGTATAAATGACAGTGGCATTTCAAAACTGCAGTGTGATTGAGATTCAGCAGTAAGTGTTTTATAATGTTCTGTTAAGTATGATGATCTCTGCTGTAATTGCTGACAAAACTGTTACTGTGGTGACAACCTGTTGTTGATGTGAAAGCCAAACCTTTCACCCTTAAGGTACAAAGATAAAAGTCAATTTCCTTATTGTGGTTGAACTATGGTCACAGTGACTCACTCTTTATGTTAATTTTACTCTCATCCACGAGGCACAGTTCAAGTTGGTGTTTTTGATGACCTACTCATCTTACATAGTTGTTTGCCTTAACTGTGTATGTGTGTGCGTGTGTGTCCGTGTGTGCGCGTGCAAGCAGTGGTTTCAGCGAAGCCCCAGTCTCCCAAGCTACCAAACCGCCAATCTCGACTCAGCTCCTTTGTGGAGGTAACTGCCGACGGTCTGACCAGTGAAACCAAACAAACTGGTAAACGCAGTGGACGTCTTGAGCTGCAGTGGAATGAAGACCTCACCCTGTGAGAACACCATCACCCTTTTATATACTCCTGTGTATTTATTGTTTGTAACCTGGTATAACCAACGACATGCTTTCTATTTTATTGTTGTGCGATTAGTGATATTGGCTACAATGGAAATAATATTCCATCCTAGAAGTGCTATAACCTGGCTTGACACATAATTCATCACTGCTGTGAAAATCTTTTCAAAGTAAAATTAGCACATTAAAACTTATCCAGTTAAAACAAAATAAAAGAGAACACACACACACACACACACACACACACACACACACACACACACACAGTTACATTAGTAGAAAAGAGAGGCAAAGCCAGATTCAGTAATAAATTTAGGTGAAACAAAAGTGTCAGTTTGTCATTAATGCTTTTCTTGTTGGTATCTGTATAGAACATATCTGCTAATTTGCAGCATTATTTGTTGTATTTCCAATGTGTTCATGTGGTAATAAGGTAAGGCCTCAGGTAATAAGTTGATATTGTCTATGTTTGTGTTGCCTTTTGTTTCACAGTAATGTAACGCCTCAGAGTCATCTGGATCTGAAGTTGTGGAGCTGCCAGACCTGCACAAAGGAGCTATTGGGCAGCGCCACCATAGACCTCTTAGACACACTGCGCACTCATGATGGCAAGAGTAAGGGCACACACACACACAGAGGCGTTCACACTAAAACCATTATCCCCCTAGTGTTTAATGAGGTACCTCATGTAAGCAAGATAAGAACAAAAGGGAAAACAAGAACTGAGTATGAACTAATGGCATATACACTAGAAATATGTATGTCTGTATGTCTATCCTCACAGAGACCTGGATGCTCCTTGTAAACTCAGAAGGTTCATCCCAGGTTGTTGTCCACAGATTTCAGACAGATTACAGTACAGGATGTGAGATTTTCCCAAACTGTGACAAAAGACATCAACATATCTCAATCACTCTCTGAAAAGTGTTTAAATATATATTATTATATATTCATCTATTGGACGGTACCAAAAACATCAAAATGATATGACACTAAAATAATGACACGATGTCCAGCAGTGCCCACAAACTGGTATGCCACCTTACTAATGTATTATACTTGTTGCGATTAACTATTAAAAGTAAAGGCAATGTCTGCTATCTGTGTCTATCTGCCATCTGGTGCTGAGCAAGTAGTGTGGGATGTTGGAGAGAGAATGAGCAGAAATGATAAAATTACTGTACAGCTAATCAGTGAGCTGAAAATCAAAGCTGTGTCCAGCCACAGGGAGCTCTGGATTCAGGTGATAGTTCTCTGTTGGTTAATCACTACGAGCGACCCCTGTCGCATGTTGTTTTTGTTTTTATTTGATACAGGAATTCCAGTCACTGTTAATCAGGCAATGTCTTGTCGTAGATCAGGTTGCATCCTGACAAGCATTCGTTGTCATCTTTCAGGAATTGACTTCTGCTCTTGGTACTATGGAACAATATAGTAATTTGCCAGTAGGACGGTTCTCACGTCTCTCACAAGTGTCACATCTGCTTTTAAAACCGCTATAAAATAAAGCAGTAAAATCAATCAGTCATGCCCTTTTTTCTCTGTCTCTTTCTGCCTCCTCCCCCCTCTAGTGGAGAACGTCCAGCTGAGTCTGGTGCTGCAGACGGAGAACAAAGGCTTGGTTGTGGCGGGAGGCGAGCTCAATGTCTGTCTGGACGGCATGGTTGTTGATCTGGGCTCACTGCCCAATGGCAGCAAGGCAGCAGACAGTGAGTCACGCCTTTACCACACAGACACACACGCATAGGGGAAGGTAATAATATAGAAATGTACAGAGAAGTACATTGAGTGGCAACCACACCAAGGACGTGTGCATTTATATCACTGCTGTTGTGTAAAAACTACTCCAGGGTGTTTGTTTTCTGAACCCCTGAGATAAGATGAAAGAAGGCAGGAGAAAAAGAAAAAAGTGAAATTATTCTTCTGGGGAATTGGGATTAGGAATTTTGGAAAATTGTTGAATGTTGAAATTTCAACATAAAAACATAACAAAACATAAGAGAGGGGGTGTAAACAGAATTACAAAAAATAATTCAGTTGTCAATATTCTTCCAAAATGAATGTAATCAATTCTTGGGTGTGTTATAAACCTTGTCGATTAACACACAAATGCATGGTGAAATGAGAATGGCACTCGATGTATATATCCGCCAAGGCCAAACATTTTTTTCCACCAGATCTGGATTACAATTTATATCAGCACCAATTTGATGTCAACTCAGATGTCAAAATCATAAATGCCTTTTTTTTTTTTTTTTTTTACATTACCAACATTATTCCTGACAAATTGATAAAATGTTGACGTTAATGTTAAGGAAATGATGAAAAATGTATGGATCTACCCTGTTAACCAGATTCATGACAAAATGTGTGTGTTTTTTTTTCCTGGACTATGCCCCATCACCAAGTTTGGTGTAATGCAGTACTTTTTGTTTAATCCTGCTTACACACACAGTTAAAAACATGACCTGCAGAGGTGACCAACATCAAGAGGAGATTTCTTTTGTGAAATTTGTGAAAACGCAGTGTTTGGAAATACAAAGTTTTTATATACAAGACAAATTAAATTGAACATGCGCGCTTTGTTTTACCACGGAAATCTAGACAGTGAGTACACCACAGTACTTTCTCCTCCTCTCACTCTTTCCCTTCCTGTCTCTCCTAAATGTTCGTTATTATTGCCAACAACCACCACACGCACAATCTGTTTGTACAGTAAGATGTTTGTGTGTGCATCCACCCTGTTAATGAGTGTTTTTCCTCACTGGGAAAAAGAGCTGAGATTTTACTATGTGCTGACAATTTTCCAAAATCACTTCTTGCCCTCATGGCTTTGAACTAATGGTGTTTGTCCACACACAGATTTTGGTCTTTTTTTTTTTTTTGTTTCAGGTATATTATTAATGCGGTGACAGAATTGTACATAGAATATTGATGTTGAATACTGATGTTTCTAGCACTTTTGTGATTTTTAATCACGGTCGCCTGTTCATGATGCCATATCTCCTATGCACGTGTCAGCATGCGTCACATTTTTTAAAATACAGTTATACACCTTGGTGATTTTCAACAGTTTCTACGCCAGCTTTCTGATAACACTGCTGAAAATCATGGCCAAAGTCACCTACCCCTCCAGTAAACCTCTGGGCAAACTGAAGAGCAGACTCATAGAACGCCCTTTTTTTTTTTTTTAATCTACTTCTCATTTCATTTTAATTTTCCTCCGGGGATTAATAAAGCTGACAAACCTGACAACAGTGGAGCCCAGTAATATAACAGTTAGTATTAGCATATATATGTATTTATTATTCCAGCAAGTTGTGGTCTTGGTGAAGAGTTTGGAGGATGTTTAAATTGTGTCAGAAGGTCCTCTGTCCTGCCAAGAGCAACATGTCAAGAATATTGTTAAGCTTAAAGTCACTTAATAATAGCAGAAAATTTCAACTAATCACAACTTGTATTCACTGAATTTTAACACTTACATTAGAGAACACAGAATTGCAGTGCACATGTGTTACTATTCCCAAACTAAATATAAAACAATTTCATAGCCCTCAGAGGAAGAATTTCAAACCCTCCACAGACTTATTGACTCTCTGTCAGCAGTATTTTCTGCTTCCAGGCACTGCACTAACATTTTACCTTCCTTTATGGTTTGGAAGCAAAGACAAGGTGTCTTTTTAACAAATACACAGTTATTAAGCTGCTCTTAAAACCACGGCCAGGTCCATGTAACCATTTACTCTCTGCTTCACACACTTACATAAGGCTTTTCATAGAGCGCCACACAGAGCCCACAGTGTAGTCCTCTGAATGAACAC
>CM076652.1:25078302-25122892 GCA_038496675.1 Rachycentron canadum
ATTGTTCATTAATTATTGCAATACCAGACACAACTAATGTCTGTTTATTGCAGCAACCATCCCCCCCCTTGTGTGAGACACACCATGTGCCACATTAGCAAGTTGAGTAAGCAGGGAATAGGGGGATACTACACATCCGTTGCAGGAGCACCGCAGTCCATCAGTGAGAACAGTAGCTTGTAGCGGCTTGTAAGGCCGCCACATCATGGAGAGCGGGTACTGGCTGTACAATAGAAGTGGTTGAAACACACGTTTAAACTACAAGGGGATTTAGGGGAAACAATCACTATCTTGGCTGCGATGTCAGCCTTTGCATTTCCCATCATCTGAATCAACAGTGTGCCACGTTTCATTTTACAACCACAAGCCTGCTAGCAAGTAAAACAGATACAGCAAGCATTGGCTCATCATTATCGTTTTTTGTGAGGCATGTCTAATTTAGAATAGAATATGAGTGTGTTATGAATATGAATGGCTACACTATTGTCCTGTCTACACAATTTCTTCTAATGCTGCATACAGAACAGATCAAATAGAGTCAGAGATAGGAGGTTCATGCTGCATAATGACTTGAATGGTTCTTTTGTCCACACTTTTTTACTGGAATATAGTGTCAGACACATTTTCCTCCTCATGCTGGAGAAACAGTGTGGTCTACACATACATGTATGTGAATATGTTATTGTGAATGTTTGAAAAGCTTGACTGATATAGGTGAGGTTGTTTGTGTATGTCTTTGCAGAGTTACTTCAGTCAGACAGACCCAACCTGAGGAGAACACAGAGTGAGGAGACGCCCAATACTGCTGGATCTCAGAGCAGGTCAACACACACACACACACACACACACACACACACACACACACACACACATCTGTCCACATTTCTGTCTAGTGGTAAGCTGAAGCATTAAGATTTCCCTTCACTGGAACTAAGAAGCCCAGAAAAACAACCCCATATCATTATGCCAACTCCACCAAACTTTACAGTTGGCACAATGCAGTCCACCAGGTAACGTTGTCCTGGCATTCGCCAAACCCAGACTCCTCCATCAGACTGCCAGATAGAGGAGTGTGATACTCCACAGAACACGTTCCCACTGCTTCAGAGTCCAGTAGCAGTGTGCAACACCACTCCAACTGATGCTTGGCATTGTGCTTGGTGATGTGAGGCTTGCGTGCAGCTGCTCGGCCATGGCAACCAATGCCATGAAGCTACAGGCTTACAGTTTTTGTAGCTGATGTTAATGCCAGAGGAGGTTTGGAACACTGCAGTTATTTAGTCAGCAGGGTGTTATACTTGACCTTTACGCTTTACCTTTACGTGGTCTGCCACTTTGTGGCTGAGTTGCGGTGGTTCCTAAACATTTTCACTGTGCAATAATACCTCTTGAGTTGATCGTGGAATATCTCGATATATTAAGAGATGGAGATTGCGAGCCAGACCCTCTCGTCCAGCATCAGTCTGATCTCACAAGTCCTTCCCAGAAGAGTGGAGTGTTGTAGCTGGGGGGGCACTCCATATTAATGCCTATGATTTAGAATGGGATGTCATAAAAGCTCCTGTAGGTGTAATGTGTAGGTGGCCCAATACTTTTGTCCATATAGTGTAGTAGATTTCTCTAGTGTTTGTATACCCACTCTTCAATCAGATGATGGCTGTGATCTTTGCCTCTCTTGTTTCATCCTCAAGCACCTGAGAGAGGGCTTCTCTGAGCATGAATTGCAGCTTCATGTCTTAATGCCCGTGGGCTGAAGAGACTTTCCCCTCTGCAGACCTGTTGCCTCCAGTTCAACCTACTGTCTCAGACATAGACAGAGGAGGGGTTGTCTTGTGTCTCTGAGCTGGGCTCTTTCTCCTTAGACCAGGGCTTCCTGGATGACACAGGGGCCAGCTCTACCAGGGATAACATCTGCATGGCTGAGCTCATCTGTGGCTTGACATGCCATCAGATTCAGCACCTGTTAGCATCCTTTTTAGACGCAGGCTAGCCCCCTCTGCCTTTGATGTTTTGACGTTTGGCCACAATGGTATTCATGTCATTGCATTCCTCTTAGTGTCTCCTGATGAGACTTTGAGACTGGAGGCAAGTTGTCCTCAACCCAGGTGTCGTGTCACCCCCTTCACACTCTGCCAAGACCCCCAGTCCTCTGAGCCAGAAATTGAGGCCTTGGGCTAGTTGTCAGTTATTTTTCCTATCAGCTCAGATGTTCATGTGTTTCTAAAATATGTCTAATCAATTCAGTTCTTCAGTTGAATTAAACCAAGGAGGCAGCTGATGACAATTTGGAGCCACAGTCAGTAAATGAGAGATTTACAAAAAAAAAAAAAAAAAATCCACATTTTCACTTTGTCATTACAGGTTAGCAAGTATAGATTGTTGGGCAAAAAATACCAATTTTATCCACCAACATTAAATCAAAGAAACATTAAATTTACAATAAAAGTAAAGGTGTCTGAAGGCTTTTTGAAGCCAGAGGGATGATGGGCTGATATGTAGCTGATGCCTCACCCAAGTCTGACTAAGTGCATGGCCTTTGTCTTAAAACTCTGAGTAACGTACACACAGAGACACATTAAAAAAACATTTTTTTAGGCATCTAAATCAAGCAGTTACACTGCTTGTTTCAGATCTCTTGATTTTGTGGTAAAATAATAAGAGTGATAGTTTTTGCGACCTGTTCCTAAAATGCTCTCTGCAAAGCTCTTATAAAAACCATAAGACCCGAGGCATATTAATAATAAAAATAAATGGATGAAAAGAATCGACTAAAGAAGTCTGTGCTAGTATGGTTGCTAGTATGCCAACATATTATTTCCCCTGAATGTGGTTTCAGAGGCTCTCACTGACTAGAATGGATAATAAATAGTGGAGTGCAGTGTGGCTGCATGGGGATGGTATTTCCCTCTAAACATTGTAGGGGGGCATTAAACACTGTTAAGCCAAAAGCCCCAACTGCTGCTGTCATAGAGAAACACTCAACAGCTTCATCCAGTTGTGTATGAAGAATTGCTTAGTGCCCACACACAAACACATTCATAAGGTTGTTCATTTCAGACACACAAGTTTCAATTTTGATTGTTCCTTGCTTCCTCTCCTGCGTCTTCTCCTTATTGTGGCAAATAAACAACCCAGAATGTCAAAATGTTCTTGGTATCTTGGTATAAAGTTCTTGTTCGAAAATGAAGGATATATTTAGTTTTTGGAAAGTATGAGGGTTTTAGATAAGAGAAGCGAAGTAGCCAATTTCAACACCTCTGTGTGTAGGTTTGTGCTGGTTTCACCCATGTAAGCATTTGTATGTGTGCTAGGCCTGTTCCTTTGAGTCAGGAACAACAATCGGCCTGATCTTTAATTGTCACAAGAAAGCTCTTGGGTGATCCAGGGGAACCACACATAATAGACAGTCAAAGTCATATATTTTTGATTTTGAAGTAAATTTTTTATGTGTCTTTGTCTTATTGTGCCCCCCTCTCACCACCCCTCCCTCCTGCCCTTCTTCCTCATCGCCTTTATTTTAACCCCCCCTCCACATCCTATTCTTTTTTTTCTGTTTGCAGGAGTAACAGGCACTCTGTGGGAGGTGCGCAAAGTGGCTCCCCAGGGTGCTTCAGAGGGGGCTTTCTGACTAATGGGGAGCTGACTGAAGAGCAGATCCCCGGGCTGGGCTCTTCTGGTTGCCATCAGTCCTTCAAGAGTCAAGGAAACCCAGGAAACAGTGCAGGTATATACCCTAAGTGTTCTGACTGCTAGAAATAACATTCTAAGCCAAACTAAGTCATACAACGTTACACTGCTAAATAAAATCAACTAACGACTAAATTACTATTCTCTACCTACTAATTATTCTGTAAATCTGTATTCACTAGGAACTGTATTAGAAGCTGTGGTCTTGAACCCACTCTGCTGTTCTATTATTCCTATTTGTTAACAGCACAGTCCCTACTGCTAGATTCACTGCTATTTGAGGCATGTGAATTCCTCTGGATTTTAATTTGCTTTCTCTGAGCTGTTCAGAAATCGTTTTTTTAAACTTTGTTATGTCATGTAAAATAAGTCAGAATCAGTCTCTGTTTAAACATTAAAAATACAAAAATTGATCAGCGGGTGGAGGGAGCTGTGGGACCCAACCGAATGTAGTTTGCTGGAGAGGCAGACGTAAGGGAAATATTGGCCACACCCATCTCTGGGTCAAGTGCTATCCCACTGCAGTCTGATCACCCATATTCCTTTTTAATGTCAGATCTCAATGAGATAACTAAACAAAGACTGAATGTAATAACTTGCAGCTGTAGTTTAATTAAAATTAATTTACTTACAATGAATTAAATTTCTTTAAAATTAATTTTTGAGATTCCAACAATTGAAATGAAGTCAATCAAATAGACGGTTTCACTGGAGAAGACTTTGTTCATATAAAAACACCTGACAGCTGTTGTCAAGTAAATTATTTCCAACTGATATAAACAGCTGGTTAAAAATAAAAAGCCTTATCATCATTTACCTGAAAGTTTTTCACCATTGTCTTTTCTAATAAAAACAAGTTAGGGGGAAAAAAATCAATATATTTTTTCCAACACAAAACAGATCATAAGTGTTTGTGGATATCAGATCCACTTATTATAAAACCTAAATTCATGCTAACAGTGGCCACGCAAACTGAATAATATCTATTGAGACAGAGTGTTATTCTGATACCTATTGTTATATTATTGTGGCACTATTCCAGATCACTCTTCAGTTATGGATGATTTATATATCAACAGTTCTTTAGCTACAAATCCAAGGCCTCTCCATCAATTAGGTAGTTTACTGCAACTCTTTCATCCATCTTACCATGTGTCTTTGACCAGACAAAGCTGAATTAACAAATGGGTTGGAGAACAGCCGTGGGGGTTTGGCCCATCAGACACCTCCTCCCCCCTCACCGTTAGGCCGATCCCCGGCCTCCAACAACAGCAGCAGTAGCCCCTCTCCAGGTCAGGAAGTCCAGGGTCCGGCTACCCCTGCGGCACCCAGCCCCAATGCCACCTCCAGCACAGAGCAGGCCAGCAGCAGCACCACAGAGTCCACCACAGACTCACTCCCAGCTGGGTAAGAGTGGAAAATATGCATTTCACATTCAGTCTGCAATTGAAAGCAGTGCTATTTGATTTCATTTATACTACTAAATGATAGTTCCATTTACAGTGCCAATTCTTGTTTGTACTCTCTACCGCTATTTAGCAGACATGCAGTACTTTGATTCAAGCCCAAAATTAGTCATGTGCCTATTCAAAGTGTTTGAGGAGATAGTGGAGAAAAGATGCTCTCAACATACTCACATGCATTGATGCAGAAGCAATTCTGTCCGTTTTGTTTGCGTAAACTGACGCAGAAAGTTATGGATCTCTTATTCGTTGGTTCTGATTTCGAAGGAGAATATCTGCCTTTAGGAGATGACAGTCATGTATAGTAGTAGTGACTGTGCATCAAACGATTGAGCTTGTCAACGGTCATACTCAATCTCATTTACAGTAGGGCTTCATTTCTAACCACAGCCTTTTGAAATCTTTTTTAAATAAAACCCAGACGCTTAAAGGTTTAATGGAAGTGGAATGCACAAAACAGTTCTAGGACCACGGCTTCTCTTTCCCGAGGCTTAATAAATCTAATATTGTATTTTTTTAAGATTTAAAATGAGAACTCTTGTCCATCAGAAGATGCCTTAAATATACCTTACCCAGGACACACAGTAATGTCTTTTGATGTCAGCATAAATGCTTTGTAGTTGAGGGAGGTGGCTCACTATAAAATACTGGTATGAGAGGGAGGGAAACTGAGCATGGTCTTAAACAAAAGAGAACATTGAATTGGTAAGAACAGAATATTGCATATGGTATTATCTTATTAACAGAAAACTGTGAAGGCTGTCTGTCATTTTGACAGCTCAGAGCAGAATCCTGTGACTTCATGCACAGACCTTTTTCATTTTGCACACAGACTATATGTGAGATTAACTCATGTGGGGGGCAACATGTTTTACAATCTGGGTACTGACAGTAAGTTACTGACAGTAGGCCTTGGAGTGCATCTGTCTGACTACTACACAGAAGTGTGCAGCCATGCCTTTGATGCTAAATAAGGACATGCTGCAGGATTTCTTCCTGACTTCTGACCACTTTCCTCTGAGAGATGTTCCCCAACTTTAAAGTGCTGGTTGGGGTGTCCTGGTAGCTCACTTGGCAGACTGCAGCAGCCCAGGTTAAAGTCTGGCTCAGGGCCCTTTGCTGCATGTCATTCCCTCTTTCTCTCTCCAGCATCCCTGTCTTTCTCTCACTGCAGCTATAAAAATGCCCCACAAGATCAAGGAACAAAATTACAATCATGAGAAGTTTCTATCTGCAAAACCTATGGACAATCACTTGTGCAGTAATCTGCCTTGGTGTGTGCACCTAAATTAAATCTATAGAGGAAGGTCTGAGTTCAGGCTGGGCTGCAATTGGTCACTTGAGTTTAATTTAATTTCTTGTCAATAGTTCGTATTTAAGTGTAAGTGTCTAATTTTGTAAAATAGTTTTATTCATATTTGCTGGTACTATGAAGAAAAAAATGTATATATCCAATATCCATGGGACATGGGACATTTTGACATGAGAAGTGACACACAAAGTCACTGTCCCAGTTATCTAGTTATTTATCTAGTCCTTATAAATGTATAATCCAAATGTAAATAAAATGCCATTTCTCTCATTATCATTAGAAATTCAAATTAAAATGACAGGTAATCATAGATTATGAGGAATGATTAAATGACAACGAGTAATGCAACCCTTCGCTAAGTCTGTGACATGCGAAATGGACTTAAAGCTACAGTAAAACTTCTTAGTAAATCATGTGATGATTAATTAATATTCAGTAAAAAACATACATGTGAGGCAAAAGACAAATGGAAGAGTATTGGAAAAACAGCTTCTAATTCGATGTTTGTCTTAATTACTATAATTACTTTGTTGTGAATTGATACTAGTGGCACCATAACTATGAAATGACCCATGGAATTATGCAGTAAACAAAGTGTGAACAAAGCTAAATGTTTTGGATTTTAGACAACCTTACACACTCCCTGGCATTTTCTCAACTAGCTTCATGAAGTAGTCATCTGGTTCTCCAACAGTCTTAGAGGAGATCCCACATATGTTGAGCACTTGGTCACTAACACTGGTCGCTTTTCTTTAACTCATCTCAAACCATCTCAGTGGTATGGAGGTTGCGTCAGGTAATGCAGTACTACTTCACTCTCCTTGGTTTAATAGCCCTTATAGAGCCTGGAGGTGTGTTTTTGCTTGTTATTTAATTCTAACAAACAGGCTTGGAGCAGCGCCACAAGGCTAAAATTGTTATTATTTTGAATCAAGAGAGTTTAGAAATGACTCCAGTCAAAAACTAAATTAAATACAAGAGGACATTAATAAAATCTACAAAAGAGTAGAAGAAGCAGAGGGATGTATAAACTCGACTGTGACCCGAATTCATTTGTTGGAGGATGTATCGTCAGTAATGGTGAAGCTCTAGATGAAGCTAAATTGATCTGGAAGGGCGTTCGCAACGCAACGTTATCAGAATACATACTGGTGCATCAGTTTAAAGACTGAAGGGCCGTCTTTCAACATCAGGAAGAAGAGACTTTCCCTCTATGCTCAAAATCCAATAGAGTCATGAGGCCACAAAAGAGGTGTTACTATTGGAAGTCAATGTCTTTATTTGTAATCAAGTTCTTGGTTCCGTTGTCATGTTACTGGTTAATGTCTATGTTGGTGTTACCGTTCCCTGTAGCACCATATATAGGCGTACAGGTGTTAAAATACACTTTAAGTACCAAATCAATTAAGGTAATTACTTACAAAGTAAATGGTCTGGGAAATTTAATTAAGAGGAGCAAGATTTTGGCAAAATTGAAGAGCAAAGAATTAGAATTGGCAAAAGGAAACTCATTTGTTAGAACTGGAACATTAAAAACTTAAAAGGTGGAGATTTAAACAATATTCATCTTCCTGTAGATGGGGCTCAAAGAGTGGGGTAGCAATCTTAATTTCTAATAAATTAAACTTTGAGTGCACATCCAAAAGGAAAGATATAGATGGCAAATTTGTTCTAATCTGCGGTCACCTACAAGGTGTTTTAGTTACTTTCTTGAATGTTTACGCTCCCCCAGGAGTGGAATTTCTGTAGAAAAATCTTTGAGTTATTGATCTCGGAGGACCAGGGTACTCTAATCTGTAATCTGTATAATGGTGAAGTATCCCTGCAAATTCTACAGGATGCCTGCAAATTGATCCAATCTGAAAGAGCAGAGAAAAGAAAAAATGGACCAGTTACAGTCAGAATTGAAAGAATGGGAGAACAAACAGGAAAAGATCAAAATCAAGCAATAGGTGGAATTTGAAAAGAAAAATAACAAACTGAATGAAGTCTATTCAAATGACATTAATTAAACACTGACCTTCCTAAAACAAAGATATTATAAAGCAGGAGGAAAATCTGCTAAACTACTTGCTTACAAATTAAAAAAAAAAAAAAAAAACGGCAAGCATAAAATGCAATTTAGAAAATAAAAGACCCCATAACAAATTCCATACAATATAAAGTAAAAAATATACAACAATCATTTGAAACCTTTTTTTAAAAACTGATGCACAGCCCAGGAGATGGAACAAAGATGGAAGCCTTTTTATACCGGATAAAACTACCCAAACTAAATAATGAGCAGAATAAGATTCTAATGAGGGAAGTTACGGATGAAGAAATGAAAGCTCCTATTTGGGCTCAACATCTATAAGCATTAAAACAAAATGCTTATTTGGAATACTAAATGTTGCTGCTAGAAAAGCAATTACCAAAAAATGGGTTAAACCAGGCACCCCATCTGTAAAGGACTGGTATGATATTACTTATGAAATATTTAAAATGGAAAGAATCCAAATTTGAGGACAAATGGAAGGAATGGAAAATGTATATTTCCCTGAAATGCCATTCTTTCATTTAAACTTGTGTATTTTATTATTTTGTCTATTATAATTACAACTACATTTTTTTATCACAATGGAACACACCCTGTTTTCTTGTTCTGTTCATTTTTAGAATTGGATTGTAAAGGAAAAGCTGAACTCTGTAAAGGGAACTAATGATGGAAATTATGTTTTTGTTTACTACACAAGTGTCATTTCATAGCCTTGACGTTTCAATGTTGTTCTATTGTGTACCAAATAGATAAAAAAGAAGGCCTATGACGTTGTCTCCAAACTCTTGATTGCTTGCGTCATTTTTGACTAATTTACAAACTTAAAACATTTCACGGAGAAAT
Organism: Rachycentron canadum; assembly: GCA_038496675.1. Lineage (NCBI taxonomy): Eukaryota > Metazoa > Chordata > Actinopteri > Carangiformes > Rachycentridae > Rachycentron > Rachycentron canadum. The sequence continues at coordinate 25,087,646 of CM076652.1, forward strand.
GAATGAGAAAACTGGGACTAGTGAAAAATAATTTACAGTGTAGATGCAATGTAAAATGATTACCACAAATAAACCTTTAAACCTCTACTCTAGGTTGATCTAGGTATCAAAACTCAATGTCTTTGGTGGTCACATACTTAGCAGGTGGTGGGACAATCCCTCTCTAAATAAATCTAACTTGTCAAATGTGGTGAAAGGTTTGTTTTCTGTAATTAGAATAATTATACTTCTCACTCTTCTGTTCAGCTGGGAGCAGAGGGTACTGCCTCATGGCAGGGTGTACTACGTCGACCACAACACCAAAACCACAACCTGGGAGAGACCGCTGCCACCAGGGTAGGCATTTTATGTGTTTTTGTGATGATTCATGGATTGTTTAACAGACATTGCGGTTAGACACGCTCAGGCTACCTATTGCTATGTTTTGTCAACATTGGCTTCTACTAAAAATGAAATGAAAGTTACTGCCTGATCAGTGGTACAGAAAACAAATGTAATTACAAATGAGGTTTTCAAGCTAATGTTGGGTTTAACAGTAAAATACTGATAAAACTGATCTTTGCTGTTGATAACATGTTTTTCTGAGATGCCATTTTTATACTGTCCCAATATTAACTAAATGATAGTGTAAAGATACTGAACAGTAAACAAGCTATTCTGTAATCTAAGGGCCCTATCTTACACCCAACACAATGCAAGTGTCTTTGCTAGTTTCAGACTGATGCATCATTTTCCTGTCCAGCGCTGAAGTTGTTTAAATAGCAAATACACTTGTGTCCGTTGCCCATCTAAACATCCATGGGTGTGTTGGTCTTAAAATGATGTGTGGCCAAGCGCATTATTGGTATATTGCTATCTTGAGGGATAATTGTACAAAGCAAATATCTGGTCTCAAGTCAGTGATGCAGTATATCACATAGCATAATCAAGATAGTAACACCTACATTGGCAGACACACAACATGCCTTACATTTCTTACTATCTGGTAAATTTCTGTTCATCTACTAAACAAAATGTGTCCACAGTTTTATAATGAACTGAAGATTTATCAACACTTCTCATAGTATAATAGAGTGAGACTTGGGTTTAATTATATTGTCTAACAAATAAAGATTTTAGATTTTAGATTGTGGACCAGATGGATAACATTGACTTGACTGGATTTAACTCTTAATCCCTTTTGAAATCTGATCGTTGAAGAAACAATGTGAAATGAAATGAAAACCTGTACAAAATTAATAAGAATTTTTTAAATGCGAAGTTACCACTACACTACAGAAAATGTCCGCACACTTTGTGGCTTTGTTTCTGCTATTAGTTAGTGCTTTGAAACACTCATCAAGAACTTTAGGAATACAGGTACACCTGCTAATTCTTGAAAGTTTCCAGTCAGCCAGTCATGTGGCAGCAGTGTGGAGCTTCAGTTAATGTTCACAACATAGCAGTCTCTAGAGTCTCAACTGAGAATGTGAGTTGCAGCTCTGTAGAGGAAGTACCTTGTTGATGAGAAAGGACAGTGAAGACTGGACAAACTGGTTGGAGCTGACGAAAAGACTACGCCAACTCAAATAACCACCCTTTACAACACAAAAGCATCAATTCAGTTTCATATCAACTTTATTTGTATAAGCCAATCCATGCTGCACATTACCTCAGGGCACTTTACAGGGTAAGGTCCAATCCCCCTCAGCAGTCTGGGTCTATAGCAGCATATTTAAGGGATGGTTCGACGCTCACATCAGTCATCCCAAACTATAAATTTTATCAGAGAGAAGCCTGATCTTAAATAGAAATAGAAATCTAGAGTTGGTGTCTGCCTCCCTTAGCTAAACTGGGAGCTGATTCCACAGGAGAGGAGTCTGATAGCTAAAGGCACTGCCTCCCATTCTAGTCTTATAGACAAAAGTAGGCTTGCATTTAGAGAGCAGAGTGTTCTGTTAGGGTAATGGGGTAAGATACAATGGTGCCTGACCAGTGATGGCTTTGTAGGTGAGGAGGAGGGTTTTAAATTCTATTCAGGATTTTACAGGGGGCCAGTGCACAGAAACTAATGCAGGAGAGATGTTATCTCTTTTCCTAGTCCCTGTCAGTACTCACACTGTAGTATTTTGGATCAACTGCAGGCTCTTCACTGAGTAACTGGGACATCCTGATGGTGACAGGAGACAGGATGTTTCTAATGTTCACAATGTTGCACAGTTGGAAGAAGGCTGTCCTAGAGATGTGTTTATGTGTAAAGTTAAGGACATGGTCACAAATGATCCCAAGTTTCTTACTGTGACACTGGCCAACATAATGCCATCCACAGCAAGTACATTATCTGATAATGTATTTCTAAGGTGTTCCTGGCCAAGTACAAAATGGTGTTGGGACCAGTCCTTTCAGGGTGGGTGAAGACCGCATGATCTTCTGTTCCACAGAAAAAAAATAGTGCTATAAACATCATCTCCCACAATTCTGGTCATTGTGTGACATGTGACCCAAGGTGTGTATAGGCAACAAAACCAGTTGATGCCCTTTGCTCTCTCTCTCTCTCTCTATCTCCCTTTCCTCCTGGCTCTCCAAGCCAGGAACAACAAGGCACCCAGCACCAGTTAGCACTGCTGCTAACTGAAGTTCATAAAGTCATTACTGCTGAGGGTTAATGGGGGAAAAAAGGGCTCAATTGAGCTATTACTGTCAGATCAGCAACTTATATGGGTAAAACATTGAGATAGCTGTCCTCCTGTATTGACACATAGCAGTGGACTAAAAACCGATGGGATTCTTTTTTTAAATTTGTCACAACAGCAGAATACCACACCAGTTTCCTCTTCCTCAACTGTGCCTCTACATCCTTAGTGATACAGTGACTATTCACAAGACTACTTGACGAACTTGCTAGACAACCAGGTTAATGGTAGCAGTTGTCACTCACAATCCCTCTCCATCATTGAAGTAGAAAAAAGCGTATTCAAACTAATATTAGTACAATTGTCTCATGTCAACTGTCTACAAACCATTTTCCTTTCATGGAGGTTGTACTCCACATAAGTCAGAGCTTTTGAAGACAGTTTGCTGCTAGTCGACAACGTGCAACGCAGTGCTCAATTTGCCACAGAATTTAGTCATTTTTAATGCTGGTGTGACTGGGTGTAGATGTTCACATTATTTGCATTTTAAATATAGAAATGTGTTGAAATGTTCATGTTCGACCTCAGCCTTGTCACATGCTTCTTGTTCTTGCTTGTTTGTTTTATTAAAGTGTTTTATGCTCTCTGTTTTAATAATACACATTGTAATTGGTCCTAAATCACAGATTTGATTGTAGTGTTGCAGTGTGCCATCATAATGGAAACACAGTTCCCTTCCTCTCTTTGTGTACAGCATTATGAGAGCAGATTACCCCTGCCAAAGTCCAGCGCTTTTATGAATTTTTACTTGTACCAATTATTTATTGATTTTCACAGTGTATGTGATTGCGGGACAGAGAGAAAGAGAGGCTGTTTTTAGGAAAAGGTCACCGCCACTTCTCCCCAAATTTCCAACCCCCATCTCAGATTTTCCATAGAAGGAATGAGAGCATGGGGGCCTTGAGAACAGAAGTCCTTTCTTACTGCCACATGTACTTCCATGCACCACTATGTTGGCTGCTGGCCTGTGGCCCTTCAAAGGATCAATTCACAGGCTAATGTCGGGCTAAGCACTCAAGATGTACACACCGGGAGCTGTTGAGAGGTTGGGGGTTGTTGAGGAATCCAGGTTTGTAAGTTGAAATAAAGAAAGCTATCCTAAGCCAGGCGAAGGGAGAGCTTCTGAGTCACACTACTCTTCAAATATACTTTAGAGTTTGTAACCAGTCATTCATTAGAAGCTCAGCCACTCTGGTTTTTTAAGTTGCAGGACATTATAACACGTTTCCTTTAGGCATCACACAACAAAGCTATTTTGACAGTTCAAATACAGAAAGTAGGAAGAAAAGCAAGATTGCGTGTTTATATTTAGCAAATCATGGTTCCATTTTGCCTAAACTGTTATTTTAATTTTAGTTTAGGTCCATTGGAAAATCAGTATAAAGAAAAAAAAAAAAGAGCTACCAATACTTTCATTGGTAGAGTGAGAAATAGTGTGATACCATCACAGCCAGAAAGATGAGGCAGAGGATATGTCCTATCACTGCTTTGGACAATGGGCCATTCAGGCGGAAACACTGAGCATGAACACCGAATTGACAATCATATAAAAATACACCAAGTGAGAACAGTTTTCATCTGATACAATTTTACTAAGCGTTAAAGCTGGACTGCAGATCTTTTATATATTAAATGAATTATTATTAATATTAAATGTCTGTTATTGTCAAGCCAAATGAGTTCAAACAATGCTTAAGCCTATCAGCACCAGGAAACTCTTTCTGTACTCTGTACTATATATATTGGCGTTTTTAATCTGGTGTCTATTGTCTGACATTCCCGCACTGGTCCATTGGTGTAGAGGGTTAAAAGATTATTACGATTATCATGGTGTTTATGACTGAAAGGTTCAAAGATCCTAAATATTATTATACACTTACACTTTTTGTACTTTTAGTCTACAGTGTGATTACTATTCTGCAGGCATTTTTATAATTACACAGTTCAATGTCCAAGCTACTAGATAACCCACAGATAAATGAATCAATCAATGGATGATTTATTTTATTTTTTATTTTTTTCTCGGTCTTTTGCATGTGCTTTTGTAGATCTAAGATTTAGGATTAACTTGGGCCATGATGCAACTTCAAACCTGAAAATGTATTAGCATGTCCTTCTACCAGGAGAATATCAGTAGTAAACTCTAAAATATCTAGAAAGCAGCAGCTTCATTTTGACAACACAGAGTAAACTCTATCCCAATAGACAAGTGAATAGTATTTCCTGTCAGCCAACATTGTGATTGTGATGAATGGACTGTTCAAAAGAAGATCAAGAACATATTGTATAATCATAATCTGGGTAGTTGATGGTGAGGAGACTATATACTTCTAGTTCAAAGAAATACATGGAGCAGTTAATGACATGATGTGCAAAGAGTTGCAGTAAGACACCAGAACTAAGTATAGACTCTCTAGACAGGCCACTGTGGGATTCTGGAATTTTCCTTGGCTCCAGTAAATCATTAGCTAGTATTAATATCAGAGAAGGATTGTATTTCTCCTGCCTTTGAACCAGGCTCAGTGGCACAGTGATCAGAGAGGCTATCCTTTAACCAAGTAACGTCCTGTGTTTGTGGTCATTCACAGTGCTGAAATGTCCTTGAGCAAGATACTGAAACCGACCAACTCCCAGGATGCCGTCCTGTAGTATAGTCTGAGTTATGAAAAGAAAAAGAAGAGAAGAAAACAAACTATCGTTAATATTTAAATACAGCTATTTTAGTTAGTTGTCATTTCTGAGTAAAAAAATCTTCAGCATGATCGAGACCACGTGGGTTCAGTTCTCACTGGAGACACCAATGCTAAATATGTCAGCAACTAAAATTAATAGTTCAAACAATAGGGTTGCAGATAACTTTTCCATACTGGGTAATTACTCCTCAGTGAGGTAAAAAAGAACTCCACAACAACAAATTAACAATCATTGGAGCATCAATAGTCACTCTGGTTTATAAGGCTGACCCCTCTGTTGCCATCCAGCCAACAAGGACATTACTATTATAAAGAGCACATTGACATTCTTTAGCTCTATTAGGGAAATGTTTTACGGACTGATAAAGATAAGACTGAATTTGTTAGGATGAACATTCACCACTGTATTGTGCAAAAAGGGCACTGCAAACCAACATGAAAACATCACCCTAGCAGTGAAGTAGAGATGTGTTTTGATGTAATTTTCAATGTAATGAACAGTACTGCAAACCAAACATTATTTCCTACGAATGGATATACGGTAAAAAGTCTTATTCCACCCTTAGATTTGTTGTTTTATCAATGCTATAATGACCTTTTTTTCTCTCAGTCTCTTTATTAGAATACAACCAGATAATAGAGGAAATGTGTAGCAGGATTAAAAAACAGAAAGCAATCAGAAAAAACAGCTTCTATAGATTAAAGTGTCAAGTATTCAGTGTGACCTCCTCTCACACTGGAGCAACAGCAGGAACCTGGCTCTTAAACCTAAATGAATGGAGCCATAATTAATGTCAGTGCTAACCCCTGTATTTGTATTTGACTATTTCATGTCAACATGATGCTGTGAAAAAGGTCCATTACACCAGGTTTGAGCAGAAGATGATGGAGCTTTACAGACACATGTTGATGAAGTTAACTCACTGGAAGCTGCTGATATGAATAAGACCAACTTTCAGTCACATCATTCAAAATGACGGAGATCACAGAGAATTTAACAGAGATTAAATTATAATTCAGTGTCATCAAGGCCACTGTCGAAGGGAAATCAGCATGAGATCTCAAAACCACTGGGAGGGTCCAGCAAACTAAAAGTTCTGGCTTCACAGTCATACTGTGACTGTATATGTCTAAGAGGGTATAACTGTATCTTTTGTACATTCCTACCAGCCATGAAAAGTTACATTGTATATGTAATCCTCTACCATGGAGCTTTTAGAAGTATTTTTGAGGTAAAATGGGGGAATTTAGAATATAACATTTTAAGAGCAGGAGTTTGTATCACACCTTAATTGCTATAGTTGTTTGTTTTATTCAGACTGAAGTGGAAACCAGACTGTTTGACCACTTAAAATACACTAAACAAAGCATAGAGAAAGAAAAGAAAAGTAAAAAAAAAAAAAAATCAGTTTTAACATCAGGGCTACAGCAGAAGAGTATGAGTATCCCTTTTTTTCTGTGTGTGTGTGTTTTACAAGCCTGTGGGTATATGCACTGTTTACAGGGCATTTACAAGTCAGTGCTGTTTTCTAATTTCTGTAGAACTTAAATCAAAGATATGAGAATAGCAGCAGAACAGCAGCCAGTCTCTGTTGAGTCCAAGAAACTGATCTATTTGTGTGGGCCTATATTCATGTGTGCTGTTGACCTTGTGTATCATCTGTCTGTTTGTGTGTGTATTTCCATGGACCATCTATATCTCCTTTTCCAGACCCCCTGTCTTAGAGGAAGAACAGGATATACATAGATGTCTGGCTTTTTTACTCAATAAAAAACACCCGCGCACATCCCATTGTTTTTCCTCATAATTGTGTTAAAGTGTGTTAGACTGCGTAAGATTTCTATCAGGAATGATTTGTTTTAATCATCTTAGCAGCATTATCTCTCACATCCTTCCCTTCCTCTTGTCTTTCTTCCCTCCTCTAAATCCTGCTTGTTGTCTTTGCATACCTTTCATTCCCTCATCCTTTGCTTCTCCCCACTCTGTCTCCACCCTATCACTGTTTTCTTTCCTTTTCTTGTCTTTGTTTCTTTTTCCTTGTATTTATAAATCAGTGCTATTGCTATCAGTTCCTTTTTAATACAACTACCCACCCTTGATATGCTTAATAAAGATGTTAATGCCACACCCTCTCTCACTCCCCCTTTTTTGATATCCATGCAGCTGGGAGAAGCGGGTGGACCAGCAAGGCAGATTCTACTATGTTGACCACAATACCAGAACCACCACATGGCAGAGGCCCACAGCCGAGTCAGTGCGCAACTACCAGCAGTGGCAGAGCCAGCGCAGCCAGCTGCAGGGCGCCATGCACCAGTTCAGCCAGCGTTTCCTCTACCAGGTACTCCAAGTCTTCACTGGCCACATTTACATGCACAGTATGTTACTATGCTAGTATGCATAATTAAACTTTGCCAAGGCAAAAGTAGCTGGGATTAGTTCCTTTATTTGAAGTAAATTTGTCCCTTTGACAATATGCATCCTCATCACTTGATCGACCACATGTGCTGTGTACAAAATCAACTTGTGCAGCAAAACACAGTGAAGTATTAGTGTGAAAACCAGGGAGCTGGAGTCAGTGTTTTGGCCATTATCCTCACCTTGTGATGATGCTTTCACATTTACTGTGCAAATGATAGTCGTGAGATCAAAACCTCGCAAAACTGGAATCTTATGAAAGAAAGAACATACAGGTAACAAGGCAGTTCTTAACCTCAATACCATTATTTGAGTGTTGTTCTTGAAAGTCGTTTACCTCCGTCTTGTCATTTGTTAAATTATGATTATTATTAAAATCACATCTCATCCCTGGGTTGTTGTTGCTGTCAGTATCGGAGACTCTGTTTGGGACGGTTGTTTTTAAATCTCATTTCAGGGCTGTAGCTTTCATCCCTGTAGTCACTGCATTGCACTGGGCAGGTGAGGTTTTGCAGTGATTGTGCGCTGAAACAAGTTGCAGCACAGAAAAGATTGCCGATCGGAGCTGGAGCAAATGAATACTCACATCTAGTGCAGAGTCATTTGATACACAACAAAAACCAGAGGATGATTTCTTAGCAGTTTTTTTCACCAGGGGAAAGGGTCTTAAGACAGAAATTCCACTGAAAGTTACAAGTGGCATTAGTCTGTTTTTCAGCCACATTTTTTCAGCCCCTTCAGTGCAGACTCCACAACAAACAAATATCACCACCACCTTCTGAAAAATAAATCAGGCAAGATGCTCGTGTTACCAGGTAGTTGCTAACTTAGTCTGTTTGTTCTTTGGTGCTGGACATGTCATGTTCAGTGGGATCATCCAAAAACAGCAGCCTGCTGATATGAAGTTGATGAAAGCAGTGAAACTGAACCAAAACAGAAAAGTTTGAGGTTGTAAAATCAAAACAATGAGCTGAAAGATTGTAAAACAGCTGATAAGAGTTACAGAGTTGGTCTGTGGGTCCATCACTATGAGTGACACCAAGCTCTCCAGCAGTTGATGCTGAGCAGCTCTCTGACAGTTGCCATCCCCTGATTGAGGCAAAGACTATTTGATTCATTGTTGAAATACAAGATATTCATTAGTGCAGTGCTGAAGACACACTGGATGCATTGGGTTTTCATTTCGCCGCCCCATTCTAACGGATTAGAACAGACGCACTGCCTGTGTGACTCATGTGTCCCTTGTGTCGTGTGACATAGAGATTAGGCATTGCATGTATTTTTTAAGTGTACTGGGCATAACTGACAAAGTCCACTTTATTCTCTGTGTCTAGGCTGAATCTGATTTATGTGACAGACATGAAAAATATAAATATATTTTGAAACCATTTTAGCTGTTAAATATGGAGACAGTGAAAATTTAGACATTTTCAGAATGAAGAGAAATTTAACATTTGGGTATCCTAAACAGATAGAGCTGGCAGCAGTTTGGTAAGTTGCAGTTTACTTTTAGTCTAACAGTCAGAATATGTTGGCTATGGGGAGATTAAAGATGTTATTTGAGATTTGCCTCTAGTATTTTTCCAGTGGAGCCAGTGTTTGGCTCTCTCTCTCTGACAGTTGCTGTCTTCTCAGTGCAGCACCCATGGTCAAACTTGAACTCTCAAAGCTTCTATAAAACAACCCACCCTGTACTATATGTGTATCAGTGTTTATGCAACTCGTGCGCATTTGTGTCCACAATTATGTTTGTTTTTGTTTGTGTTCTCAGTGTGTGTGAAATTTGTCTTTGTGTATTTGTTATCATTCATCCTTTTCTTGAAATTCCATCTTGTTCCAGTTTCACATCCCATCAGTGTAAAGTGTCTCTGCCTGTGGTCTGGGTTCACATTTTGAACAAATGATTGAGATTATAATGTTAATTCATTTTTAAATCATGTCCATCAAAAACATTCAGCATTCAAATTTTTTGTTTTTAGTACACGATTGAAGTGAGTCATTTAACTTTGAACACCGACCTTCATGAAACACCTGGGCAGTTAATGGTACAAGCAGCCTGGGAACAGAACTCTTTAAACTTTAACTGATTTATTGTCCATTGCCATTTACAGTAGCTCTTGGAAGGTAATACATTTGGTCCCTGGTAATATTACGATATATGGTGTTTACTTATTTATTACATCATCAATTGCTGCGACTGAAAATTCCATCCTCATGTATATTTAAATCGGCACTAGAGTCAGTAGAAAAAGATGGACTTTCTAATTTTCTAATCGAATTGTAGCTTTGCAGATTTTAGACTCATTTACAGCTACAAATGTGAAGACCACATTAAATGAAATACTGCTGTATTTGGGAGCTTTGGTTTGCTTTTTAAATGAACAAAAGAAAAGTGATGTGTCAAAGTTGTTATCATTTAGCCACTTTCTACTGTGGGAACTTAACGCTATGGTTACTGTCACAGATTCTATTTTCCACTGTTGTCTGCCTGGTTTACAGACAATTTCTTGGATCTAAGTTTTGGCACAGCTCATAGAGTGATACAAAACAGACACTGCAATGGCAACTAGCACTTTACTACTGCATCTGTATCTACTACTGCCAGTACTTTTTTATTTACTCTACTTGCCTAACAAATGGCACGTAAATACAACATAGTTATAGTTGCTTCCTGTTTTGCCTTCATAGTGGTGTATATCCAAAATCTCCCTTTTTGTAAAATGCAGCGATTCCTTAAAGTTCACATATCTACATTCTCGCAGCAGAAAAGGGACACTTTTTTGTCTTTTGTATTCTTTTCTGCCTCGGAGGTCTCTGTACACCTTCTACCTTTGGATTAAAGCGTCTGCTCAAATTCATTGTGAGTGGGAAATTTTGCCCCCTCTCGCCCTTCCCACCATCCTCTTCCTCAGTGTGTGAGAAAAGCCAATAGGCAGGTCTGCCCTCCATGCTGATAATACACTGCTCTGTCTTGGAATGCCCACATTGCTGATAGCAGGAACTATTTATGGCCCCAGTGTGTGTGAACAAGGAAACACATGAAAGATCTCATAGTTTGACTGTGAACACAGCAACATATTCCACTGCCTGACTTAAACTCACACTGCAAGGAGGCACAATAAAAAAAATCATTACACATTACACATTACACTAAATAACAATCAGCCTCTCCTTTCTGCTATTAAAAACCAGGGCATGTCAGTTTCCGTTATAGTGTGTGTGTGTGTGTCTGTGTCTGTGTGTGTGTGTGTGTGTGTGTGTGTCTTTTTTTTGTTTTGCATGTTTTTTTGTTTGTTTTTTTGAGCAGATGTGTTCACAGGCCTGTAATGTTGAGGTCGAGTGCCACATTTCTTTTCTGCATCACATGACACCCAAAGAAGGTCAAGGGGCCCGTTGTGCTCTCAAATGAACCATGGCACTATACACACGGACACATGCACACACACACACACACACACACCTACACGTACACATGCTGTGCAGCATTGTATGTGTGCAATCTCATGACCATAAGTACCAGAGCATGCAATGAAAGTTTTTACACATTGGTTACACATGGACACGTGCAGATACACACTTTCTGGCTGGTCCATAGTTGTAGTGTGCGCTTGTGTTCACAGAGTAATTGCAGCTCGTTAGGAACCCCAGAGAGAGTCATTAACCACACAACGCCCCCGCCCCCACCCCCATTCCCCGTTTCCCCATCCTTGTTCTTCTACCTTTACCAGTCTTGCTCTGTTCCAATACCTCTGTCCCTTCCTTTAACCCAAACATACCGTTCAGTTGCCTCCCCAAAATAAGTGCATCGCACAAATTTTTTTGGCTTCCTTTGGGGCACATTTTTGTCGATTTGTGCCTTTTTCTCTCTCTTTTTTTCTGTTTTTACCACTCTTCATCCTTCAGCCTCAAATCAGTCCTCAGCCCCTTCCCCTTCCCTTAGTTCCCTCCTCCTTTCTCCCTCCCCGCTCCTTCTCTGACTCTCTGTTCATTCTCGCTGGAACAAGGACCCTTAACAGCACCACCTGAATCAGCCCTGTGTTTTATCACTTGCAGCTCTGAACAGAACAGTCACACACAAGCCCACGGCTGCATGTCACTTATGTTTACACACAACCCGTCAGTGCTCATATTTCCATAAAGACCTTTAGTAAGTGTGTTTTTCATGAACAGGACAATGAACTTAACTGAAACTGCACTGATGTTTTGTTAACATAATGTTATGAATAAAAGAAAATGCTTAATGCTTGAAATGTATTTTATGTTAGTTTTAGCCTCACTAGAAACAGTTCTACAATAAAACACTGTGCTGTGCACAAAGCACTGTGGAGAGCTGTCTGAGCAGATTATTTCTTCCTTCTGTATGTTACAATCTTATATTTTAGATACATGCAGCCAAACGTGTTAAAGTTGCTCTCTGACATTTTTCAGTCTGCACTGCTAGAGGCCAAAAAGCGATCATTTTTTTCACTTGATATTGGCGGAGTTCCCACTTTGGGTGCACCCTCAGACAAAATCGTGTTAATCATGTCCCTTTTTCTAGCCTATATGTGTTCCCATTTTGGTAAATTAGTACAGTGATTACTGTTTCCTGGATACACAGACATCTGTCACTGGATTATTTTTAATACTGAAGAAAAATGAAAAACCTGATATTTCTGAAACAAGTCCTGAAGTTATAAGGATTAAAGATGTCAATGAGAAATATAAGTTCAATTGAATCTAAAAATATATGCATCATGCCTCTGTTAATTGATGAATCCAGGAAGGACTATCATTTTGTCACAATCTGCCAAGGTTTTTAAAGTACCTTAACATCAACTGCCACTGCTGAACATGTGGTGAGTGGGCCAAACTACAGTAACTTATGTTCTGTGGTTTTCACAACACTGCCATGCACCCGTCCCCGTCACCCCATGCAGTATCTTTTGTTGTTGTTGTTTTATGGCTCTCTCACCATGCCCATTGCCGTAATTTGAAAATAATGGTTGAGTGTATTTTCCTGACAGAAGTTAAGTTTGATGATCGATTCCAGAGAAATCGATAAACTTTGAGCCTGGCAGTTGGACTCAGTGGTTCACTTAATAGATTTTCTTAGCTGATTAGATTCATCAAGAGAATATTCATGCACAACTGTTAAATATTATTAATCAGTAGGAATTTTTTAAGCAAAATTACAAACACTCCTTTAATAGAAAGATGCAAATGTTTAGCAGCATTGACAGTGGGCTGGAGTTAAAACACTCTGTGGTATGAACACTGAGTGAGCGAGTATCATTATTTGGGTAAATTAATAGTTTATACAAATAATGTTAATAGGTTGTACAAACATTTTTACTAATGTTGAATGACACCTGGAGTTGCAGTAGTGGTGAAAGTGTTCAAAATAGTTAAGTCACCAGATGAAATCACCATTTTCACCTGTACTGCCTTGAAATAAGTCTTTACAGCATATTCCTTCCAGATCCATAACACCCAGCCTTTATTTCACACATTACTGCCAACAGGCTGATTTTCTCCCTCTTTTTCTCCCTCCCTTGTTTTCTCAGTTTCTCATTCTTTTCCTCCCTCTAGTCTCACTCTGTCTGGAAGCTGCTGAGGAGCTGAATGGTCAGAGCCAGGATGAAGTCATCATGTCTTTATATCATTATATTCTCCTTTTACCTTTTTTAGTCACAGAAAACCTAAAAGGGTGGGGTTCAGGGGCATAGATTGGCTGTTGATGGTAGCGACACACATAGACACACACACACACCCTGAAATTCTGTTATGTGCCCACTCGTACTCCTTCAGCAAACCCAGTCCTTTCTATCCCAGCTTTCTCAGAGTTTCCATGACAGAGCCACTTTAAATGGGTGTAGTCACATCTCTTCTTGGGAAAAGCTGTGTGACGTTGACATTTGGTAGGTAATACTCTATGGCTTCGCAGGAAATAATCATCACTTTGTGGTGTGTGAGTGAAAAAATCTCTGAAGCTAACCCAGCTTTCATTTGGAGGCACTGGTTCTTTTCACCTCAGTGTTCCCAAAACATGTTTGTAATATTGCAGTTTGTTTGGCATTTTACAATTACCACATATTGAGCACCTAATGCCCACCTTTTTATTTACAGCACCACTCCAACTTCACCTGTAACCATTATAACATGTTGTCATAAGAGGTGGTACTCAGCTTGGTAGTAGAGTTAATGATGCAGAAGTTGTTTGCAACACACCTAAAACCAGAGAACTTGATAATCTTTCAGCTTGAAAAACTATCAGTAGCTGCTGAATCCTAACAAGCATCTTTTTCAGCTACTTTTCCACTCAAGCTAATACATTCATGTGTGTGTGTGTATTCCAACGTGAGTGTACACACTGACTGACTGTTTGTCACAGACAAACTTTCCACACTATGGCACGCACACACACACACACACACACAAAAAGAGTGCATGTGTGTGTTTGCAGGCTGAGTAAACCCCACAGTAGTTTCCAAGTCCAGGGTGAATAAAGGTGCCTTTTGTCAGACCTAGGGTGGTTTGGGGCGGCGGATGAGGAGGCGGGGTGGGTGGGGCGTGGGGGGGGGGGGGGGCAGTCTGGAACAAGCATGAATGTTCCCTCAGTTCCCTCAGACATCGCACTTCCCTGCCTACTTTCACAGCAGCAAGAGAGAAGAGGAGGAGGACCACAGGGTGGGGAAGGGTGGGGTGTCGAGGTGGAGGAGGTGGAGGAGTGGGATGTGGGGTGTATTTGAGGAGGTGAGTGGGAAGCAGGGAGGTGGGGCTTGCATCCAGCCAGTGAGCTCATTGGAACAGCGTTGTTGTTTTATCCTCCTACCAAGCATGTCGTTTTTGGAAGGCATACGAGCTGCCAGGGAGCCAGCTCTCTCAGTTGCCCCTTACTGCAGCAGAGAGAGGAGACACCCCCTCATCTGCCCTTAACACTTATACACACACACACCTGACAAAGGTATCATCCTGATTTCGTGAGTAAGCTAGGTTTAGGGAGTGACTTTGCCACCTCTGATGCTTGTATCTTATTACCAGAATCTTGGACAGTTTTACTGACTTTTCTTATTTTTTCTTACTCATCTGCAACCTCAACGCTTCCCCCTCCTTTCTACATTTTTTGGGGTTGTTTTTTTAGCCCAAAGTTTTCCTTCCTTTCCTATTATCACATGGCAGTAAAAAACGGATGGAATGACACTGTACAACAGGAGGAGAAAGCAGAGAGACAGAAAGGTGACCTAACTGGATTTGTTTTGTCTCTCCCTGTTTCTCCCTCAGTCATCTGGTGCACCGCTGGAAAATGACCCTCTGGGCCCGCTGCCTCCTGGATGGGGTAAGTTTGCCCAACAAACTTCTTGCTTTAATACTAGTGGAAAATATAGGTGCTAAGGTGTGTTTTCTGTCAGCAGATTAGATTTTGATCATTCTGATGGTCTGCCGGCTTCTGCTCCTGCTGAAAGTATCTGTTATTGAAATAAATGATGTCAGACAGGACTGGATTCTTGAGTCTGAGCTGTTTTCAGTCCAAACCTACAGCCCTCACTAGTCTGGCAAAAGTATTTTTGATGACTCTTGCCAGTAGTCAGCAGTGAAGCGCTGCATTTTGTCAAGATATAAACATTGGGTTTTTGATTTGGTCAGTTTAGGTCATTTCTGCAGGCGGCTGTGAAGAAATGAGGTTTGGTTGAAGTGTTGCAAAATGTTTTCAGCACCACAACATTGTTTCTGCTAACAGAGCCCTTTGCACATTTTGATGGGAAGACTTGATGCAAAATTAGAAAATTCTTTGGCTTGCTTCTTGTAGAGCAGATTAGTTGTTAAATGATCAATGTATTTCCTCACACCTGAACTTGATTATTATTTTATTGTAGAAAAAAATGGTTCCTTCCTTTTTTTTTTTTTTTTTTTTTTGCACCCAAGACTGCTAATTCTATACCAATCCATTCATTCACTCCCTTTTCTCTCAAGTCCATAAATTACAGAGGCCTCATTATTAATGGGACTTGTCATCATCTAGCATTTTCCCAAATTAATATAATCAGATACACACGTCACACGCATTCATTCATAAATGGAGACTGCTGGCAGCTCACATCTCACCAATATTTTCAGACTTCATCATACAGCCATGTTTTCTTGAAAAGAAAAAAAACCCTCACTCCCTGCCCATGATGCCTTTTCAACATGTTGCAGTACCTCAAGACAAAAAACCTCACTTATATCATTGGTTCAGATTTGCTTCTCTGGCGCACGCTTTCTCATTTTTTTTCAGCTGCGGTTGCTTCCCTCGCATTTTTTTTCAGGCTCAAATTCAAGAAAACAAAGATGGGAGAAAAGAGGGAAAGATGGAGGAGAAAGAAAATTGACATTGGTGAATGAAAGAAATTTGGGAGGGGGAGGGGGGTTAAACTGGATAGTGAAGTGGGGGTGGAGTGAGTCTAGGAGAAAGCTAGTAAGAGTTCCAATGTGAGCACTACTGTTTCTGGGCCCTCCACACACTCCTGTTAATGAGAAAAAGATGTCAGAGCAAATGAAGGAGGAGGAATGGGCCCCAGCTACTCTTTCTTGAGACCAGTGGTGCGCACACACACACACACACACACACACACACACACACACACACATACACGTATAGAACATTTTACATACAATACATACAATTTCATCCGTGTTTAAGGTTCTGCCAGTATATGTTATCTTCTGTCTCATATTTGTTCTCAACAAATATCACTTTAATGTGCAGATGCCCCCAATGCAGCCTTAAATCCACACACACTGAGGTTTACCCGGGTGAGGTATTCAGTTCAAGCCACAGTGAAATATCACACAGACTCGCTGGTTTTCTGTCATGGTGGTGTGATTTTTTTTTTTTTTCTTTCTTTCTTTCTTCATCCCAAAAGAGCAAGTCAGTCCAGTTGTTACCAAACAGACACTCAGGTGATCTCTATGGTCGCTCTCTATTCATCAGAGTTTATCCAAAGTTTGTAAAAAAAAAAAAAAAAAATCCCACTTTGCGGTAAAACCTGCTCTCCAACATAAATTTGTGTTTATGTGTGCAGAGAAGCGTCAGGACAATGGCAGAGTGTACTTCGTCAACCACAACACACGAACGACACAGTGGGACGATCCACGGACCCAAGGGTGAGACTATGAGTTGGCAGAAGTCCTCATTTGTGTATGTGCATGTGCCTGCTTGTTAGATGGTACCTTGCTTTGGGTGTTTGCTCGTGCAGAAGATCATCTAGTCCTCATACACAGTTTACTCTGATACCTGTGAGAAGAGGCAGGGAAATTTAAAAATAAGCAAGTAAAAAAAACCCTGCTTTGGCACAAGGAAATTAGCTTTATCAACTTCTATATATTTAGTTGAATTGGAACCTTTTTGGGGTCTAATCGGATATTGTGTGATCTATCTGCTGCTCATTTGATCATTCTTCTGGCATCATCCTCTGTTTATTTGACAGTTTAATTCCTCTTAGGCTTTGAATTCTCATCTCACTCCCTCAGTTGGTATGAAGTGAATTTCACAAATTTCAGATTTAAAACTTCTGTCCTTTTATCAGTGGTCAAGCTGTTGAGCTGCAAGGTGTCATGAGCTCTGTATGACATCATCAGAGCGAGCTGAACATGTGGTTACTTGCTCCGGTTTATGCTTCTCATCTATTAGGAATTATCTAAATATTCAAAGTAGAAAAGATTTAAAACAAAAAAACAAAAAAAAACCAAATAAAAAAACATTTTATCCTATCGCCCGAGTTGTGCCTCTTCTTCCTAGTCCAAACAACAGTGGTAGTCATAAATTACATAAAATTATACAATCTTTAAATATTTTATTATTATTAAGTTGCTTTCTATTGTTCTATATATACAAAATGAACAAAGACAACAACATTGTATTGTTTCCATCCTTGATTGAAAACAGGATTTAAAATTTCTGGCTTGTAAATCTAGACTTGATGGACATTATCTTCAGTTGTTTAAAGTAGCCTACGTAGGTCAACCATGCCTTCAGAATCCTTAGAGGAGCTAAACTCTGCCACAGGCATAGGCTTTGCTTCAGCATTCAAGACTTTATTTAGACCCGCAGGTTGGCGGGGGGAGGTGTCTTAGTTTCATCCCCAGACGGGGGCCCCTCCAGCTGGGACCGTGCTCACTGCCCCTCTCCCTGTTGCAGGATGATCAAGGAACACCCCCTGCCCCCGGGCTGGGAGATGAAGTACACCGCAGAAGGAGTCCGATATTTTGTGGACCACAACTCGCGCACCACCACCTTTAAAGATCCCCGACCCGGGTTTGAGTCAGGGTAAATATTCTCTCAGCCCTTCCT
This sequence comes from Rachycentron canadum, assembly GCA_038496675.1. NCBI lineage: Eukaryota > Metazoa > Chordata > Actinopteri > Carangiformes > Rachycentridae > Rachycentron > Rachycentron canadum. The sequence continues at coordinate 25,105,739 of CM076652.1, forward strand.
CCCAAACCTGCTGTTTTAAAAAATCATTTAAATCAATCACAGAATGATAGAAAATCAAACTCTTTCAATTTTCCAATTGAACAAGGATTTTGGCTCATACCTGCACCACAAATATTCACTTCTACTACTGCTTCTCCCCTAATCTTGAGAAAGATCATGAAAATGAGCAAACTTTCGTTGATATTTTCAGATATTTAACAATAGGAAAAAGGCCATGTTTTATCGCAGCAACATGCACATGGTAGCACACACACTCACACACACCTCCTCCCCCCAGCCTGTGGATGTATGCTTTACCTCGAAGTCTCAAATCTCACCACAAAGTCAGGAGAAGATGTGCCAATGTGCAACAACAGATCCACTGCAGACTGCACTAGCATGTGTGTGTGTGTGTGTGTGTGCGTGTGCGTGCGTGCACATCGTTGTTTGTACCTTTCTCTTTCTTTTGCATGCGAGCGTGTATTTGCTTGTGCAGTTGCAGCAGTAGATGTTGTGGTTTTCTATGAGTGTGTGTGTGAGAGAGAGCGAGAGAGAAAGCGCATCTGGCTGATGGAGGTCTTCTGAAAGAGTCTTTATTGTTTTACCCTGGATTCCGACAGAGTGTATGTCCACTGCCAGCACACTGCTGCTGTGGTCTCCATTTCTTAACCCAAGATGAGATGTGCCAGTGCGAGCTGCACAAACTCAACATGTTAGAGGCCCCCTTATTTCTTTTCACCCCATTTCACTCTCTTATCCCTTCCTCCAATTATCTGTCTAGCTCTCTCTTTCTCTCTGTGTCTCAGTCTCTCCATTGCTGACAAGGCATATAAACCAACGTGTGTGCAGCGTGTTGGTGGAGCTTATACTAACACAGCTGCAGACCCACACACACTTCGCCTTTGAGACCCAGATCCATGGAGCTATTTTTTAGCGCAGCATGGCTGAGAATTTAATATCTTGGCTCTGGCTGAATCAGGGCATCTTAAAGAAGCAATTTGTGTTTCTCTTATTTGGCTGATCTGAACACAAGACACAAAGTGTGTCAGTTTGTTTGCTTTAGATTATTAACTGTGGAATTATTAAACCAGGATTCCCCATGAATTGAGTGATGACTGAGTTCCCTTCTCTCTCTCGCTCTCTCTCTCTCTCTCTCTGTGCAGATCACGGCAGGGTGGTTCACCTGGCGCCTATGACCGCAGCTTCAGGTGGAAATACCACCAGTTCCGTTTCCTGTGCCATGTAAGTGTTAAGTCTGCAGCCACAAGAAACATTTTCGTGTCCAGAAGCCTCACCTTGATCTGTGTGTTGATGTGTGTTTCTGGAGCTTTGGTCTGGTCATTTTTACACTTACTTGTATTTCATCACAGCTCATTTAAAAACATACAGCAGCAACCTTGTTAATCTGGATTATTTTCATAGAACAACTATGTTTTTTTAATAATGAGAATGATAATGTTTAAATGAAAACTCATGGCAGTGTGGGGTGTTTACGGCAACAGGGATACTATTTAAAACACACTGCTGTTAGTCTGTTATTGCAATGATATGGAAAAGTGTAGCAAATTAAACTACATCTATCTAGATGGTGCTGCAAGTGCAGGTACCTCAGAACTGAAGACCAGAAATCTTTGACTTACATCTCTATACATTATTATATTTTATTTCATAATAATAATAAACCCTCATAATCAGATTGACAAGACCAGATGTTGTTTCTTCGGCTGTAGCAGAATAAAGGGGTTTGGATAACATAACACAAGAGCTGATCTGTGTTAATTTTTGTCAAAGACAAAAAGACAAAGTGTGTTAAGAAAAGGGTTAAAGATGATAAAGAGTAAATGCAGCCTGGACTTATCACTATAAGTTCTTATTATTTTTTCAGCAAGGATTAAAATCTAATTTAGGCAAACTTGTTTAACATTTTTGCACACATTTGTTTGTGAGTAACTTGTTGATATTCTTGTTTTATGTCCCTATCTAGTCCAATGCATTGCCCAGCCATGTGAAGATCTCTGTGTCCAGACAGACGCTTTTTGAGGACTCGTTTCAGCAGGTCAGAGACAGAACGCACATCTCTGTTCCAGAAGGTTCTTTTAGGCACTTTGAGCCTTTGTTGCAGATACAGTGATTGGGAGATAGGTGTGGGGGAGCAGCAAATGGCCATGGACCATGCTGCTGCGGTTAATGCTGAGCCCTAACAGGTGATCTCCTGGGGCACCCCAGATTCAGTTCCAGATTTAAATAGAATTACATCAGCTTCATGAAGTGGAATGATCAATACCACACAGGAAAGTTCTTAGTGCTTGTCACAGGACAAAGTAAACTCAGTCCGTCTTAGCGAAAGCAGAGATGGTTGAACAAATGTATCTCCAGTTCACTATTATTACTATTACCAGTAAACTGTTGCCTGAAAATGTAGTAATGCATTTGTTAATAACATGGATGTTTTGCCATCAGATCATGAATGTGAAGCCGTACGACCTTCGCCGTAGACTCTACATCATTATGAGAGGAGAGGAGGGGCTGGACTATGGCGGCATCGCCAGGTGAGATTGCAGTGAAACAAACAGCCCTCTCCTCTGCTCACAGTCTGTCATTGTGTGTGGTTTTGCAGGTTTTGTTGGGATTGCTGTTATTGTTTTAAAATATTGTTCTTTAATATTGGCGACGTTGTAGTAGTTTTTTTTCCTCCTTTGACATGTCTCAATCACCAGCTTCCTCCTCTTCCCAATCTGCCTTGTTAACTGATGTTAACTGCAGCTCCAGGTGGATTGAAAGAATTTTTAAGTTTTTTTTTTTTTTAAAGAGGATTACAGTGGTCTTCACTCAAGGTGAAGAGATGGCCAGTTTTCAAAACTCTGCAAAGACAAGTCAAGTAGCATTGTGTGAAAGTGTGTGAGGATGTAATTCCTGCTAATGGCCAGTGGATATCACTGTAAATGACTGAATGCTTCTTAAATGTTGCTTCCTGAAACCATACAACACCTTCTGCCTCTTGCAATGTTTCTGTTCTCCTTCCCCATCCCTCCATCTGTCCATTACACATATCCATCCTGGCCCCTCTGTCTGCTGTGTTCCAGGTCTTTGTTATTTTTCTGTTGGTGGTGTTTTCATTTTTCTGTTCGGTTTTGCATTGTGTCTCTGTCTCCGGTGTCACGTCAGTGGTTTTACCCTATGGTAGGTGACATCATGCTGTTCTACCACAGGGTAGAACCACGGACGGGATGTTGGGAGGTGTCTGCGTCCGTCCGTCCGTCCATACCCCCTCCCATATAACCCTAACGGGAGGGCAAAGGCCTTGAGAGCGCTTGGTTCTGGTGCTGCAGTTGGTGGTGGTGCTGCTGGTGGGCCCTCATTCTCTCTAACATGCATCTTTCCACAGTCTTATTTATCTTTTTTTTATACTACCCTGTTGTATTTATCCTTAATGTTCTATGGTTTGTCCTCATGTGTTTCTGTGTTTAATTAGGGTTGTGTTAATGTGCAGTATATTATTATTGGTTGTTTATGCATTGGATTTCACAGCTGCCTCTTAACGGCAGTTATGCAGCTCATCAAATAATTGGCTTGGAGGCACCAGGGAAACTGCTAACCTAGCTCTGTTCAATCCACCCACCTCATGTTATATCTGCTTTTCTTAACTCAAAACAAACAAGTGAAATTATAGCATGAGTCATTAAATCAAACAGAATGAACAATAGAGAAGAAAATGAAATACATATATCATAATATCATGGCAACATTGGTATTGGTGTAAACTCGCTGCTGTGCATCCCATAGCTTGTATTTATTCTCTACTGATTCATCTACTCATCTTAATGTCCTGTGTCAAACCAGACACAGGACAAAAGCTTAGAACTGCCTCATAGCAGTCCTGGTGTTCTGGTGCCACAGTGATCATCAGAACCTGATGTTCCAGGTTTGTTGGTCAGAGACAGTTTCAAATCTCAACTGCATTCAGACATTTTAATTATAATTATGTTCTTACATATAGTGTGTTGTAATTTTAGTTCAGTTTTTTCCTATAAACTGCTCAATGATCATTTTCTGTCCCTGGATTAAATGTGCTGGCAGTGTTTTTTGTGTCTTGCTGAAAAACTAAATGTGTTCTGTGTTATTTGCTTACATGGGCTGCAAAATTGTTGTTTGTGTTACGTGTTAAATTGTTGATACATGTTAAATACAGAATCTAGCATTATTTTTAAAAGACTGGCTCCTCACATTTGATTTTTGCTGACACCTCTCAGAAAGTGTCCATTCTTCCTCTCCTGCTTCAATGCCTTCTGTCCTCTTACTCTGCAGGGAGTGGTTCTTCCTGCTGTCCCACGAGGTCCTGAACCCCATGTACTGTCTGTTTGAATACGCCGGGAAGAACAACTACTGTCTGCAGATCAACCCAGCTTCCTCCATCAACCCCGACCACCTCACATACTTCCGTTTCATTGGACGCTTTATTGCCATGGTGAGCCTCACTTGAAAAAGTTTTTATCAAAATCAGATTTGAGGTTAGATTTACTTTCAGGGATGTTCACTGTCTTTAGAACTGAACTGCAACAGGCTGTGCATGTCTTGCTGTTCTTATTTTTTCTCTTTTTCGCCTGCCCGCACATCAGGTTACTGAGTGTTTTTTGCCTGAAGCACATTTTACTGACATTTAAAAGCAAACACGAACAGATATAACTCCTTAACCCCATGAAAAACAACTTTTTTCTTTCTTCCAGTGGCAGTGACTTAGTTGACCTTTGGTGTGACCTTGTTTGAGCCACTTTTTGGCCCATCAGTCCAATTTTGCAGTGTTTGAATAGGTGCAATGTTTGCTTCAGTTTGAGGCTTGAAGACCTGGAGAGGAGCCACCACTGCACATGTGAAACAAGTTGTACCAACCTATTTGATGCCCAGACAGAGCTGTGTGATGTCTGAAATTCCCTGCGTCAGACTAAAAGTTTAAAAATGGAAAAATTAAAACGGGGGTGTGGCCTTAGAAAAGTTTATTGTCCAGATGTGTTTATCTGCTCTTAATCTCTGCTTGGAGCTTGAGGCTTCAAGCGATTTGGATCTTCAGAGATTTAGATGAAGGAGTTAACCCTTCATCTAAATCTCTGAAATGTTGGCAGTCAAGTTTCATTGTGGATTGTTCTCTTTCAAAAAGTATTAATCATGAAATAAATCAGACTATAGTCCTTTCAATGGAAAAATAAAAGTGAATGTGGGAGTGCTTCATATTCTTAGTTTGTATATGTAAACATAGATGGTGTTTGAGCTAGATCCAGCGTTTTTTTGTTTTTTTTTTTAATCAGCACAGACATACACACTGTGGATATTTTGCCTTTATGTGATAGTGACAGTGATTCAAACAACAGTTAAATGGATTTGAACCAGAAACGCTGTGATCATGTCTGACCTGCATGTACCACTTGTCTACCAGCTTGTTATTCTTGTTTTGAAGATGTACACATTCCAATTGTGTGTAATGCACAGAATCTACACTACATATGAGATTCAGTATATTCAGTATGCACTAGAATATCTTCTGTCTGGGATCAAATTCAGAAATCTCTGTCCCAAAACTGACACCCTCCACCCGTCCTTCCATCTGCCACTCCACCCCTCACCCACACCATGACCTCACTGCTGCATCCAGCCCACACCCACCAGCAGCTGCCTACATTTAGTCCAAAAATGTGTTTTGACTTCCCTTATAAAGATGCTTGCCTTTTTTTACTTTCCATCTCTATCCATCATTTTCCACCAACAACCTCTGCTGTCTATAAATCTTCCTGTCTTTGTGTGTTTGTGTGCATGCATGTCTCACTGGCTGTAGGAAAGACACATGGTCAGTCAAGACACAGTAGAACAGAACAAACTGAAGTGTGTGTCTGTGTTGCTTTTGGCCAATTACAAAGTCCTCTGCTGCTTTAATATTAAACAGCTCAGTCTGGCTGTTTTATACTTTTACAGTTTTATTGTAGCTGTGAGGACACACGGACAGAATGCATTGCCTTCACCAGCCTCTAACCTTAACCTTTACAGCCACAACTGAATGCATAACCATAACCTAAACCTGATTCTAACCTTAATCCTCAATCAGTCCTTTGAAGTTATGAGTTCAACAAACTCAACTTTGTTAGCGCGTGAGAGTCAAAGCTGCCATGTGGTTATTATGTGGTTTAGTGAATTGACACTATCTACAGATGGACAGTATATCTTGCTGAATTTCAGCAGAGATCCACATGTGATGTGAATCCTCTCTACAGGCATTGTACCATGGGAAGTTCATCGACACCGGCTTCACACTGCCATTCTACAAGCGAATGCTGGACAAGAAGCCTACACTCAAAGACCTGGAATCCATAGACCCTGAGTTCTATAACTCCATCACGTGGGTCAAGTAAGTAAAACATACCAGGCCTCTGAATGTGTGTATGTGTCATTTTATGGTCACGAGGGTTGAAATTGGAGACAGAAAACAAAATGTGTGTGTGTGAGTGTGCACACATTTTGTTCTCTGTCTCCAATTTCAACACTAGTGAGCATAAAAGGACACACACGTGTATGTGGTGGTTAATTGAAAGAAAAAAAGTGAACAAGAACAGTTACCTGTCAGTGACAGGCCAAACACTGAGGGGTCGATGACAATGAGCACATGTAGATTTTGGTTTTATAAAATGTACTTTTGTGTGTTTCCAGAGACAACAACTTAGAGGAGTGTGGTGTGGAGCTGTATTTTGCACAGGACATGGAGATCCTTGGGAAAGTTTCTACTCACCAGCTGAAGGATGATGGTGAGAACGAGCTGGTCACAGAGGAAAACAAGGAAGAGTACATCAGGTATGTTAGCTTTGACAGAGAAGATTGAAACTTCCAAAGATGTAAGTTCATCAACAATAAATCAAAGGAAAATATACACGGAGAGCAAATCTTCAAAACCTACCACTCTTCTCTCCCTCAGCCTGCTGACAGACTGGAGGTTCACCCGTGGCGTGGAGGAGCAGACCAAAGCCTTCTTGGACGGCTTTAACGAGGTGGTTCCTCTGGAGTGGCTTCGCTACTTCGACGAGAAGGAGCTAGAGGTGAGGAGTGGGGGTGGGTTCAGACTAGAGCAGGGGTAGAGATCAAGTGAAAAAAAATCTTTAAAAAATATTAAAAATAATCATTACATTACTGTAGGTGTTCGTGTCCTAGTGGGGCCTCAGACTAACAAACAGTGATGTGATTACTGTTGGATGTGATGTGTGTGTGTTAACACTGTCCTGGCCTGTGTTGAGCTTTGCCTGCAGTGTCATATTAAAACAGAAAGGATTACAGACCCACAGCTGCACTCACCGGACTACTAATTTGTCTCTATCCTGTTTTCTTTATTGCAGCTGATGCTGTGTGGGATGCAGGAGATCGATTTGGCCGACTGGCAGAAGAACACCATCTACAGGCATTACACCAAGAACAGCAAGCAGATCCACTGGTTCTGGCAGGTACGGACACACTGTGGTACAGTGAGCACACAGCAGGATTGGTTGTTGCAGAGGTCTTGATGTTAGCACATAATCTGCTACGATGAAGTACATGTGTTCCACACGAGGACTGATATAAGTGCGTGCAGAGGATGATGAAGTTGTATTCCTGCAGGTGGTGAAAGAGATGGACAATGAGAAGAGAATCCGTCTTCTTCAGTTTGTAACAGGAACATGTCGGCTGCCTGTCGGAGGCTTTGCTGAGCTCATAGGTACACAACACTGACTCACACAACTGCAAATTCACAACTGTTAGGTGTCATTCTGCAGAGCATGGTGTGAAATCAGGATATTTGACAACATGGTCATGTCACCTGGTTTTTTGTTTTTTTTTCTGTCATGGAAATACAGTTTTCGTTCCAGTTCTCTCACTCCATTGTTACCATGTGAAATTCTTGTGACTATGATTCACACTATGATTCACATTATAGTATCCAGCACAGCCATTCCATAATTGGTCCCTTTAGTGCAGAGGTATTAAGAGCAACCTATAAAAAGAGAAGCAGGAGACATCAACATCAGCAAACAACAACATTAAAGTTTTTCTAAGACAATTAAAAAAAAAACTAAAAACTTCATCCTGCAGGAAGTAACGGCCCCCAGAAGTTCTGCATAGACAAGGTGGGGAAGGAGACTTGGCTTCCAAGAAGCCACACATGGTAAGCTGCTGCTTCATCTATTATACTTTGTAGAGACATAAGCTCAAAGGTCCACTTAATATAATAAAAAAAAAAGAGGAAGACCATAAGGTGTGAGCAAAAGGTCCAAAAAGCTATCAAGTGCACCTTAAAACTTGGACTTTGTCAGATTGTTGCATGAATTCCAGTGCTCAGATGTTAAATGTGTTTGAGCGTCAGACACAGCAGACAAGACTGTAAATGGTAAAATAGTTTCAGTCATTTGAGAGGCAGACAACATCTGCTAAAGTCAAATCCATATACTAAACAACACCAGATTACCAACTGCTGCCAGTAAGTTCAGGGTTTCACCTCCAGTCTGTCTGCAGCCACAGAAGATTTTAAATAATGACTCACACAACTAACAGACATGTTGTTGGTCTTTGGTGCATCACCATCCACTAATGGTGACCTACCTTTCTCTTCCTGTTTCTCTTCCACACAGCTTCAATCGTCTGGATCTACCACCCTACAGAAGCCTAGAGCAGCTCCGAGAGAAACTCCTGTTTGCCATCGAGGAGACAGAAGGGTTTGGGCAGGAGTGACGCAGGAAACTGAAACAAGACAGCTAAAGGGCAACTGTTAATTCTGTGGGATCTGTTTTATTATTTTTGATTTGTTAATCACAGGACTGAGAAATCACCTGTCATCCATTGCCCCTCAGCTGGGGCAGGATCATGTTTGTGAACTGAATGGTAGGACAAAGTTGGATCTGAGGCCCTGTTCAGACCAGGGTCAAGTGGTGAGCTCTTTATCATCACTTCAGTTGTGTGTGTATGTGGTGGTGATGTGGGTTGACCAAAGCTCTGCAGTTAAATCAGGTTTCATCCATTTGAAATAGTAAGTTCATTATGAAACTGTGGCAGTGCTAATTAGACTGTGGCAGAACATTACAGTAGAAGTCCTTCAATGCAGCCAGGATCATTTGCATTCTGACTGCTAAAAGAATGTGGCCACATGGGGCCTAGACCACCTCCGAATGTGGTCTGGATGATCAGATCTCATCCTTAGCGCATTCACAGTGGAACTTAGAGCTGTCCACTTGTGATCGGATCACCTGAGAGGCATATTAATACATGGTCTGCACAGGGCCTGAGAGATGGCGACACAGGATCAGAGAGGAAGTGTGTGTTTGTGTGTAGATGTGGTCACTCCCCATAATGCCATTGTCTATATGCATATAAGTGGTGTGGAAGCCTGAGGATTTCACATGGCACATACTGAGAATTATATTTGACTAGAGTCTCACGCATACATCTCTACTCACTGCTTAAAAAACACACTAAAACCAGGTAACAGGATCATTTTAACATGAGCAGTGAATCACAACAACAGCACAGCTACCCACAAATGCAGTATAACACATCTACCAGAGAAAAATACATTTTTAACATTTTAAAGAGACGAGACAGAGTGTGAGAGAGAGGCAGTGTATGAGAGGAACTGAGTGCATATGTGTATATCAGAGGAGCAGAGAATAACAGGGAGCCATCATCATGAATGACGACACCTGTTACAAACGCTAGAGAGACAAAATGGTATTTTTTATTTCCCTGTTAATTGTGAAATTAGCATTTTTCTCCTGTACATAACTAAAATAAATGAGATCTCAAGCGGTGTTGATGTTTTTTTTTTTTGAGGATTAATTTTAATGCAATGTATGACAAATTAGGATTTATCTAAAACATGTATGCGTTTTGAACACATCATTTAAACAATTTTTTTCTCTGGTCAACTACCAGATGGCAAATTCTTTCATTTGCCATGTTGGTGGTTGACCAGACAGAACTGGTGCAAGGCCTACAAACTTCAACATTTCATTGTGATACAGCCAAAAGGATTTTACCTCCTCACATATAGCTACTGTACCTTTCATCTGAAAGCCTTCTTCCATTCTAACGGACTAGAGTGGGGTTCCATTTATTTTCCTCTATCGTTATACTAGCTGCATAAAATGCTATGAAATACTTTCACTATGGTTTTCAGTAATCTAAAATCAAAGTCCCATCCAGAGAACAAAAACATAAGGACAAGTAACAGGTGAGACACAAGGTGTTTTTTTGATTTTTTTTTTTTTTTTTTAGGCACCATAATTATTCCAGTTTTGTTTCCTCTCATTTAATACTTTAATTTGTAAAGATCAACCTTGCTTTTTACATTACTTTTAGATGTTCAGTATATCCTCACCATATCCCCACTCACTCACTGCACCCGAACTGTTTTACTAATTCTTTTCCTGGTTTTTAAGAGGAAAGTTAAGTAAGTGTAAAGATATTCTGACTTGACTTCACCCCCACTGGTAGGCACGGAGCCTAAATAATTAAAAATGTCTGTCTAAACGGTTGTAGTTGTGTAGCACCACAACCAAATGCACAGGCTAGAAAGACTGACTACACTTGACATCATGTTAGATATACAAAGCAGAAGATAACATTGGTCCTTAGTGAATCACTGAATTCCTTCTCTTTAAGGATGATTACAACATGTACCATGAAGATGATTATCAACTGGTTCAGTTAACTCTGGGTTTATCTGTCTAGTTACGAGTGCATTTATGTGAAACAGGCAGAGTTTTTAATTATCAACATCGTTAGAACTAAATTATATGAGAAAATGTGATAACTGTCAGTAAATTTGTTTGCAGCAACAACAGACATTTAACAAAGTAAAATCTAAACAATATGATCACATGGCTTGGATTTTGAAAAAACTAGATATAATTTCCGACTGTTAAAGAGTAGTGCAAAGATTATTAGGTGTCTTACATGTGAATTATGTGTGAGGTCAGTCTGACTGAAAAGCGAGGGAGAGAGAGGAAGGAGAGAGAGAGAGAGAGGGGTGTTCAGTTCATCTCCCATCAGTCTCAGTCTATAGCAGCAGAACTAAGGGATGGTTCAGGGTCACCTGATCCAGCTCTAACTATCAGCTCTGTCAAAGAGGACAGTTTGAAGCCTCATCTTAAATGTAGAGAGGGCGTCTGCCTCCAGGACCGACACTGGGAGCTGGTTCCACAGAAGAGGAGCCTGGGAGCTGAAGGCTCTGCCTCCTGTTCTACTCTTGGAGACTCTAGGAACCACAAGTAAACCTCCATTTAGAGAGTGAAGTGATCTACTGGGACAATAGGGAACTATCAGCTCTTTGAGATATGATGGGGCTTGGTCATTAAGGTCTTTGTATGTGAGGAGAAGGATTTTAAATTCTATTCTGGATTTTACCAGGAGCCAGTGCAGAGAAGCTAACACAGGAGAAATGTGGTCTCTTCTTCTAGTTCCTGTCAGGACTCACACAGCAGCATTTAGAATCAACTGAAGGCTTTTCACTGAGTTATTTGGACTGTGGTCTGCTCTCAGGTCACTGAGCCACAGAGCATTGGTGTCGCACAATGCCTCCTTCTCCCATTTGTTTTTCCAGTGTTGTTTAGCCTCTCGTGTTATTACCCTGCCACTGAGAGTACACTTTGGATGGTTTGGTGGAGAACATCCTATATTCTCTTGGCTTCTTCTTCTATGGTGTACCTCTTCAGCTGGGTAGCCAGGGCTGTCATTCTTGGTTTGCTTAGGTATGGACATCTTGTTGTACTTCTGAGGTAAACCGTCATCACACCTTTCTGTAATCCTGACAGCTGGCTAACTTCTTTCTGTGTTGCCTGATCTTGGCCTCCAGCCTCCTTCTCCATGGAGGATACTGCTCCTCATGGCTAACAGTGTGTGTATATATATATATATATATATAACACAATTTTCAACAAAAGTTTATTGTGACCTCATCTTGAACTCTTCAGACTGTCCTGAAGTTTTCTGAAATCATCTTCTGGTCTATTATACCAGGTTCTTTCCAGAATTCTTCTTTAGCTTGAGGTTGTCTTTTATTTCTTTCTCTGTCCAGCTGATCCCACACTGCCTCTATAATATTCAGCTCTGGACTCTGTGGAGGTCAGTCCATGACTGTCAGTGTTTTATCAGCTGTTTTTCTCTCCAAAAGGAATGCCTGGAAAGAAAGTTTAATACATATTTTAGAAAAGCCCTCCATAATACTAGAAACTCCTATTACTCATCACTGAAAACAAGAACAACCCCACGTTTCTTTTCAGTCCTGTAGCCAGGCTAACAAAGAGTCACAGCTCTAGTGAACCATCTATTCCTTTAACTCTCAGTAGAACTTTATGAGCTTCTTCACTAATATAATTGTAACTAAAAAAATCGTCACCTCCCGTCCACAACTCGCAATGATCTACTGTCCAATACAGTAACTTTTGAATCAACTGAAACACCTGTTCTGCATTTGGACTCCTTACCTTTAAATCTCTAAGAGCTAGCTAGATGATGCGATCATCTGTGTAGGAATGGTTTGTTTGAAGATTTTCAGTCAAGATTTATATATATATATATATTACAGAGACTGGAACATGTAATCAGGATTAAAGGAACTGCACTAGGCTGGTTTAAGTCATTTTTATCATTACTCTTCCTTGTACACTAAAGTTAACCATGGAGTTCCACAGGGTTCTGTGCTAGGACTGATACTTTTCACCCTTTATATGCTTCCTTTAGGCAATAATATCAGGAAGCATCACACAAATTATGTGCTACGCAGATGACACCCAGCTGTATTTATCGATGAAGCCAAAATCAGGTAGTCAGACTTCAGGCATGTCTTAAATTTAACGAGTGACGATATGTTTAGTCGTACACGGTCATTCCATCGCTGGATGTCTAGGTGGTGCTTAACAAACAACGTGGCTTATATAGACAACTGGAGCTCCTTCTGGGGAAAGCCTGGTCTGTTTAGGAGGGATGGCGTCCACCCTACTTTGGGTGGTGCATCCCTCTTATCTAGGAACATAGGACATTCTGTTAGCCATCCTAACCCCTGACAAACACCCGGAGTTCAGACCAGCAGGCAGAGCCGCAGTCTTACACGCCCCTCCACAGGTGCCTTCGTGCTGTCACCCACCCAGTCACCCACCCAGCCCCCTTTCTGTCCCATAGAAACTGTGTCTGCCTCGAGGCTGTATAAGCCTAAACCTAAATCTGGAGGAGTTATTCATAGCAACTTAGTGAAAATCAAAACCACTGCTCCAGCAAACCAACCCAGTAAAACTATTAAATATGGTTTGCTAAATATTCGATCTCTCCCTTCCAAGTCCCTCCTAGTGAATGATTTAATCACAAATCACCAAATTGATCTATTAACCCTCACTGAGACCTGGTTGCAGCAGGATGAATATGTTAGTTTAAATGAATCTACCCCTCCTGGTTACATTAACCACCATGTGCCATGTGTCACTGGTCGAGAAGGAGGAGTGGCTGCAGTTTATCAGTCTAATCTGCTTATTAACCCTTGGCCTAATGTTTCATATGATTCATTTGAAAGCCTTACTGTCAGCTTCTCTCACCCTGACTGGAAAGCAGAGAAACCACTTATACTTGCTGTTGTGTACCGTCCCCCCGCACCTTATTCTAAGTTCTGAGAAGAATTCCCAGACTTTCTGTCAAACTTAGCAATGGAATCAGACAAAGTCATTATAATAGGTGACTTCAACATTCATGTGGATGTTGATGATGATTGTCTGGCTATTGCATTTAAGTCTCTCTTAGATTCAATTGGCTTCTCTCAGAGGGTAGATAAACCAACTCACTCCTTTAATCATGTCCTCGACTTAGTACTAACCTATGGGATAGAAGCTGAGCACATTACAGTTTTCCCTCAAAACCCTGTCATCTCTGACCATTCTTTAATAACATTTGAATTTACCTTGACAAATTATGCTTTACTTGGGAAAAAGTCCCACTCCAGTAGATGTTTATCTGATATTGCTGTCTCTAGATTTAAAGAGCTCATTCCAGCAGAGCTTGCCGCCACACCTAGTAGCATGATCTTACTCCCTTGCAGGTAGATTATCTTGTAGATAGCACTGCAGCAGCACTCCTTGGGACGCTCGATGCCGTAGCCCCTCTGAAAAAGAAGGTTATCAACCACAAGAGAATAGCTCCCTGGTACAGCCTGAACCTGCGCACCTTGAAGCAGAAGACCAGATGGCTGGAAAGGAAAATACATTCCAGCCAGCGTGAGGAAGACCGTCAAGCTTGGAAGGATAGTTTATTATTATATAAAAAAGAACTATTCATCTTTAATAGAAAAGAATAAAAACAACCCCAGGTTCCTTTTCAGCACTGTAGCCAGGCTGACCAAGATCCATAGTGCTGTTGAGCCATGCATCCCTCCGACTCTCAACAGCAATGAATTCCTAAATTTCTTTACTGAAAAGATTGTGAATATTAGAGCAAGGATTGCCAATGATGAACCACAGACTGTAGTGCCTATAGAAGCATCTCCCAGACTTAATGCATACCTTGAAAGCTTCACCCCCATTGACCTGTCAGACTTAACAGTCCCAACAAGACTGCTCAAGGATGTCTTCCCCTTAGTTAACACCTCCATACTGAACCAGATCAATCTTTCCTTAGTCACAGGTTATGTGCCACAGGCCTTTAAGGTGGCAGTTATTAATCCCTTACTTAAAAAGCCTTCTCTAGATCCAGGTGTGTTAGCAAATTATAGGCCCATATCCAACTTTCCCTATATCTCCAAGATCCTTGAGAAGGTGGTTCTAAAGCAACTACATGAGCACCTGCACAGTAATGAACTGTTTGAAACTTTCCAATCTGGATTCAGAGAACACCATAGCACTGAAACAGCACTGGTAAAAGTCTCCAACGATCTTCTTATAGCTTCTGATAGAGATCTGGTCTCTATACTGGTACTTCTGGACCTCAGTGCTGCATTTGACACCATTGACCACAGCATTCTGCTGCAAAGACTAGAACATGAAATCGGGATTAAAGGCTCTGCCCTAAAATGGTTAAAATCATACTTATCCGATAGGTTTCAGTTTGTTAGTGTTAACAATGACAATTCAGAGTACAGCAGAGTTACGTATGGCATACCACAGGGCTCAGTTTTAGGGCCAATTCTTTTCATTCTTTACATACTTCCATTAGGCGATATAACTCGGGAACACTCAATCGACTTCCACTGTTACGCAGATGATACCCAGCTCTACTTATCGATAGAACCAGATGATAAAAGCCGCCTCACCAATCTGCAAGACTGCCTAAAAGACATCAAATCCTGGATATCCTCTAACTTCCTTCGACCAAACCCAGATAAAACAGAGGTCATTGTGTTTGGACCTAAACATCTCAGGGACACCTTCTCTTTGCAGATTGCTTATCTAGATGGCATCACCCTGAACTCTAGTATGACCGCAAGGAACCTTGGAGTAATATTTGACCAAGACCTTTCATTCAGCTCACACATTAAACACGTGACTAGGACTGCCTTTTTTCACCTGCGCAGCATAGCCAAGATTAGGAATATCCTCTCTCAGAATGATGCTGAGAAACTAGTCCATGCATTTATCACCTCTAGGCTGGACTACTGTTACTCTCTGTTGTCAGGATGTCCGAAAAACTCTCTAAAGAGTCTGCAGTTAGTCCAGAACGCTGCAGCAAGGTTATTGACAGGAGTTAGTAAAAGAGAACACATCTCTCCCACTTTAGCTTCTCTCCATTGGCTTCCTGTAGGATATCGAGTCGACTTCAAAATCCCTCTGCTGACTTATAAAGCTCTTAATGAAAAAGCTCCATCTTATTTGAACGACCTCATAGTCTCTTATTATCCTTCCAGAGCACTTTGCTCCCAGAATGCAGGTCTGTTAGTGACTCCCAGTATCTTTAAAAACAGACTGGGAGGTAGAGCCTTCAGTTATCGGGCTCCTTTACTGTGGAACCAACTCTCTCCATGGGTCAGAGAGGCAGACACTCTTACTACATTTAAGACGAGGCTTAAAACCTTCCTCTATGACAGAGCGTTTAGTTCGGGCCGGTTCAGGTAGCTCTGAACCATTTTTATGCTGCTATAGGCTTAGACTGCTGGGGGACACATCAGGTTACATGGAGCTCTCTCCTCTCCTCTCCTCTCCTCTCCTCTCCTCCTTATCTACTCCACCTTGTTGTTTGGCCTTGGTGTCTCGCTCTCTCTCTATTTGTGTTTCCACAGATCCACTGAAGCTCCATCTCTCTCCACCAACCACCCCCTGCATCAACCCCTTCCCCTTTTACCCCTGCTGTTAAACCGACCTGCCCTTCCCTCCCAGGAACCAGTCTACCACCCATTACTCCCATTAAGCTGCCTGACTCTCCCTGCCTTCCCTCCCACCAAAAACTGCCTTCATTAACTCCTGCACACCATTTCCATCAGTGCGTATTCTGTATTGTTACCTGTTTTCTTGTCTGTATACAACATCTATTGCCCGTCTGCCCGTCCTGGGTGAGGGATCCCTCCTCTGTTTCTCACCATGAGATTTCTCTTTTTTTCCCTGTTAAAAGGGTTTTGTTTTGAGTTTTTCCTCAGTCGATGTGAGGGTCTAAGGGTTGAGGATGTTGTTATGATGCTATATAAAGAACTTTGAGACAAACTGTTTGTAAAAATGGGCTATACAAATAAAATTGCCTTGCCTTGCCTTAAAGACATAAAGACCTGAAAGACCTGTAATTTTCTACTTCTAAATACAGAGAACAATGACGTTATTGTACTTGGCCCTAAGCACCTTAGACAAACATGGTCTGATCACGTAATTGCTCTTGATGGCGTTACCTTGGCCTCCAGTTCTACTGTAAGGAACCTTGGAGTCATTTTTGACCAGGACATGTCCTTTGTCCCTCACATTAAACAAGTCTCTAGGACAGCCTTCTTCACCTGCACAATATTATGAAAATGAGAAACATCCTGTCTCAAAAGGAGGCAGAAAAACTAGTCCATGCATTTCATATCACACTACTACATTATTAATGTGATAATACTGATACACACTACTAATGTATTATTATTACTAGTATCAGTCATTATTAGATAGTATTAGCATTAATACTCTTTACATCTGTACATTTTGCTCATATTCCATTGTTTTCTCTTTTCTCCTGCTC
>CM076652.1:25123780-25151103 GCA_038496675.1 Rachycentron canadum
CATTAGCAGTGAGCTTGGGATCATTATCATGCTGAAAAATAAAACCATTCCCAATCAGGCTCTTTCCAGAAGGAATGACATGATGAATTAAAACCTGTCTGTACTTTTCAGCATCATGATCCCATCAATTCAGACGATATCACCAACACCACTGGTAGAAATGCAGCTAAAAAAACCAGGACAGAACCTCCACCATGTTTCATTGGAGGCTACAAGCAGTTTTTCTTCATCTCTCTCCAACTCTTCTCACTTATTGTCCACGATTGGACCCAAACATTTCAAACTTGGATCCGTCCCTCCATAATACTCTTAGTCACTGATCTTCATTCCAATCTTTGTGAGCTTTATAATATCTTAGTCTTTTCACCCTGTTCCCCTTCTGATGTGGTTTCTCGTCTGCTGCCCTTCCACAAAGCTCATTCCTGATCCAGCTTCTTCAGACTGTAGAAGGTTCAACTTGGCTTCATCCTGATGAAGCTGCCAGATGCTGAGATCAAAGTCCTTGATCTTTTCCTGATTCTTCAAATGTCTTTATAACATCTTGAACACCACATCTTCAGTATCCAGTTTATTTGTATATTTCCCTTTGACAGTGGCCTTGATGATTCTGTCAGATTCTGTGATCTTTGTCATTTTGAATGATGTGACTGAAAGTTTCTCTTATTCTTATCAGCAGCTTCCAATGAGTTAACCTCATCAACATGTGTCTGTAATGTTCAAGCATGTCCTGCTCAAACCTGGTGTAATGGACCTTTTTCATGTGGTTTTTTTTTTTTTTTTTTTTTTTTTTAATACTGCTACATATTTCCTGTATTTTCTTGTTGTATTTTAAGAACTTTATATGGTCGTTATAGCATTTTTAAAACAACAACTCTAAGGGTGGCCTAAGACTTTTGCACAGTACTGTCCACACACATCTACTACTAATATGTGTCCTAAAACACACCCAGAGTTATATTAAAACTCAAAACATGTGTAGCTCTTAACCTCTTAATACTTAAACAGGATGAAACAGTGGACTTCTTCAACATGTCACAAGAGCACATTCATTTCTAATAACCTAATTGATACAATAGAAACTCATAACCACATGTATAAATCAACTAATGATTTTACTTCCACATTTTGGTTTTAAAATGAAGTTACCTGAAAAGAAATGAAAATGAAATGAAAGAAAAAAAAATGAAGACTGGAGACTTGAGCAATGCTGAACTATATTAATCTTTGGCTAAACCAATATTGGTTTCCTATTATCATCTTCTCAGTAAAAGAGGCAAGACCAGATGAAAGGAGAATGGTTGGAAAATGGTGCTGGTTCTGGCACAGCTGTATCCCCATTCACATACACCAGGGCACATTTTTAACATCAACTGAAAGTATAGATTTGAGTGTAACCACACAAACAAATGTATAATGGTTTCTCCAACTGTCTCCTTTCCAAGTTGTAGCTTCAATCACAACAATGCTATCAGTGTCACGGGTGTGACCTGGAGGTAAAATTTATTTAAATCTACTGGGGAGCATACTGGCCAAAAAATAGCATGCAGGCAAGTGTGTGGTTAAAGGATTGATTAAGAACAATTTCTTTAAAAAATGTGTTTAGTAGAGTCCCAAATACTCGGGTAAGAGTCTCAGTGTTAGACAGTCCAGGGGCCAGCAATGTTCAGCAGCACAGTCTTATCAGCTCCTTTGAAGTCTTTAACTAAAAAGGATGGGCGCAAAATATTACTTGAATTGACTTACACACAAAATAAAAACTAATCACTCAAATAAACTGAATATTAAAAAGAGAAAATAAATTAGAAATAAAATAAGTTTAAAAAAAATTAGCAAGCAAAAAAAAAAAAAAAAAATCCAAAACTAACTTACAACTTATTCACCCCTGCAAATCTCTCTCTCCACTGATCTATGAGGCTTTATATGGCAGGGTGTCGAAATCCTCTCAATCCAAAATACCTCAAAAATGAAGAAAGAAAAATGGGAGGCATCTGAAGTGTCTGCATACGAATGTCAGTGGGTTTCAGTTTTTCTTTTTTCATTATGTGGTACAGAGTATAAACTGATGAGGGAACAAAAATGTCTGAGGACCATAGCCATATCATTATTAAGATGGCACAGAGTGCTGCCACGCGGCAAAACATTTCCTGTCTAAAATCAGGCACAGGCACTGTACCACTTCCTTGTCTTCTGCTGCACTGAATAATATTGGATCAGCTGGTCTGATTGATCTACACTGCTTATTGTATAGTTATTGTATTCTTCCATCAGGATTTCCCTGTCCCATTTCCCTTTCAAATGCCTTTTTGCAATTTCACCTGAGTACACAGTGAATTGTGGAATATATGGACATCTACTTATCGTCCATCCACTTTAGGAAAGGTAGTAGTCGATTTCTAATCCACTTCATCCTACTTTTTTTAGTTGGAATTTCTCTGCTGTCTTCCCTGCCAAGAAAGAAGATCCTTGAAGTGCTTTGGACTCGAATAGAAGTTTTCACACTAAAGGCGAAAACTACATCCAAGGCAACTTTGATTGATCAAGCCAATAACAGTATCATACACAATTCCATGACCAGCTGTTAAGCTTAACCATTGCTGGAATCTGCCAAGATAAAACACTTTATGCCATACTTACATACTTACATACTTACATACTTATAACATTGACTGGAAAGTATTGCAGTGACTGGAGGGTGTTGTCAGTTTGACTATTGATGGTTTCAGGTGCAAAGACTTATGGGAGTGGTAGCATCTATGTTCTAGATGTTGATTTACTAATGCTGTTTTCAGGTTTAATGTTATTTGTGTTTTTGTTATGGTTGTGTGAGCTGCCCATTGTTAATGTGGTCACAAGTGTGTTAAGTTGTAGTTAGGAGACTATTGTATTGATTAATGACTTTCACCAAATGTTGCAGCTTGAAGTTGAGTTTTTGATGTGATGCTTTACCTGTTGTTGTGAGGTGTATTTGGGTGCAGGTATTGCTTTGGAAATTAAGATCTCTACCTTCCAGTGATTTTTCAGTGCAAGCTCAACACAGTATTTCTGGTCATGATTGTGTCTGGAGACACACTGAGAAATGAATGAATTCCCCAGCACTGTTGTATTTGTGCATCAAATGCATTGGACAAACACTCATGTACCCCAAAGGTGTGTGGTTGTGACCTTGTTCCCATAACTGTTCTTTTTGGTTTTTGATTTTATCCTTCAGTTGCTTGCTGACAGGGTCATCCTCCATTAATAAATGTTAGCGTGCCATGCTGGATTCATTTTATTGCTCAATATGTGTCTCTCGTCCTCCCCTCTCTGTTTTGTGAAGGCCTGGTGTGCTCAGCTTCAGGCACACACATATGGGAGAATGTTCGTTGTTTCGTGTGTATGTTTTCCTGTGTTTACTGACTGTCATGTCATGTAGAAAAAGATGATAAACAATCACAATTTTTAAGTGTTTGAACTGCAATATCAATCTCATGGTATATTATGATATATATAATTAAAACTATACCCCAAATTGATTTCTGTTGGATATTTTTGGAAAATATGAATGAAAATATTTCACTTTATTCTCCAGCACAACAAATTTACACATAATTATTGTACATATTGTACAAACCTGCAAAATATGATCACTATCATAGACTAAAGTAACCAAACCAACGGTATATAAAGTGGTTAAAGTCCGTATAGCCATATAATACTGCTCACATTGTGATACATTGATCCACTAATAAATCCACTGGAATGTATTAGCAATATAATAATAATAATAATAATAATAATAATATAACATTAATGTCACTTCGAGGTGTTTGCAGGTTTTCATCTTGGTTGGATTTCACTTTATCCAACCTTTCAAACTGCAACTAATATAAAATCTGCTTATACACGACGAGAATACTATATTATGGTGGTTATTAATTAAAGACAATATGTTTTTCAGTTATCTGTAAATTAGCGACCTTTATTGTGAAAGCAATCCTTGGCGCAGCCCGGAAATAACGTCTTGGTTTTCTCGAGGTTTTCTCCAAGCAGTTTGAGCTGGTTATCACATTCAAATAATCTCCGTCTATTCATGTGATACCGCAACTATTTAAAATGCGCTAACCCTGCGTCAAAGTTATATGTGTAAGTCCTGGAAACTTCCTCTTACACGTTCCTTTCCGGTTCAACATGGTGAACGCGGATGAAATCGCCGGGTTGTGCTATGAACGTTTCCAGCAGCTGCCGCGGAGAGGGAAGCCCGAGCCGGGCAGAGAGTGGACCCTGCTGGCCGCCGTCGTCAAAACCACCCGCTCCTCTCACTCTGACACAGGTTGGAATGAACTACAACGATTTTTCTTTTTATTTTCTTTCATACGAACAGTGCCCGTAAATGGACAGACAGACAGACATTTTTCAAATCTTCAAACTAACCATTTGATGTCGCACTACTAATATACTGTATATATATATATATACTGGTGACCGACTCTGGTGCTGCGCTAAGGGACTTGCAGCTGTTACTGTGTCACTGTGTACAGGGGCCATGGAGAGTAAAGGGCCAGTCCACTTCATTTTACAACGTAATGGACATCAATTCACAACTAAAGCTTTTCTGCCTACACGTAGACTATTCAAAGTATCAGCTTAACACAGCAAAACAAATTAGTTTGAACACACATCAAAATTCGCAGAATGGGGCCAATATGAAGGTATGAAGCTACAGTATGTGCTGAATAACATTTGAATGATTTTTATTTCTTCCACAGAGAAACACGAGGTTGTTTCCCTGGGAACTGGTACCAAATGCATTGGACAGACACTCATGAGCCCCAAAGGTGTGTGGCAGTGATCTTGCTCCCATAACTGTTCTTTTTGGTTTTTGATCTCTTTATACATTTAGATTTTTCACTCAAGTCCAGTTGGTGGCGGCAATGCACCTTTAAGTTTGTTTGCCAACCGCCTATAAACACAGAAGAAGAAGAAGAAGAAGAAGGAGGAGGAGGAGGGAGAGAGAGAGAGAGAGAGAGAAGAAGAAGAAGAAGAATGATCTTTTAATGTGCTCAACACAAAACTTTGTCTCCCTTTGTCTGCCAAAATAAACCCAGATACACTGAGGTTATTTTGGCAATCAGGCAAATGCATAAACCACCACACTACCTATATAGTTTTTGTGTTTAATTAGTGTGTCTGAAAATGTCAGTTGATTTAAATTTCCATAGAAATGGTGCATATTTAAATGTCCATTGAACAATTAATTAATTTAAATTTCTCTTTATTTCTGTAAAACAACTGATCAGCATTTTTTTCCCATGATTTTGTCATCTATTTAGGCGATGTGCTCAATGACAGCCACGCAGAAGTCATTGCCAGAAGGGGATGTATCAGGTCCGTACATATTGTATATTAAGTTTTGTGTGTGTTCCTCATTGCATGTTGGCTGCAGTATACCATGCTGTCCCTTGAGCATAAATACAAATTAGTATAGCTGCTAGAATGTTGTGTGTGTGTGTGTGTGTGTATATATTTAGATACCTGATCCAGGAACTGCACAGGGCTGTGAGTGGTGGCAACAGCACTGTATTTTGTCCAGCAGATCAGCACAGGAAGTGGAGGCTTCAGCCAGGAATTTCCTTCCTCTTCTTTACCAGTCACACTCCCTGTGAGTCATGTATGCTCCCAGTGTACCTACCTAACCAGCTATATATATATAAATATACACACAGTACTGTGCAAAAGTCTTAGGCCATTAGATTAGATGTTTTATCAATGCTATAATGATCATATATAATTATTTCTCTTTGTCTCTTTATGAGAATACAACCAGAAAATACAGGAAATGTGGAGCAGGATTAAAAAACAGAAAGAAATCAGAAAAAACAGCTTCTATAGGATAAAGTGTCAAGTATTCAGTGTGACCTCCTCTCACACTGGAGCAACAGCAGGAACCTGGCTCTTAAACCAAGACCAACTTTCAGTCACATCATTCAAAATGACAAAGATCACAGAATCTGACAGAATCATCAAGGCCACTGTCAAAGGGAAATTAACAAATAAACTGGATACTGAAGATGTGGTGTTCAAGCTGTTATAAAGACATTTGAAGAATCAGGAAAGGATCAAGGACAGAAAAAGGACTGGAAGGACAAGAAATCTTTCAAACTCTGATGAGAAGTTTCTCAGAGTTTCTTCTTTGAGAGAAGAAGAAGTCCAGCAAGGACCTGACTCAGCATCTGGCAGCTTCATGAGGATGAAGCCAAGTCGACCTATAGATGGTCACTTTGCTAGCTAGTCGTGGCCTCAGACCTTTGCACAGTAGTGCATATATGTATACGCACATACACACACAATCTGTTTCCTTGACAGCTTCATGTGTATTACCAGGTGGTGATGCCTCTATTATCCCCATGACTGACAGCCAGTCTCAGCCCTGCCCCCCTGTGAGATCTGTAAAGGGACAAGAAGAGACTGCTATAGGAGGAGGCCTGAAAAGGAAAGCTGAGGAACCAAGCAGAGCACCGAGCTCTAAGGTGGCCCATCTGAAGGGACATGAAACAACAGACATGGGTAACTCTACAACACCTGTGGAAAGTGTTTTGCAAGATTCAACTCTGCTGGAGATAAAAACAAGAGGCCCCAAAGACAGTGCTGGACTGCATCCACAGGTTCCAGACATTCACAGAACAGGGGCCAAGTGTGTCCCAGGTAGCCCAGCTGACCCTCTGCATCCTGGGATGGGGTACCACAGCACAGGGGTACTTCGGGTCAAACCTGGGCGGGGAGAACCAACTCTTTCCCTCTCCTGTAGTGATAAGCTGGCACATTGGGCAGTGCTGGGTTTCCAGGGTGCACTTCTGTCCCATTACCTCCAGGAGGGGCTTTACTTCAGCATCATGGTTGTGGGCAAGTGTCCATACAGTGAAGAGGTCATGCAAAGAGCTTTGGTCACGAGGTAAGAAATAACGGTGAAACAATTAGCCTATTGATGAATATTATTGTAAATTAAAAATTATCCTTGCACTTTTAATCAGAAAAATGAAGCAGTTTGATGCCCTCATCTTGAGCTGTGGGTAACTGGTATGGTGATTTTTCTTTACTTTCACAGACTAAAGAGTTAATCCCTGTTCCAGTTTAACTTTTGAGTAAATGTTTGCAAAAGTTTTCAGAAGACTGGAAACTTTGTCTTGTTAGTTTTAGGACCCAATTTTTACAGCTGCATTTTGTTGACTTGCAAGTGGAACAAGCTGTAAATAAAACATTTTGTCATATAAATACATTATACAGTTGTTGAATATGTTGGCAGACAGTTGCTAATCCAACAGACACAGAGCAACATTCAGTTGGAGTTGTGTTTCTGGCAACATGATGGATCCAAATCAAATATTCACTCAACTCAGTCTTTTGAGCCATTATTCATATAAAAAATTGTGTATTTTCATTGTAGCCTCAGACTCATCACTGGTCTTAGCAGCAAACTTGTAACTCTGCTATGCTTGTCATGTTTCTGCTTTGTAGGCTTTACTCCGGGTGTCTACAGACCTTCTTTGCCATAAACATTTTGGCATGTTAAGCACAAGCGGAACTAATGAAGCATATTCTGTTTTAGTGGTAAAGCTTATGAAACAGAGCTATCATTAGGGTCAGCAATCACACCTGTGCTTCTCCTGTTGTAACAAATCTATTATTATCTGTGAGATAAATTTGTTTGGGCCTTTCATCAGAAAGTGAAACTATACTTGTACATTGGAAACCGCATTTTCTAGCACTGCAGGAGTGGATGTGGCTAAAAGGTACTATATGAAAATGTGAAGCAGTTCCCTGCTCCACCAACAGTGTGCAACATCAGCTAACGTTAGCTTATAAACGGAGTCTACTAACATCAAAACAACAACCAGCTCCCAACACAAATACAGACTCCAACAAAAACCCCACGCAAGCCAAAAAAAAACGAAACAAGTTTGATCTAGTGAAGCAGTGACGCCCATCATGGCAAATTGGAACATGACCGACTTTGTGGAAAAGTATGATCAACCTCAGCTGACAGCAATATTCTGCTTCATAAATGCTGTTTCAAAAACAACATGTTAGTCGAATTAAAGTCTCGCATAGATAGATATATCTCTCCTCATTGTTTTAGGACTGTTTCCTGATTGACCTAAGTAAACAATGAGCCAATATATTGTCTTTCTGATGGCAAATATTAGAATTGTCCATTACCTCTGTTCTAATTAGGATTCATTTATGTAAAAGTTCACAGATGCTGATATTTTTTCGTTTGCTGTAAGTGAACTGGAGTAGATTTCTTAGCACTCATATACTCCCCAGGTGCTCTCAAGTATCAGACCTCCCTGCTGGTTTTTCTGTGTGTCCACCATTGCTGCTCCAATCTAGCCTGGAGTTCCCCTTCAGCCAGGCTCAGACTGTGCTCCGACACAAGGCTGGACAGGGACGCATATCCCCCTGTGGGGCAGGTATCCTTCTGTCTCTTTTATTCTCAAACAAACACACACATTTAGGTCTGAGTAACCAGAAAGGAACACTAAAGTCACTCATGTGTTCATGTCATATCAAAGTTGTAGAAATTACAAGTGTCTGACTTTTGAGCGTGTAATTTGGAAAATAATATAAAACTATATAAAAACTTAAATACATAGTAACACTTTATATGTTTTCTTCAGCCATCAGTTGGTGTAATGTAACTGATCAGCCACTAGATGTCACTGCCAATGGCTACAAACATGGAGTTACAAAGAAGGACATTGGCACAGCAAAGGCCAGGTGGAGTTGACACACTCTCATCATGCATTGTTTATGTCATTTTATCATGATAAACTGTTTATCTGTAATATTCTCAGTGTTTGTGTCTTCAGGTCTCTTCTGTGTAAACTGGAGCTTTTCCACTCCTTCCTGTCTCTGGTATCAGCCACTGACCATTCAGCACTTCCCAGCTCTCTCAGGTATCAAACAATGAGCTCTTTCATAATCTAAGTGTGGTTTGAAACAGCCTCAAACAAAATCTAAACAGCCCCAAAAACTAATGAAAAAAAAAGCTTTTTCTTTTAATTTCATAGTATAGATTGAGCCCAATGTATCAGTACTGCTGTTACTGTGTGTGACCTTGTGCTTTGTTAACAACTCGTATAGTTTCCAATGCATGCTATCCTTTCTTTGTGTGTGCCTTTGTATGTGACATTTAGTCCTCACATTTCTTCTGTTACACTCCACCAATGCATCCAGGGTGTGTACACATACATACACATACAATCACACACAATTGTGTGTATGTGTTGGTGAAGAGAGGTATCAGGGTGTGTCCACTTGCCTTTGTTTCTGATGGGAACATGTGTTACTATTCATGTATCATTGATCTATGTTTTTCAGTTACAGTTTAGATTACCACGTTTCCTCTTATATGACACAGATGACTGGATGGCAAACAACCCGATGTTCTCATACTGATGACTATAGGAGATTTTAAAAGATCTTTCTTCCCAGTTAAAATGATGCCAGAAAACAAAATTATAACAAAATAAACATAGTGTTCACAAAATACTATTGTAAATAAGTTACCAATTTGTGGCATGTGCTATTTGATGGCTAAAGACTGGCGTTCTTCTATATTTGTGAGACTGTAGTTACCTTTGAAAACAACAGAACAGGTTATTTTTTAAGGCTTTGTGATTTAGCAAAACAGATCATCGATGTGTTTTTTTGTTTTTTTTTTTTAGGGGCGTAACGATTCATCAATTACAATTAATTTATCCCTGATTCCCTTGCAAGAAAAACTTCTAGGAATCTAGGCATTGTCCAGTATCCATAGTCACACTAGTTGAATTTTTTGCCAAGACAAAAAAAATGACTGTATCCATTTCAAAGCAATGAATTGTATTGTTCTGGATGAGCCAAATATTATATATAATATTATATATAACAGAACCATGAAAAATGATACATATGGTATAGTTAGTAGTTATTTTTATATTTTATTGGTTTTGAGAAAAATACTAAATATTAGTATGCAAATTCTTTGCTTTTGCTACACACTGTAGCCAATACTAGCATCAGCCACTGTTTACTTGTCAGTCTTGCCAAGAGCTGTAAATGGCTGTTAATGCTAACATTGCTATGTAGTAAAAAACTTACAAATAGCTCCTTTAATGAAAATAAGTTTTACAGTGTAGTACCAATAATAAAAACTAAATATAAGGACTTCACTTCATCTAACCAAAAGCAACCTAAAGGTCATATAAAAAAAAAAAAAATTTATATTACCAAAGATAGGACATTTCATATGATGCCATTTTCGTGATCAGGCTACACCATGATGGTACAAAAACAACAAAAACCATTGTCGCACACGTACCATGTTGTGGTGCATAATGATCATTTCTATTCATTCACTTATGGAATTTATCTTTTACAGTGGAAGCATATACACATGGGGGGCCATAACTTTTAGGCTTCACCTTATGCAATCAAGAAGTAGTCCGATATACTCTATTGATAATGTAGAACTCTTGCTGACTTATTGAATACACCAGGGAGATTCATTGTGAGCAGTAACTGGTTCTTACCCTTTTTTGTGTATCTGTTCAGGGGGAAAAAAATGGAGACCTACTGGGACTACAAACAGGCATCTCAGTCATACCAGCAGGCCTGGCAGCAGCTACGCAGTCAAGCCTTCCCTCTGTGGCCACGCAGCAACAGAGATCTCTTGCTCTTCCATTGAAATCCCTCCCACCTGAAATGTCTGCAGCACCATCCAGTTCCATCAAGTTTGATGAAAAGCTTGCTTTGATTGGAAAGTCACAGGTCAAAACGAAGTATTGTTCTCCTAAAATATGACATTTCAAAGCATCATCTTCATCATGTCAGACTTAATAAAATGGCAAACTTGACTTGTTCTCATTTCCTAACATCTGTTGGACCAGCTGGTCAGCGAAGTTTATAAATATTGTTTATCTATATTTGACTCAGGATCTCACCATTTGCACCCTGCGCTGTCATGCTGTTTGAGGAGGTTGATGACCGTTCTTCAGTGTCTGTAACATGTGACTGCAGCTGCTTGGTGTTCTCACTCTGAGAACACAGCAGGATGTATGTCTGCGAGTTGAAAATAGGCTTCAATCTAAGAAATGTTTCCAACGTATGTTAGAAAAGACTCCAGCCCTTTGGGAAGCATATAGTGAGTCAGCAAGACAGTGAACCTGCATATTTCTGCCAAAAGCTCAAAATATATAGGGACTGAGGATCAGTTGTGTTTTTGCTTGAGCTCAGCAGATTCCACTCATCCCAATTCAGTTTGGGTAATACTAATATATTATAATAATATATGATCAGGATGCCTTACATTGTGTATTTAATTATCATTCCTCTGGGATTTAGGTGTAAAGCTGGTTAGGTTTACTTTGTGAGGAAACATATACTGCAAATAACTGATGAAAATAAGATAACCCAAGTATCAAAATCTGTTCACCCATACTCCTATGAAAAGGTTTTTGATAATAGTATAGGTTGGGCCAAAGTGGTGGCACATGATTTAGACATTCAGCATTCTGTTTGAGTCTGCCTTATCGGGGCACTACTTCAGTACTCATCGTGAGATGA
The DNA here is from genome assembly GCA_038496675.1 of Rachycentron canadum. Classification (NCBI taxonomy): domain Eukaryota; kingdom Metazoa; phylum Chordata; class Actinopteri; order Carangiformes; family Rachycentridae; genus Rachycentron; species Rachycentron canadum. Next base: position 25,135,364 of record CM076652.1, read on the forward strand.
CATGTCATGACAGAAAGTTTCCAAAATGTGCATCTGAAAATATCTTTGCTAGTTCCACAGCTTCAAGGTAGCTGGAATTTATTTACAAGTGTTAATGAACAAAAGTTATGTTCATATTCAGTGTAGGTCTATAATGAATTTCTTATTAATTATTATTAATCTCTTTCTCATTTTCTTTCACTGCCATTGTGGGCACGTTACTGCATTTGTGCATCACAGGGACCAACTGTAGCAAGGAATTTTAACTTTAAAGTTAAAACTGTGTGTCCTTCTGCACACATGCACAATACAAAAGAAATAGGAACCACTTGTAAAACAACTGCTACAGCAATACTAGTGGTCAAAAGTTGCACAGGGAACATTTAACAAATATGAATTTTAATTGTACGGACATTTCTAATTTCTAATGAAATAAATACTCTAAAATTCATTTTGCATTCTCTTTTATTGGTCAGGTCTTTGAGCTACCTTACCTTTTCAAATATCTAAAATTCCATTTTGTCATTAAGATATATTTAACAATCCTACAACACTGATGAAATCAAACTTCTTCTATATCATAGTATTTCATCAATATATTACACATCTACATTCCATGTTTAAAAGCCTGAATCTGTTTTGTGGTGTAAAATTATGGGTATGGTGAAGAGTGGAAACACACCAGATGTCTTGGTCTGATTCAGTACCAATAATCACAGCTGCAGCTGAAATGTCAACTTCAGACAATAAACAGTGGTTCTGATTTTACACCTCTGCAGCCAAAGACCCAAGCAACACTTAACATTGGATTTATGAATCATAGTGTTGTACAGTCCTCCTGGGGTCCTAATAAACACAGGGTTCTTTGTTACACAAGCACTGTGTGTATTTCATCATTAACAAGTCTGAAAGCACTCCACACACTACAAATATGCATCTGGTGATTCTATTAAGAAACATTTGAGCCGTGTGAGCCGTGTTTAATCATTAAAATTTAAACAAGATGTACTTGATGCAGGGACGGGTCAAGTTATGTTAATTTTTAACTTGTCACCTGTTATGTTATTATGATGCATCTGTTTGTAATGTGCTGATGGCTCACAGGGTTTTAGCAGTCGCTCTAAAGACATGCTGAACTTCAACATGGATCAGTTCTAAAGCTGGACAAATGTGAAACATGAGGTGAGGCAACGCAGCTGCCTCCATGTTTGTATTCTCAGTTGTTGAGGTGACTGGATCACGATCACTGGATCAAAAGAAGAAATCCCTGCTAGATTCTCTTCTCGTGCAACATATTGAATTACTGTTTGACCTACATCCTCTACTCCTGCTGCAGGATTGTGATTTCTTTCATTTTCCAGACTTCCATTTTTTCCAGACTACCTTTCAAAAAAATTAAAAAGGTAATTAGCAAGTTGTTCATTATGATTACAGCATAGCACAAGGCTTTACACCAAACACAGCATTACTTATAACTTGATCACACTTCAAATTATACTTGTAACAGTACAAATAACAGTATCTGCCTTGACATGCAATTTGTGTATGACCAAATTAATTACTGAAAACTTCAAAATAAGATCAAAGTTGAAAGGTAGGGTTATGATAGTACAAAAGTGTTTGTGAAGTACCTAAATTTGCATTTGTTAATTTTGGAGGGCTGAAAACAGTTGTTGTGGATAACATTAGACTAAATTGGGCCTTAGCTTCAAAATCTCTATAGTTCATTAGAACCTTCTGACTGAGAACGGCTGCCTGCCATGTCTCAAAGGAAGGGTCATCAGAGCTGAGAAGCAAAATGATGAGCAGAAACAGGCTTAAAAGCCACATATAGCTCAGAGGCACCTAATCATCCACCATCTTCAGGGATTGTTCACGTCAGTAAACCTTACAGTAGAACATGGTTCTACACTGTGGCATTTTCTGATTTACTAAACAAGGATATCACAGCAGAAATACAATTGAGTCTAGCTGATGTTCATGTCTATAACATCAGCTGTCTGCTTAGAGAGAAGCAATAGATCCTTTCCACTGCAGACATTTGAAGCAGGGAAAGCACATGTTAAATTAATAACATTAATAATAACTCCATTCCACTTAGATATGTCTGAATCACCACTAATTCATGTAACCTAGAACCAGACAACTAAATGAAATGCAGCCATTATTCATATCATTAGTTACCCCTGTGTTTGACACCTTTGTTTGAGTCCTTTTAACTGGTTGTAATGCCCTGATTGACGTACCATAAGACAACATAAAATGACCACAATTCAGCACAATAAACTTCAAGGAAAGTGTTGGAGCTCTTCAGCAGTTCACTGAACTTGCTGTGGACAAGGCCCGTGATGCCCTGGTGGTGCTGACAGCTGATCAGCCAACATAATGTGCATAGATGGCAGCTAAGACTGGGAAGCACTCAGTACCATCCCAGGGACTGGTGCTGGTCCCTGGCCCAGAGTGCAACACACTCTCTACACTGACTACCTCTTCACCATTTTACAATCATCAACTGCCCCAGGAGCTTGAGCTCCCTCCTTTCACATGCTTATTGTCATTCTCATTGCCTATTGTAGTGCTGAGTGCACCTGTGGAATCACATATCTAAGTTTTTAAACATGATATGAGGAGTCATACAAATACATCCATAATGTGTTTAATGATGATGAGTCACATTATTGCAGGACTTCTCTCTATCCTCAGCTGGACAAATCTGTGCCAAAACTGGACTGACAGAAACTGAAGCATGATTGGGTGATGTGTGATGATTGGCCTGTGTGCGTGTGTGTGTGTGTCAGAGTCTGAAATTTGTTTTTTTTTAGTTTAATACTGATATTGATACTGAAGAAATTATATTTGGGTTAGGGTGCCAATAATGTGTGTTAATAATCATTCTTATTTTTTGGCAGTGTTAAACACATTTCTCTCCAGATCTGCCCTTTAAGCAGAAATCATAACCAAAAGACCAACCATTAAATTCAGATAAATCTTGTCACTAATGCTTGCCACAAATGAGTGATTTTAGTATCAAAAACGATCAACAAATGGCTAAGTGTGTAGGTGTGTAACACATTTGAAGGCCAATGCCTAAAAAATTGTGCACCAGCATATTTTGGGCCCTACTGTGTCAGTGTATGTATGTGCGTATGTAAGCCTTAACCACGTGTTGTATAATAGGCTTGGTAACCAAAGGTATTTTCTCCACTGTAGGCCACGTACAGGAAGCCATCTTCGTCCTTCTCCTTGTCGTAGAGCTGGCCCATAGTCAGACTGCAACACACAGAGATCACGCACAGTCAAGTAGAACTGATCATATTTACATCACCGATATGGGGGTGTGAGGCCTGGATATTAGAGGAGGGCAAAAACAAATTGGTTCACATTAGAATCACGATACTCTACCAATTTAAAATCAATTTATAAATTGATTTTAAGGTTTGAGATTTTCTAAATTGTGCACCCCAGTGGATATTTTGTGCTTATCTTCAGTCCCTAAAGACAAGACACACATTCAACTGCAAATGCATAAACATTTAGGAAAATAAATTCCAACTCAGGAAATGCTGCAGACACAAGTGCCTCAGTCCTCTGAATATCACACACTCTTTTCCTGTATGTAGGAGTGTAATAAATTCACTATTGTTAAATGTCTATATTGTCAAAACAAAATCAAATTAAAATAATAAAATTACGTAACGAAGAAAAACAACTGTTGTTTTTTAAGTGCCTCCATTGACAGTCTGGTGGTGCTGCACTGTTCTGCCGCCCTGAACACGGTCAGTCAAGAGCCACATCAGAGCTTCGCCGTTGAGCAGGAGGGAAGATAAGGTCTGTCCAAAAGTATCTAGACATGTCTCCTGCTGCGTTATGAAAAGAGGTGGCTACGCACATACAAAAGATTTTATTGTTCTATATACACTATATTTTAAAAATTACATAGTTTTCCACATTCTTAATATTTATATTTTGAAAATCCTACTAATGTGAACATTTGAATTAAAAAGATGTTTGGATTTTGTACATTTTTCCATTGCTGTGAGATTTATTTTGTAATGGTGAAGAATGCTGGTTGACAAAAAATTGCCACAGGGCCCCAGTGGATTTTTTTTTTTTAAATACGACTGAACACCTTCTTTTCTCTGTTTATGACATAAGTATCACGTTTTTTTAGATAAAGAATTTAGTCATAAATAACTGCCACCGTGATCTGGCTTCATCAATCTGAATCCAATACCAATAAAAACTACTGTTTAGAGAGATATTTAAGGCACCTAATTTGTAATTTTGAGTTTGAAAAAAGTAAAAACAATGCCGCTTCCAACATCCAACATCACAGCTGGTTTCAGTGAGGTTTAGTTTTTTCTGCTTGTGACCACACCCAGCTGTGGTGTAACATATAGTGTCCTCCTGCAAAAAGGATAGGACAGATAATAAGTTAAATAACTTTAAGAGTTGTAGGTGCAAGAATACAATACAAATAATATTATATATAATAATAAATATAATAATAATATTAATACAATACAATGCTCTGGGAAGCTGGGGAGACACTCCACAGATGTATTGTATTTTTTTTACAAGTGTAGACTGAGAGTGCAGGTGGGGCTTCATCCTATTTCACAGGGAGATCAATTACTCACACACTACAGATGAACAGATAAACAGAAACATGAATGGGAAAGTCAGACCTCATCTTTCACGGCATGTTTTCAGCAGCTCTGGGCAGTACAAGTATATTATACACTGTCCGGCCAAAAAATAATTCACACACTAATCTTTCCACTTTTTGCTTTGATTACAGCATTTTCCATGGCATCTTTTCGATTTCCATCCAGAGTTGCAGTCATTTTTCACCAAGATCTTGTATTGATGATGGGAGAGTCAGACGGCTGCTTTAAGTCTTCTCCAGCACATCCCAAAGATTCTCACTGGGGTTAAGGTCTGGACTGTTGTGGCCAATACCTGTGTGAAAATGAGGTCTCATGCTTCCCGAACCACTCTTCCACATTTTGAGCCCGATGAATCAAGGCATTGTCATCTGGTATTGATTTTCCTTTATTTAGGTTGTCAGCTGACCTCATTTTTCAGTACATAATGCTGCTGAACCCAGACCTGACCAACTGAAGCAACCCCAGATTATACACTGCCCCCACAGGCTTGTACGATGCATCACTTCATCCGCCTCTCTTCTTACCCTGATGCGCCCTTCACTCTGGAACAGGGTAAATCTGGAATCACCAAACCGACCTGACCTTTTTCCATTGCTCCAGAGTCCAATCTTTATGCTCCCTAGCAAATTGAAGTCTTTCTTTCTGATTAGCCTCACTGACAAGTGGTTTTCCTAAGGCTACACGGCTGTTTAGTCCCAATCTCATGGCAGTGTACATGTGGAAATGCTCTACTTTCACCATTAAACATAGCTGTGAGTTCTACTGTTAATTTTTTTAAATTTAATTTCACCAACTGTTTAAGTGGTCTGTGATCACCATGACCAAGATGATGGTTCACCACTATCCTTCCAGGTTTGAATAATGCATTGGACAGTTTTTAACCCATTTTTAGTAGCTTCAACAATCTCCTTAGTCGTTTTCTTTGCTCACTGCAGGTTAATAATCTGATTCTTCTGGAACAGAGGAACATCTTCTCCACGACCACGGGATGTGTCTTCTGACATGGTTGTTTAAGAACTGAGAAGCTACTCACTGCATCAGTTAGGGTTAAATACCTTGTTGCCAGCTAAAACATATTAATCACTGCAGTAATTAACCAATGGAAGGCTCTTTCCTATTTGCTTAGTTAAAGCCAGGTGGGGACTTTTTTTTGGCCAGACAATGTAAATTCACACAGGAACACCTGAGTGAACCTAAATTCTAAACCGTGGAGATTCTGAAGGAAACAGAGATTTTACTTTACTTTTACTTCATAGGGAAACTAGAGACTTCTCTCTAGTTTCCACAGGTTAGCCGGTCAGAGCAGGGGAGGGCAATTGTATAGGATGGGCCTGCTACCTAACAGGACCTCAGCTTTGATGATCAGCACTAAGTCTTGCTGTGAGGCTGTGTTGGAAAGACATGTTATCATGGCTTGTCACAGCACTTTGTGATGATGTTGAAAGGACAAGTCCAAACTCAGCAACATTCAAACTGGGGGTGCAACTACAACAAAAATCATTTAAAAGTTGAATGCACAACATAAGCTTACCCAATCTGAAACCAGTAGTGTTCTGCCCTCAGATTTATACATGATAATGGAACAGATTTTACATGTATTTCTTACTGCAATTCATTCTGCAATATATTGGACATGCATTATCTTCTCAGGTAGAGACACAGTTTGATTTTGATTTAACTTTTTCCAAGCCGAAGAAAGGAATTGCTGAAGGCTTGGTCTTTTGTTACTTTAGTTAAAGACTTACAAAGAAAGGGCATGTGGATGCATTACCTTCAGTGATTTTTAATGAGCTGTTTTGGACCTAAAAACTTATGTTATCAGTCGTTTCGATGTATGCTAGGAACGTAAATAAACATGATGTTAGCATAGCATAATTCATCTGTCTATGTTAACACAGCATATATATTTCATAGGTCATTACTTTGTGTCAATGTGGGGATTTGCACCCTTAACTGTGATGTGGTTGGGTATATAATGCAGTGGCTTACTATGTAAGTTGTGCGATCTTCTCAGTGTTTTCTTTTTTATTGCAGTTTTTCACCTGTCATCTTTTAATAAAGGAGCAAAGTGCTGACTCAACCTGTCTCATGGAAACTGACTTTAGCTTGCTGTAAAAAATAGTCAATAAACATGTAACTTGAGAACAGAATTATTCAAACATTTTTTGCTTCAAAACTGCTACAAACAGAGGTTTATAATCAATAAATAATTTCAACATTGATCTGAGAGCTAAACCAATAATACATCAGCAAAGATCTGCACAGGCTTTAATAGCCTCTGCACTGTATTTATCATCTGAGCGTGGCCCAAATAAAATATATTTATGATACAAGACATGACACGATTTTGCCGTCAAAGTTTCATTTACCGCAACTTACTTCTGCAATAACAGAATGACGTGTTACTCTCACCTGGACTGGGGGACGGTTTTGTCAACAAAGAGGAAGATGGCTTTCTCTGAAGGTAGCTGGATGCGTTTCCTGATGATCCACATGAACTGGGCCACTGTGATGTCAGAGGGCACTAGATACTTTCTCTTATCAATGTCCACTATCTGAGAACCAGAAACCTTCTCCACTATCACCTGAAACAGATAAACATACTTTAAACACTGACCATATGGAGGTATACATGTATATGTAAATGTCAGCCCCTAACCTGTGTCTCATTGTCTCCCCCCAGTGTATTTTTATCTGCATTCTCCCTGTGTCCAGTGCCAGTTTGTCTTTGTACCTAGTGTCAAGTGTTCCAGCATTTATTCTGTGTTCCTAGCCGTGTTTCTGAACAGCTTAGTTTTTTTTACCTCACCTCAGCCCTTTGGATTTGTTTGCTTGTTCTGATTGACTACCTGTGTACTGACCCTGCCTGTAAGAAAGACCCTGCTTTGGAATTCCCTCTTCGAGTCAAGCATTTTTGAGTCCTCACTTTGTGGTTCTGTCAGTGTATCATTATAACCAAGGTCCGGTGTGCCTGACACCATAGGGACACTCTTATGGGTCTTATTGAATAAAGCATGGTTGGAGGACTTGTTGCATGGGTTAAGACTAGACAGTGGCCAAAGTCCAAATTTGTGTCACGAAACATTATGGAAATGTCCTAACATGTCACACTTTGCCATTATTAAAGTCTCTCTCAAACTTGTTCTATAGATTATTGTGAGTTATTCATGCACTTCTTACAGGGGCAGGGCTGGCAATGCCATTCTCTCATTCTGTTCTTTCCCTCCCATAATTATCGTTCACTTACCCAGTCAGTTGCTCCTTATTTCTAAACATCCTGTCACTCGTTCTATCTCCACCCTTAACTTTCAAAAACACCACTCCTACCTCCCTCACTCACCGGTACTCTGTCTGGATATTTGTTGCGTATTTTGGCAGACTCCACGCATCGGTGCTCTGAAAGGGACAGAAAAAAAAAACAGGAAGTCAGAGATTTAAGGGCTAGGCGAGGCCTCTTGGAAGACTGCTGTGGCACCTCACTGCCAAATACAGCCAAGCGTAGTCCAAGACAGTACCTCACATGCAAGCTCAAGGTCAGCATAGAGCTGGCAGCAGCCTGAGCAGGCAGACGGATGGAAGCCAGTTACAGTTCAAACTGAAGTTGTTACTGTTTGGTTTAAATCATTAATTGTATTGACAGTCTCATTTAAGTGACACTAAACATTTCAGTGTTTATCATTATCAGAGAGCAACTGATACTGGACACACCTCTACAAACCTGAGCAGCAGTGTTTTGAGGTTGTGGTTATCTGAAGAGAATATGAACACAGCAGTTGAAAGGAGCCAAAGAGCTAAGCAACAGAAATGTCATTTATGGCTTTTACTGTAATATCTATCCCTGCTATCTGAGTATGGACAGAGGTTCATACTAAGCTTAAATCGAAATTCTGGCAGATTAATATTGGAACCATAGAGTCTGCTACATCCACACGCCCGTTCTCTGCGTGTTTAGGATGAAGTGCTGTCTTCTGTCGGAAATATACCGAGAAATAGAATAAAAAATATAAAAGCACCGAGCAGTGCGAAGCACAGAGGAGACGGTGTGCTGGACTAATTCATCGCACTCTGATTCCGCCAAAAGCATCTCACAACTATGGCCTCAGCGAAGCGCCATGAAACCGTCGGACGACGGGATTTCTCCACGTACACGAAGGAGGCGGCGGCGTTTGAGCTGCATCTGATAGCATTTGTTGCCAGTCGTGCAACGCTAGCCATTATGGGTTTACTAGTCAATGGCGGGGTCCTGCGAGAGCATGCATTTTTAGACATATGTGGGATGACACAGCAAAATCGACGCCGGGGCCGTAGAATAAAAGAGGAGAATGCGTGACATGACTAGAACATCCCTTGTTTCATAACCATCCAAAGCCCTTTACCAAGGGAATGGTCCTCTTTAAACATCCATTTCATCTTTGCTGGATCCCCGCACGGAGACGTGATGATATGGTCAAAAGGTGGGTTTCTACAGCTCTGGACACCGTCTGTGTAACGTCCAAAGAATCAAGGGGGGGGTGTGGGGGGGAAAGCGACCAAAACAAACAGTCTCCCTCTGCCCGCAGCTTCCGACTGCCCTCTGAATGGGAGATGGCGTCACTGTCTAACGGGGGTGTGGCGATGCTGCTGCCTTCAAGGGCTCCCCGAAAAACACAGAGCCGGTGGACATGAACGGAGCCCGCAAACAACACAGAATATGCTAGTAAATAGATTAAACAATCATCTGTCTCATTTTACAATCCTCGTTATTGTTTACCTTTTGTATTTAGAAAACACTCCTGCAAAAATTTGTTGTTGGGCCCCTATTGACCACAGCTCCCCAAGCACCCAAAAACCAGTCAGTACTGTAGAGCTGAAACAATCAGTTTATTAATCAACTGACAGAAAATCATTTAGTAACTATTTAATAAAGTTACCATTTTGATTAACTGATTAATAATAATAAGTTACTTAGTTGTTCCAGCTTCTCTAATGGGAATGTGTCTTGTGAATGTGAATTTTCTTGCCTGTTTTTTGTTTTATTTAAAAAATAGAACATGTTAACTTGGGCTTCTCACTATTTTCAGATATTTTATCAATCAAATAATCAATAATTATCAATGATGATATTGATAAGCCGGTGCGAGATTATTAATATTGATAATGAAAATAATCGTTTGTTTGCTGTGTGCTGCTTAACACAAAGAAGTGCTTACAAGTGCATACAAACAAGCACAATATATATAATAGATTACACTTAAAGTTACCTTAACGGAGTCAATGGTATATTTCCCCTAATAGTTCTGTCATGTCTTGATGAGCATAACTGCACTGTGTTCTGCACAAAAAAGAAAAAAAAAAGAGAAGAATCAATATCCCTGAGTCGGTGCACCAAGCTTCAAGCAATGTTAGAAGCATGTACCTCATGTGCACCCTGAATGACAGGCACACAGTGCAGGCCTGTAAAGAGACAGGGAGAGTAAAAATCTTTTTGGATTTGTCTCAGTAATCCTGAGGGCCATTCTGACTACAAATAGCTGAAAGATAATCCAAAAAAAAAAAAAAAAATTCCTCAACACTTCCTCAAACAGCCATTTGAGGCTGGCTCCAAAAGTGTGTCCACCCCGCTAGACTCCCCTGTTAAATTGCCCAACCTTACAGAATTGGTAAACATACAATCTGGTAAAATTTTGGTCTGGATCGCTAATTTTCCCGCTCCTGAAAACGGTTTGGTGGTAACTGTTAATAAAACAGGTTTGAATTTTCTGAGGGCTGAATGTTCTGCATAATTAAGGATGTGCTGCTCTGAGTGGGGTGGGTGTGTGTATATCTGCCACAAACCAGATGATCCATCTCTTTGCCAATTTTTTTGATTAGCCATTACCAACCTATGTTTGACATATAACAAAAGCCATGTGTGGGGATGCATTTGACTGTGCAAGACTATAGTTTAAGGTATGTTTTGTTTTTTTTTTTTGAAACAGCATTTAGAAAAGTAGTTTTAGGTTTCCCTGTCAATGGTCAGGTTCCTGTTTGTGCTGTTGTGGAGTTTGTGTTGCACTGGGAGTCATTGGTTGAATTCAACCAATGCAAAAGGAATATCCCAGCAATCCGAACTGTGTCTAGATAAAGTGACGATCTGACCCCTTTCTAAATCGAGGGAGTCCAAAGAAAAATCATTGTTGGGTTTTTATTTAACTGTAGAAATAATTATTTCAGAGCACATTTACCTTATACTTAAGATATGAAACATTATTTTCCTTATTTTAGAGGATGTCACGTACCGCAGCATTTGCAACGTCACACAAATACACATCAGTAAATTCCTAACAAACACAGCACGAACGACACGAGTCAAAGCCGAGGAACCTTTCATAAGTGCATGATTGAGCCCCGTTTAAAACCCGCGTCAACTTTAAAATGAGCGTGCGCGCACACCCTCAGGCTGGAATAACGGCGAGTCTTTTTCCAGATTCCACGACGGTTCTTGAATGCATCAAAAAAAAAAAGCTTCCACTGGCAGCCATGGTGACGACGAGACGCCAAACTTTAGTTTAAACATGGCGCGGTGCGCGGTGCTCAGCTAGGAGGCTAATGGACATAGCATGTTATTACGCTACGTTTTGCCAAAGGCACGAACTCATTCATCGATAATACTTATCGAGGGCTAATCTGTGTTCATTCTGTCTTTTTGTGTGTGGGCGTTTATTCACGTTAGTGCTCCGGCCGCATTCAGACTATTAGCATATATGCTACCTTGGACATTAAGCCGCTAGTCGATTTAGTTGTCGATACGTAATACTGACAGTTACTCACAATTTAACAAACGCTGTTTATATCGTTAACCATGGCTTTCTACGAAGTCTACTCTCACCCGGCTTTGATTCGCTACAGGACGAGTGTTTGCACGAAAGCCACTCTCTTCCTCGTCGTGGTTGTGTGTCTAACCTACACCGCCCCCCTGCTGGTCGCCTACAGGAGCCAAGGTACGGCGCCAAACCGTTACAAAGCGCGTGAAGCGTGTATAGAGCCAGGCCGCATTTCAACGCTTTGTTATATTTGCAAAGCTCGCTATCAACTTGCCGTGTTATTTTAGGGTTCTGGCTCAAGAGAAGCACCTATGAAGAACAACCGGTTGTGAGGTTCCAGTACCAGGTTCTGCTGGTGGCAGCGACCAGCTCTGCGGGGGACTACGTCGCCTGGAGCACCTACCCCCATCTTAACAACATGCTCGGTGCCAGCCTCCGGATCCCTGCTATCTCTGTAAGAAGAAATGAGTTCACTGAATGAGTAGCTGTTGCTGTTTTAACGCTTCAATTACAGAGTGGCAGTTTGTAGCGAGGGCGCCATTTAAGAGAAAAGAAACTATAAGTATCCATGTGTTTTCTGTGTGGGGGAACTCACACTACAGGTCAGAGAAGAGGATCAAAACCAGGATGGGAAGTTGGATCTCCTGGTTTTTCAACTGCAGCTACCCCTTAGACCCGAGGAGCAGGTGTACCACGTCCAGCTGCTGCTCACCTTCAGCTACCAGCTCTTTGTATGTATTACACTGCAGTGCCTAGTCTGTCTGCTGACAGTGTGAAACTTGAAGGCCTCATGTGTCTGAATGGATGAATGAAGAACGCTGTTCTTAACCTGATGGCAGGAGACAATGACAATTAATCTTAACTGAGACAAAGCCATTGTTGTAGCTAATGTTTAAAAAGCTCTGTCAGTGATTAAGTCACTGCCGCTGTGTTGGGGATGATTATTTCTACATTATTCCTTGTTGAAGTCTTGCTGTGCTCAAATACACAGTCCCATGTTGCTTAATTGTCCCATGGAAATTGAGTGTATCTTAAATGCAAAGGTTTGACCTCTGGGCTTTTGAAGTGGGATTTTTTTTTTTTTTTTTTATTGGAGTGTCCAATAATGAATATTATGTGCCAGTATTCACTTTCATAAACTGCTTGTGTACTGATTCAGGAAGAGAAATGCATTGTACTAGATAAATATAACAATAGCCCCAGTTTCAGTTATTATCAGCTAATATGCAGTATATCCATCGGATACACTTGCGACTACACTTACTGTGCCACAGTTCCTGTGTGTATGTTGGCAACAGCAGTAAGATACCAGGTTTATCCAGATCAGCCTAAGCCAATTGTCCAACTAAAGCAAAGTTTTCTTTTTTGTGTTTTCCCAGCGCATGTCCACAGTGGTGATGCAGAGCCTGGCCTATGTGCAGCACTCTTCTTCTGTCCCTGGAGCTAAACTGTTCATCAGTGGAGACCTGAGGCTGCACCAGAGGACACCCCTGCCTCACCGGGGACTGTACAACATTTACAATGTGAGAGGACATACACTTGCTGTCTGTCTGTCTGTCTAACTTTCCTCTATCTATCTCTTGTTTTCTCCTTCTTTTGTTTGCACGAATATAAATTGAAGTATAGCCGAGTTAGCCACCCAGGAATCATCCTTGGATGGAGCAGAACCTGGCAGAGTACTCACCAGGAAGGTAAAGCAGGGTGGTGGATATAATAAAAACATTCACCCAGACAACGGTGCAACAGTGAGCCAGGAACTTAGAATTTTGGGATGGGTAAGATGAAATGTGAGACAATAGAGGAGAGGCTGGGCTTCAGTGAATGGTGCAGATGCATTCATGGCACCAGTAGTATCATTTGTTTGATTTCACAAATGTGTATGTTTTTTTATTTAAAGAAAATGTTTGAAAATCCTGTTTAAAATTAATATATAATATACGTTTTTCAAATAGTGACGTGCAACTTCAAGGGACTGCAGGACAGTTGCAAGGGAGGGTTGACATGAGACAGCTGCGTAAACGCGTAAACACTGCAGTTTTTTAAAACCTTCAGCATCAAATTACTGCATTCTGGTCATAACTTGTGCTAATAAGTCAAATGTAAACTAACTGACGTGACACTTTTATATTCAGTGAGACTAGGGCTCCACAATTAATTGAAACATTCTCTCAATCCCTTTATCATCCCTGTTGCTTGTTGCACCTTTTCCTACCACACTTTTCCTTTCCAGTCAAAATTCCATGAATATGTTTTGATACAGTATTCTGCCAAAAGCCAGCCCTTTCAGCCATGACCTTCTGTGGCTGACACCCCTTGTCGTGTCATCTTCTGTTCAACTATTAAGTCAGCAGTCTTTCCCATGATTCTAGTTGCATGTACTGAACTAGACCAAGAGATACCCGGTATTTATACTGTATGAATGGTCATTTAACCAAACAAATATTCTACTATTTTGAGATAGTTTAATTTTATTTTTCATGAGCTGTAAGACATAATTGTCCAAATTAAAACAAAAAAGATGAAATATGTCACTATGCATGAAATGAATCTGGAATACAGGAAAGTTTTGTATGCCTCCAAACACCCAAATTATGGGAACTGTAATTCGAGCATGATTGCCCCCCAAAACAAAGTAACACAAAAGATAATAACAAGACTTTTTCAAATTCCATTAACTTTTTTCGTATTAAAACAATGAGATTATCAAGGCTCGTATTGGGGTTATTCATATCCTAATATCTCTTATTCACAACTCAGCATACCTGTTCCCTAAAACATCTTTATTCTTGCCCTCATACTAATCACTGTACATGTATTTCAATGTAATATACTACTAAATGTACTCCTCAGCATGCAGTGTACCACATCCTGAGGGTGATATGGCACAAACAATAGATGATTGTTAGTTGAGGTAATGTATTGTTCTGTTTGTCTTTCTTCTTTATTGATGCCAAGGTGTCAGTGATTGATGGCTCCAGCCCCTTTGCAAGTGCATATGACCTTGACAACATAATCAAGAATTACCAGAATAGAAACTGTAAGTTGAAATAGGTTCTTATTTTGTTTGGTGACTAAAACCAGAAACATCTCAAGCTGAACCACCAGATTTAAACACAACATATCATATCCATGGTATTACACTCTGTAAGGAGACCTGACATGAGACAACTCTCACCTTTCTGTTTCTTATCTCTTTTTTCTATCATAGTGACCACCGTACTGTCCTGTCCCATGCCAGTCTGGACAGTGGGACGAGTTTCTGGTTCTCCCTTTGAGCTCAATGCTGAGATCCATTACCCTATGGAGGTCATTAGATATCCTTTAATAAATACTGAAAATAAAGTATATGTGTGTGTTTTAACATAGGATAGGATTTAAACCTAATTTTGATTCTTTTAGTATACCCTCTTTATTAAGATACAAACAGAAAATACAGGAAATATGTACACAAACTTTAAAAAGCACAATTTTCTGAACAAAATGGCTTCTACAAGCTATCTTTTAGGGTGAAATCTTTTTGTGAAATAATCTTCTGGTCTATTATACCAGGTTCTTTCAGCACTTCCCAGAGTTCTTCTTTAGATTCAGGTTGTCTTTTATTTCTCTCTGTCCAGCTGATCCCACACTGCCTCTATAATATTCAGCTCTGGACTCTGTGGAGGTCAGTCCATGACTGTCAGTGTTTTATCAGCTGTTTTTCTCTCTAAATGATTTTACTTCATTAGCAGTGAGCTTGGGATCATTATCATGCTAAAAAATAAAACCATTCCCATCCAGGCTCTTTCCAGAAGGAATGACATGATGAATTAAAACCTGTCTGTACTTTTCAGCATCATGATCCCATCAATTCAGACAATATCACCAACACCACTGGTAGAAATGCAGCTGCAGACCAGGACAGAGCCTCCACCATGTTTCATTGGAGGCTGTAAGGCAAGGCAATTTTATTTGTATAGCCCATTTTTACAAACAGTTTGTCTCAAAGGGCTTTACATAGCATCATAACAACATCCTCTGCCCTTAGACCCTCACATCGACTGAGAAAAAACTCAAAACAAAAAACCCTTTTAACAGGGGAAAAAAAGAGAAACCTCATGGTGAGAAACAGAGGAGGGATCCCTCACCCAGGACGGGCAGACGGGCAATAGATGTTGTATACAGACAAGAAAACAGGTAACAATACAGAATATACACAGATGGAAATGGTGTGCAGGAGTTAATGAAGGCAGTTTTTGGTGGGAGGGAAGGCAGGGAGAGTCAGGCAGCTTAATGGGGGTAATGGGTGGTAGACTGGTTCCTGGGAGGGAAG